>CM042541.1:7257500-7645000 GCA_023630585.1 Cranoglanis bouderius
TAATAATAAAATCAGACCTCACTTTGAGAATCACAGAAATTGCACAAGCTCCAAGCAGACTTTAGCTCTCTATCATTTTTATCCAATCCCTCTTAGACCTACTTAAGCGCTGTCACGTGCTATCACCCAATAAACCAAGATCTCCCTCCTGGAAGATTCTAAGATTAAACTAAGTTCATCTCAAACTCCCCATGATGAGGCTCAGACTCCATTAAAGGGACTGAAGAAAAAAGAAAAAAAAAAAAAGACAAATACATTTTCAGGAAGTAGTGATGTCACTGGCGCCTGACTTAAACAGGTATTCTTGGTACGGCTATTCATAAAGTCAGATGACTTGGGCTTTAGAGTGCAGTTACACACAGAATTAAGGTTTATTATGCCCTCCGGTCTCAACAGCAATCCACTCTCTAGCTTAAGATTGAGAGAGCTCAGTCCTCAGTCCAAACACTGGAGGCTGCAGATCTGTGTATTTATATTTACTTTGATTAGATTTCTTTAAGCAGGATTTGAACAGGCATCTCAAGGCACTAAATCCCAAAGCATTCTTATTATTCATTCAATTAAACAAAGAGCTCTGGAATATTTTATTACTTGATATAAGTTCTCATTCTTCTTTTATGCTACCTTATCACTTTAAAGCTACTGAATGTATCACTATTAATCAAAGGATTGAACATAATGAGTTCAATACATACAGCAATATATACAGCATATACTACAGAATTTTATATGATAACCATTTTAATGCGCAAATAACTGCATACAAGCAGCACACTGTAATCTATTCCAAGCCTTTTTCTCCCTTGAACACGACGCCCTCATTTCTGCAAGGAGCGCTCATCAAACCAGCTGTCTCTGCACATCAGATGACATTTTCCTAAAACCTGCCTTTAGCGAAATATGACAAGAGAAGTCTCTTAAAATTGTTCACTAGAAGCACACTTTAACCATGAGATGAACAAAAAAAAAAAAAAATGTATATATATATTTTTTCCCCAGCATTTTTACATGCAACAGAACAGCAGCCTATATTTATAAGTTGGTGTGTGTATAGTAGGTGTGTGTATATATTCTTGAGGGTACTGAAATTTAAAAAAAAAAAAAAAGATCTGATGCAATCCATCAAACAGCTGTAGTTGTAGAATTGTAGTGTTTGTATGAATTACGCTGAATGCATCCCATGGCTTTTGAACAGAAAGAAGGGAATGCACCTCTTACAATTTATCTACAAAAATAAAACATTTATTCATCAATAGAATCAAGCAAAAATCAACAAACAAAAAGCATTAATAGAATTGTATAGTTTTGTAAGGTATAGTTTTGTGTATATATGTGTGTTTAAGCAAAGGAAAGCGTTAAATCTGAAATGATATGTGGACTGGAGCTGATGATATCTGGGTAAAATTTTAAAACTTCATCTTCACTACTCAATCATGCATATCATAAGGTTGGACAAGAATGAACCTGTACACACTTAGACCTTGTTTGCATACATGCCTCTCTAGGTGTAAAAAAATGCATATATCCTTCATGTGCACACATGCATGACGCCGAGCTCGGCTGTTAAAGGATGTACAGCAGTTTTTGTTTTCATAGCTAACATAAAGCATTGCGTGCGTGAACAGGCAAAGAACAAACAAGCATAATAATAATAATATGTGTGCCTGCAGGGTTTGCCTTTAGTGTGCTTATATAGCCAAAAATGTCTACATAAAGCACAAAAGTATGTGCGTTTGTAGTGCTAGACTCAACATAAATGCCCCCACGCTTCACACGGTCCCAAAGACTAAAACAAGCCAGAGCAGTTTCAGAAGAAAAACATGCTGCTCCATTTGCATTTTAATTAAGTAGCTTCTGTGCATTCCCCTTCCCCCATGCGGCCAGCGCGGGTCTCCGGAGCTCGGCTCCTCGTCCTCTGAAGCTCTCGCCTCATTCATTCACTCGTTTTCTGCAGGAATAATTGACATGCCGCAACCATACGATAGTGGGGATATGGGGATACATTTTCCTCAGTGCATGAATATTATAGAGCTTGATATAGCTTTATCAGAACGCAAGACTCTGCATCTTGGAAAAAAACTGACTCTATTTGGTAAGTTGTATTTGGATCTCAAAGCACCATAACAGTGATTTATTCTTATATCTTTGGAATATTTTTCTGCAAACCCTTAGGCCTTTTTCCATTGCAAAAAGCACTGGTACTTTTGGTACCTGTTAAAAGTCCCCATGAAGTGCCCTGAATATCCACTGAAACAGGAAGTCAAGGCAGGATATATCGAGTGGCTCCTCCCCCTTTTTTAAACAGACAATAGTGTTTAGCTTACCTTACAGCCCAGGCTAAGCCGTATTTGCCAGTTAGAACCATGGATGCGAGCCCGAGCAATAAAGTGAATGAATTCACGTCGTTTCCTTCTTAACCAGCTTACAGTTGGAAAACTGAACACGTGCGTTCGAACAGCCAAAGACACATTTACGATGTGCTTGCTGATATGATTTCTCTCGCTCAACAACGCCAACTTCGGCAAGGTGATTTTTATAACGTTGGGGGCAGGACACTTCAGATTCTAAAGAGGATTTGACTGGACATAAAATCTGCTGAGAAGCTGAAGTGCAGAATGATGTCATCAAAATTGTTGCTCCGTATTGGTGGTAGAGACAGACATAATTGTGAATGCATATATATTCTAAATGCGAATTTTGTCATTGTTTTGGAGCTCACTAGCTTAAAGATATCCTTAAGGCTAACTTATTTGTACTAAAATCCATAAAACTTAAATTTTGATTTCATGGGGACTTTAAAGGGTCCAGTATGGTGTTTAGTACCTGCTCACGATTACCACAGAAGATGAGAGGAATGGTAATTTGGGGCAGGGCTAGTAGCACTGATCATTTCTAATTGGATACACAACTATATTGCAAAACAACACCATATTGTGCAACATCGCGCTAACTTATTTAACGTCTCAAAAAACAGGAGCCCAAATCATTTTTATGGCCCATACTCAATCTCTAAACAAAGAGGCTTTTTAACCCCATTTTCACCCAGTTTGGTCATTTGGTCAGTTGGGCCAACACCCACCCTCTCCCCATCATTATGAACTGCTGCTTATGCTACATCACAGGCCAAACAAAAACATAATCTGCTCTCTTACACATACACAAGTTCACAGTACGTCTCTGACTGGCTAGTGTCACTTTTGATTGACAGGAAAGAGAATGACACCCTCGCTCCCACCCAGAGTCTCCCAGCCTCAAATGGCTGTGACATCACTTTTACTTCCTGTCACTGCAACAGTTACTGTTGACTCTCAACTCAAGTTGGTAAGAAAAATTAATCTCATGTTTTGAGACAGGCTGTGCAAAAGAAAAATCCCCTTATCAGGTGAAATGTGGTCAAAGAGCTTTGTCCAAGCATCTTAAACAAGACAATGAGTACAGTAATGAGGTCCAGGACAACCCAGATTTACATAAACCTCTTTCGTGTACATATCATCAATATTTGATCAGTAGTTTGCTCTCTCTGCCGGAGACCACATAGTGGTTTGTGATTGAGTGTGCATGTGTATGTGAAGGAGGACTCCTCAAGAGATGGCTGCCTTCTGAATAATAAATGTGATGCGAATCAGAGCGAGGTGGCTCGTTAAGGCACATTACACGCCACCCTTCACTTGCACTCAATCAAGTGCCGGCAATTCATCTGACATTCCCACAAGTCCCTGCTGCTGGAATGATGGGGTGGGGGACCGACTCTGTCTCTGTGTGAAATTAAGATAGACATTTGTGTGTATGTGTGTGCATGGGTGTCACTGTTAAGAAAGGGGAAAAACTGGAAACCAGTGAAGAGGGGGGTGGGGGAGGGGGGAAATGCACTTCAGAAGGCCTGATCACTAATTGGCTGATCTCATGATGTTTTTTCTCTCTTCTGATGTCAACAAGGACACTTCCTGTGTCACTGTTGGTATCCTGTGATATCATAACGACTGAAGATCATTACGAGCCACATAACAAGGGAATAATCAAAAGAACAACTTAAGGCTGTATTTCAGGTCAGGCTTGGACAGAACGTGCTTGGGCTGTGGTTGGGTCGCATCAGATTTTTCCACTCACCTCGCCCTTTTTCACGGTCATGGACTGGCGACGTGGTGTGCTTTCCTCATTGATGCTCGACAGGAAGTTCTGCGAGATCCGCAGGGCGTCTTGGAGGAGGGGGTGGTCCGGGTGACTGGAGGGTGTGTGCTTTAGCAGATCCTGTACCACACACACACACACACACACACAAACAAATACCTCTATTAGAATCTACATTTTTTAAAATTACGAATACAAAAAAATAAACTATGTGGTAAACAAAAGAGTGAAACTTACATGTAAAACTAGTGTGCTTCTTGTTACTCTATCCACTGGTTTATAAAGGAGAGCTGACACACAGAGACATACAGAGACAATAGAATTATTAAACAACTTTTTCAACTAAAAATTGCATTCATAAATTTTTGGCAAGTAAATAATCTCTGGGTTGTTTTTTTTATATATCTTACAGAAAATTCGGTGCGTCTGCAGGAAAACTCTGGCAATGCCAGTAACATCACAAGACACTTTAAAAGTGACTAGGTGAAAGCGACAGGTATTTACGACGAGTTCGAGATATAATATCTCTTATAGCTCTCAGATCCCTGTAACTTTCCTTGAGAGCTTCAGACATTAATACAGCACGCATACAAGAGGTCTTACTTTCCAGTGAGTACTTGGCTATCTGGTCCTTGCACTCTTTGGTACTTCGGACTTTCAGGTTCTACAGAGGCAGAAGAAAAGAGAGAAGAAAAGAGATTAGTGTGCAGAGATAAACAAACACCGAACCGTCTTCTATTACTTCACTGTTATAATAAAGTTCAATCTTTCCTGTCACACACCGATGTGGAACCAAGGACATATTTGCAATAATGCAAAGTAAGTATCTGTCACTGTCATAAACAGTTTATGTGTCCTGTGGATAACTTGTCACAAACACCATTACACAGATGATTAATTGAATAGTTAAATCTTCCTTAAACCAGATAATCTTTATGTCCTAGGTTTTTTTTTTTTTGCACAGGTAGGAACAAGACACAGACATTACTTTAAGCAAGATCAAATATCATTTGAGACATGAGCAATGGATTGTAACTGCTAGCGCTGTTTTTAAAGCATTTATTCAAATAATGAAAATTACACTTGTGCTTTTTCTTTATCTCATTTTATGATACAGCACAACACTTCTCAAAATTTTAAGGCCACAAATGAACATTATTATGTTGCATTTGAGCTACTAAGCTTTTGTTTTTATCTCCGAGTGTGAATGAACACGTTAGCTTCTCCACTCTATATCTACATGCAGATAAATCAGAGTGTTATTTTACCACAAGCTTGTGGCTCTGAAACCCACGCAACACTCTACATACCCTTTGGTTTTCTCTGCTCTGCTATCCCATTAAACACAATTATCCTAACGTTCGGCTAGTGATGGTGTCAGGGGACCAGGGGAGCCAGCCTCGATTTATTAGATGAAGTATCAGTTGGCATGACGACGCTTGATGGGGGGGGGGGGGGGTGGAGTGGGCTGAACTGAGACTGAGTAGCGTTTTCTCCTTCTAGCGTTTAGCTGCCCATAAAATCTCATGCCAAGTCCCTGAGGACTGAAGAGCTCTGTTTTCCACACTTCAGGTGGGGAGCCATGTTTCAGCTTTCTCAATACTCACAGAGACGGAGGAATCCCAGGGTAGGGTGTAAAACAGATTGAAATATCTGCTGGACTTTTCTTTTTTTTTTTTTTTTTTAACAAAAAAAAAAAAAAAGGACCCCATTTTCAGAGTTAGAGAATACAGTCTCGCCTGAGTAAGTAAGAAAAAGACCTTTAATTTGAAAGTTGTTACCTCAGAGATCTCAGCGAACTGTGCATTGGCCTGGCAGCACTTTTCTGCCGTCTCCACGGCTAGTTCGTAGTTGTCCACGAACGCCCGATACACTCCTAGCTGACTGGCCTACAGGCGGAAAAAAGAAAAAAGAAAAAAAACAACCAGTCATGATTATATTCATACTCATTTGTTTTATGGACAGTCCCAGTCAGGCCTGATGATATTTTGCCTGATGACTGTTATGTTCTTAATTGTGATTAACAATTATTTGTGTTTGATGTTGACTTCATACCGCTTTCACAATATAAGCCTAATAGCATTAAAAGTGCAGTATTGCTGAACATTACATTTCGGTTGGCCTTTTATTATCTGCAGACATAACATAAATAAAGCCTGTACTGAAATACAAAAACAGCTTTCTGAAGAATAAGCTTCAGGTCAATTACTGTTGTATAAGAGAAATAAAACATTTTGGAAAAACATTTAGGAAAAAAAATCTACTTCAGGGTGGAAAAAGTAACTCCGCATTATTATTATCCTATAACAGCTTGCCAAAAAGGCTGTAACTTTTGCACAATTTCCAACCAAAATGGTTTCGAAATTACCACTGTGATTTGGAACAGGACACACCCTGTTGTGCCAATTCATTTCTGGACATGGAAATAGAAATGGAAATTAGCAATATGTTATTATTATACCAAATTACACTTCCACATGCTATAACAAGATTTATTCATTCAATGCAAAAAGAACCACAATATTAAACAAAACCCACATTTTTCAGGGAAAACAGCAATGATCAGTAAAGACTGTTGTACTATAGTGATGTAGTGCGTGAGACGAAGTTGTAACAAATAATCCATGTGTGGATGTCCCCAGGTGGACAGATGAGTCAGTATCATCACCATCCGATCCACTGGGCCACCACCGAGCTCAGCTGCACGGCCTGGAGCAGTTTTCATGGCACTGAGGCCCAGCGCAGTCTGCGCAATTAATATGTACAACTGGCACACCTGAAAATCTAATTCAGCCATTGAAATAGCGTTGCAATTCATCCCTCTTCAGCTTAAGGGGCCAATCAATCTCCTTAAACACAAATATACATGGGGATGATAAAGGGCTTCGTCTGTTAGAGTGTGTGTCACTGAATGTCTGTGTGTGTGTGAGATGATATGAGAGAAACCGGAGCCATCTGCAATGCTTCACCAGCTAGTATCAGCTGCAGAGTGGAGTACACAGAACGGAGCTACAATCAGATGTCCTTTGTTTTTGCTAACTAATAATTAACACTAATTTGTGTTTTAATACATTTCTACACACCTAGAAAACACTCAAGCCAAGGGAGATTATAACTGCTCATAAAATGTGAAATATCCTGTCAAGTTTGTATATGTTAGCTATTTAGCTAGTTTTAACACTGGAGATTATAAACACTTGTATATGTATATGACTTAAAATCATCTCAGAAATCCAGTCAGGTTAGTTCATGTTAACTAGCTGACTAGCATTATGAGTAAATACAATAAATATTTGTTTTAAAAAAAAATCTCAATCATCCTCTCAGAAATCTTGTCATGCCAGCTCATGTTAGCTAGCTAGCTAAATTAGCAGTGAATCCTATTAACATTTATGAATGAACTAAAAATCCTTTCAGAAATTCTGTCAGGTTAGCTCATTTTAGCTAGCTAGCTAACAAAAACTGTATAATAATTGACCTGGAGTCAGACTGGAGTCAGACTAACAAAATCATAAAGAACATAGCAATTTCTTCCACATAAATCTCTTTGTCAAAGAAAAGATACCTCCAAAGGTCAACTTCATGCCATCAAATTATTTTTTTGTGCTAAAGACACACACACACACAAAATATTTAAATGCTTTAATGCCACGTGTGATTATGTTGTGCTATGTCGTGTAAAAAAAAGTTGGGACGCTGTGTAAAATGTAAATAAAAACAGAATGCAATGATTTACAAATCTCATAAACCCATATGTTATTCACAATAGAACATAAACATATCAAATGTTTTAACTGAGGAAATGTACCATTTTAAGAAAAAAATAAGGTAATTTTGAATTTGATGGCCGCAACACATCTCAAAAATGTCGGGACGGGGCAACAGGCTGGAAAAGTAAGTTTTTGGAATTGGGGTTGTATTATTATTAGCTTTATTATTAGGTGAATGTGAATGAGCTGTTACTAGAGAAACAATAATGTATTAATCATTTAAAACTATTATCTGAATTACAGTACAGCAGGAACTACTGTCAGAGCTGCTGTTATAGAAAATGAATCACTGCTGGTCAGAACAGCAACAGCACTGTTGTAAAAGTTTAAAGTAACTACTTATGAGCAATTATACAGGCCTATGGTATACAGGCACTATGAGGCATACAGTTATAAACACACCTATAATGCATTATTAGTATATGATTTATTTACATATTCATTATTTCTGGATTTCTTGATGAGAGGAACAGTGCGGGTGTTTACATGCCTTAATCTGTTTAATGACTTTTTGTGGAAAGTCCAAGGAAACAAAGTCTTTTAAAAAGTTTTGGGTTGGCAATTCTGTTTAAGAGAATCTCACTTCCCTAAGGCATCAGTATCACCTTGCCATGACCCAGCCTGTCTGGTCCAGACATAGACCCGATTCATGCTCTAAAACCGAACTCCGGCTGAACCCTCTCCTACCGTTACTGGAGGGCTAAGAGCAAAAGAAAATTAGAAGGCATCCACAATCCCATCCATGCTGAGCTGGAATGGCTACTTCAGGCCAAAATTAATATGTAGTGCGGATCTCAAGAACTTCCTCTGTGCTAATCTGTTTAGGGCGCAGAGCAGAACGTGTGGCTCGGTAGACTCTGACTGAGTCTGCTTGCAAATTAACGCAAGCTATGGCAGGATCCTTACTATACTACACATACTGAAATGTTTGTAAGCCCACTTGTGTGACACTGTGTGAATGGGGATCAGCTTGGGCTGAGGAAAAGTAAGGTGAAATCAATTTCAGCGAATAATAAATGCACGAATGCAAGTACACACACATACAACAGGCGAAGTAACAGCTGACTTTGAAGGCTGGACAGAAAACATCAGGCAGCAGTGTTATCTGCTGCTGACACAGGACGCTTTTTTTTTTTTTTTTAACCTACTCCGCCTCCATAAACTGCCTCGTAATGACAAGAACATATGGCAAATTTGACCGGAAATGACCCTGAGCTCCTCTACTGTGCATGCAGAATGCTACGCTTCACTATAAACTGTAGAGCTGATAAAAATCCTCTCAGGATTATCTCAAGATAATGTTAGCTGGCTAACATTAGCAGTGAACTTTATTAACATTTATGAGTATGAGCTAAAAATCCTGTCAGAAATTCTGCCAGGTTAGCTCATGTTAACCAGCTGGCTAGCATTAAGAGTAAGGACAATAAACATTTGTATAAAATTACTTCAATTCCTTTCAGAAAACCTGTCAGGTTATCTCATGTTAGACAGCAGGTTAGCATTAGAAATAAAGATAGTTTTATGAAAATCATTTGAAAAAAAAAATCCTCTCAGAAATCCTGTCAGCTCAGCTCATATTAGCTAGCTGGCTAACATTAGTGGTTCACTGGACTCTCCAACTGAGCACACGTCTGTCATAGCCTGGAGTAAAACGTTAAGAATGTACTGAAGGGACTGAATGGAAATCAGCTTTCTGTCCCTCATACACACTTAACCTGTCAGTAACCTTCATCTGCACCTCCCTGATTTGAGGCTTTTTAAAGGAATAGTTCAGTGAAGAAATAAAATTTTCCAATTTTCCACCTGCCTGAAATTAAATTGATTAGCATTGGACTGGATCTGTAAGGCTAATACAACTAACAAAAAAAGGTAATGAAATTTCGACAAAAATTCAGGGGGTGGTTTTGCATATAGAAGAGTTTAGTACCTGAAATGTGAAACAGCACTTCTGTGTGTAAATTAATACTAATGTTAACACTTAATACTAATGTGTAAAATCCTGTGGAAATTTGTTTTGTTATTTTATTAAATTATGCATTAATACCTTAAAATGACAGATTTTCCATGGAAAAGTTTATTTCAAATGAGTTACTCGCCACAAATTCCTTACACTTGATGCATAATTATGCATATGTGTGTCAAGTTTCGGTTTCAGTTTAATCTTCTGGAAGCTTTAAGATCAAAACTTTCTGTGGCTATAGGTAACAACTAGCACACACAAACACACACACACACACAAAAAAACTCACTTACATACTGTTTCCTCCCCTGACACTCTCTAGAATCCCCATCCCTTCTCCCATTTCACATTAGTAATGTCTTGGAAATATGCACTGTTATTTTGAAAGAGGCACTGATGTGGAGCCCTTGCTTTCTCTCAAGATAAATACAGAGTGTTTTCTGAGTTCAGTAACATGAAATCAATCTAGCAATGTATGTCTGGCTAACATTAAACAAGTACATGCTTAACATTGACCAAAGAACAGTCAAAAACGGTACTTTCAGTTGAAGATTGTGACCAATAAAAAAGATAAATAAGCATACAACACTGGGGTTATGGGGTAGACGCAAACTATGAAGTGGGCCTCATGGAGAAAAAGTTTAAATATGTCTGCCTTAAGGGGTAAATAATGTGGACAAACAAACAAATGTAGAATAGAGCTTCTGCGCAATCTGCCCTGACGAGGAGAATGAGGACACTAATCTCACAGCATCCAGAGAGAGAGAGAAGTGAAGCGAGATAAGTGAAGATAGAGAGATCGGGGGAATTCACAGTCCTTGTACTCTATGACTCTATTAATAGGCCTCTCCCTAAAACACAAAGCACACAGTGTTTCATTCGTCCGAGCTGCCTGCGTGAAGACGGCATTGTGACAACGTGCCACCGTACTACCCACAATCCCTCTGTGTGTAGTGCAGACACAGCACATACTACAAAGTAGCTTTAAGCAAATAAATAAGTTGCTATTCATTAAGAATTTTCCGGAATGCAGTTAAAGATGATTCAGGCACAGTGGGTTGTGGAAGAACAGAATCTCTTCCATCAGTGTGAAACAGGCTTGCTCTGGTTTTGGCTAGTAAGGTTTCCATTTGTCTCACAAACTCCGGTGACTTTAATATTATCCCAGGGCTGTTCGGTCACTTTGAATCAAAATCAGATCCAAAGACAAGGGAAAGTGACTCACTTGTTTTTGGAAGAGGTCTCCCACACGCTGATGGTGACTCCACTGCTGCACTCTGGGAAGGAGGCTGTCGTAGAACTCTTTGTGGATCTCATAGAGCTCAGGCACTTTGAAGAAGATGGTCTCGATCTGCTGGACGGTCAGGACCGGCTGTGATGTGGTGGCTGCAGCTTTTAGTGGTTTCATGGGCTGAAAGACAAAACCAGTGAGCTGTTTTATATAACGTTCATCTGATCAGATTTGACTGTTAAATTGGTGGATGTGCACATCTGTTAAATAAAAATTAAGATTTAGAAACTCAAACAGACTTAAACAGACCGGAAATGCTTGGATGTCTATGCAAACTTTTTGGGCAAGCTCACTTTCCCATGATATTTCACAGGAAATGACAATTTATGCATATTAAGGATTATTCTACACATGTCTATAAATATATAAATATGGCATTATGTCCGTTATGTTTGTGCAAATTTGATTTGGTTTTAATTCTCACTGGAAATTGTAAATTTGTAAAGAGAAATTTCCATGAAACACAGATACAAGGTTAAAAGAGACATTTTTTTCTGGACGATACAGTGATGCGATCATAAGAATGGCCTGATTCAGCCTGAAATAGGCATGTTTACATCACCTCAGTGCCACACACACCCAACCACCCACCCACCCACACACACCCACACACACAGAGTTGCATCACTGGCCCCAAAGACAGATGGCCACCCGTTCTGTGATGTTGAGTGCAGTGACATGAGTCAGGAACCTCCCCTTTCTTATCAGAGCAGACTTCATTTTCACTAATTAAGGAAATCATGCCTAGCACAGGCGATGATACAGTAATGTGATTATCCAGTTAATGGAGGTTGGCCAAAACTACATTTTTATATAGATTTTTCACTAAATGTAGTCAATAAGTCACTAGGTTTGGTGTTCAAATAAGGTTAGGAAGCTTATAGCCACCAGTTTAACATTTTTCATTTTGAATTTTCAACCAAAATGCCACAGAGAATCTCATAATTATACTCATTAGAGAATAACACAGAGAATATACACCAATCAGCTATAACATTAAAATCACTGACAGGTGAATTGAATACCATTAATTATGTCATTACAGTGGCACCTGTCAAAGGGTGGAATATATTAGGCAACAAGTGAACAGTCAGTTCTCGAAGTTGCTGTGTTAGAAGGGAAAAATAGGCAAGTGAAAGGATCCAAAGTGCTAAATTGTGATGGCTAGATAACTGGGTCAGAGCATCTCCAAATATCAGGTCTTGTGGGGTGTTGACTCGGCCTCCAAATTCCCCAGATCTCAATCCGATCGAGCATCTGTGGGATGTGCTGGATATACAAGTCCGAGCCATGGAGGCCCCGCCTCGCAACTTACAGGACCTAAAGGATCTGCTGCTAAAGTCTCGGTGCCAGATAGCACAGCACACCTTCAGAGGCCTTGTGGACTCAATGCCTCGACGGGGCAGAGTTGTTTTGGCGGCACAAGGGGGACATACACAATATCAGGCAGGTGGTATTAGTGTTATGGCTGATCTGTGTACACATTAAGAGCGCTTACCAGCAACAGCGCCTCCAGGTGGCTGAGGTACACCTCCTCACTGGCCAGGATTGCAGACAAAACCCATTTGCGCATCTCCAGCCCTTTCTCCAGGTCCAGGTCCGCCTGAACAGAGAGATGAAACACTATTACACACACACACACACATATTCACTGAGCAAGAAATTCAAATGACTTGTCTTTTCTGCAAAGGTTTTAGTTCAAAGTCCAACTCATATATATATATATATATATATACACACATACATACACACACACACCTTTATTTCATACCTGCCTGAGGCAGCAGGTGGGTCAAGTGTGTTAGAGCTGGCAAGTAAAGAATAAAACACTTGGGAGTGTGCTGTTATAAGAAAATAATCAACGATGGGGTGGTGCAGTACAGCCAGTAACAGCACATCCCAAAGTATATACATCTCTTATAACACAGCAGTTTGCCAATGATTACAATTTTTTTTTTTTTTTTTTTTTTTTTTTTTTTAAATGTATTAAAGATTGACTTGCTTGTTTATCCATTTAAAGTTACATTTAATGTTAGGGAACATCCACAAAACTCTCTCTTGCATTATAACAGCTTCAAATAGTAATTTCCTCAGCCTCTTGTTTTCCTTTATTAAAGTTAATAAAACAATAAAATGCAGCTTGTCATGTTACCGAGAATCTGTTATGAAGTGCTAACACTGGAGACTACTTCCACAAATGTTAAATAAATCTCCTAGCTTCACCATATCAAAGAATGCAACGTTTTTAGATCTTTTTATGTGGAGCATCCTTCTACATTATCAAGTCAGTACAAAAACATTTTAGATTCCCAAACATTAGTTTTCTAGCACAAAATTAAACGTTACAGAAAAATGTTTGTATGTCATTAAAGAAAGCAGCATATTAGGTAAGAGACACTTTTCAGACAAAAAACACAATGAAGGCTGCTGGGTTTTGCTGCAAAAATAAGAGGCGAGTGCGAAAGTCAAAGTCTCCAGAAGAACTGTGTCTGGTTCTGCAAGATGCTCAATAAAACTTACCAGCTCATTTCCTTATAAAACTGCACTAATTGTACCGGAGACTACTATTTTTATTTTTATTTTTTTTGTCACACCAAATATTGACATTGTTTCATTTACTACTGTTTACTGCTCTTTAAGGTGTTGATTAATTTTCTATTGTGTTTTAATATGTGTTGTAACTGTGTTGTTTCTATGTTAGTTATAGTTAATCTAGCCACAGGAGGTCACAAGCCAGTGTACTTTTTGTGCCAGTCCCAAGCCCGGATAAATAGAGAGGGTTGTGTCAGGAAGGGCATCCGACGTAAAACTTTTGCCAAATTCAATATGCGAATCACTAACATGACTTCCATACCGGATCGGTCGGGGCCCGGGTTAACAACGACCGCCATCGGTGCCGTTGACCTACAGGGCACTGGTGGAAATTGGGCTATGTTAGTTATAGTTATAGAGCTATTTAGTGACGAAAGTGTAGCTGAATAGAAAAAATAACAGTAAAACAGTACTGCTATTTCTGATGGCAGATGAAACAAAGCGAGTGTTTATTCATAACATTTAGAGCGCAGCCTGCTCTCCTCTGGGAGTCTCCTTCCATATCCACTTTTATCATCTTTAATTCATCTACATATTTATTAAAATCCTTTTAAGGTTTGTGCTCAGCCTCTGAATTCATTAAAAAACACACAAACACACACACACATAGCAAACCTTAGACTTAATTTGTTCAATAATAATAAGATAATTCGTCTGACTCAAGACAAAGCCTTGTGTGAGGATTTTATTTCTCCAATAACGATAAGGAAAGGATCAAATAAAAAGCTTGGGGAATTTGGAGGAAGAATTTGCGTGGTGAGTATTACAATAAATCTGCTCATAAGAATCATTTCTGGCTCTCTGGAAGATGAGACAAGTATAAAAATGACTCAAATGGAGCTGATGATATCTCATGAAGTATGATAAGGAAAAAGGGACTCGCTGGATATATGAGTGTCTGTGTGATTTTACATTCTTTCCTTTAGTTTATAGCATGCACATGCTTTTTTTTTTTTTGTTTGCTTAATTTCTTTTAAGATCCTTTCCAGGCATCAAAGCCCAGAAGCTTACTCAGCAAATCCCTCTGCAAAACCACATTATTACACACCCAGCCTTGCCTACATCTACAAATTAGATCAACATGTTCATGATGTTCATGTGCATACGTGGGAGTGAGAGATAGTCTGTATGCCAGTGTTAATTAAAAGCCATGTAGGAGGTGAATTGAGGGGTCGAAGGGCACTGGTTGATCACCGAGAGAGGGTATAGACTACTCCTGCCAGCAGCAAGGCATTGTATTCAAAATTCTGAGACGCAATTTTTCAACCTCAAATGTAATTAGAGACCGGGTATCTGCACTACAAATCTTTTTTTTTCCTCTACCAAGACCACAAACGCTGCAGTCACTCCTTATCATGGTTCAATGAAGAGAATTAGGAATGTACAATCTGATTATGTAACTCATAAGAAATCAAAAGAGAAGGCTGGAATTTCTATTTGAATTCTAATCTAGAGATGTTTAGAAATGAATATGCAACCTTAAATGTTATCGATAAACGAGTCCTCTGGGTGTGGGCAATAAAAACGCTATAAAAAGGATTCTGCATTAATGGGGTAGGAGCCCAATATTTCACAATGTACCACAAAAACCCTGGACAAAAGATTTTCAGAGCAAATTACAGTCACTTAACTGAAAAAAATACAGACATCAAGCCTTTAAATATTATTTCAGTTTAGTTTGTACGAAACAGTGCTAAGTACATGTGACAATCTTTGTAGGTTTTCCAAGGAAAAGTGTCACATTAGTCAAATGGCTTCTTTCTGTGTTACTCTGGCTCCTCTAAAAGTTTCTTCCTCATGATTTCTCGGGGAGTTTTTCCTTGCCAATGTCACCTCATTAGGGATCCAAATCTATATCCAGCTTTGTGACAATGACTACTGAAAGCACTATACAAACAAAAACAAAAAAGTAAATTCTAGCGACAGCAAGGATATCAGAACACTGACAATCTCAACAAAACATTAGCTTGTTAGCTGGATGAATCTTGACATGTCTGACACTTTTCATTATGTTACCTGTCTCACTTTCCACATCATGCTTTTTTCTTTATTTCTTCTCTATTTTTGTGTGCTGTTTATCCCAGTACTATTTTACCTAGCATTTTTTACACCAAGTTTACATATCCGCATTTGCTTCCGACATTCACCAACTGGGAATTTACATATTGGGGTTTAATCAGCAGGACAGCAGTCAAACGGAGTAGAAAAACGTAAATGTCCCAGCTAGACAAATGTTCATTTGGAGCTAGCGTGTTTTATAGCATCTGTTATATACACTTACAGACTTGGAGGACTCGAGCGAGCCAGAGGACAGTGTGTCTCTGCTGCTGCGGCTCTTGGAGCTGAGGTACGGCGAGGACGACGGAGAGTCATCGATGTAGGGCAGGATATCGTGGTGACGCCTCTGCTCCTCGGCCCGGTCCGCATCGTAACCGTATGTGGGAGGGGTGCCTGTGAATGGACCATCTGAAAAAGAAAAACAGAGATAAACTTTCGCGTAAAATTACAACACACTAATTAGGAGGTTGTGTAGATCTTAAACGTAGTGTGATGATCACTTACATACTATAGCACTATAAAAGCAATTTACAAACAGAATCAGACACTAGAGTCTTTTGTATTTTTTTGTTTTTGTTAAGACCTTTTGGTAACCCACACCAGAATCTCCCATATTTTTCTGCACGGATGGGGTCACGACATTCAGAGCCACAATCAAAACTCTGTCTGTCTGGGGGAAAGGTTACATTCTTATAGCCCACATCTAAAAGGGCAGCATCCAGGCCTGACAAGACTCTCGCCCACAAAATACAGCCATGTGCCAGAGAGTTAAACAGAACAGAACACAATCATGTCAGAAATCTGACATATTCCTTAACAGGAAAAAAAAATCCAGGCCTGGAGATTTCCTATGCATGTTTTGATGTGTTTTTTTTTTTTTTCCCTCACTGGCCATGATGTACCCAATAGGACCTGTCACAACTAACTGTTCATGTAAGACAGTAAAGCCCCTTTCACTGTATAACCTGAAGCATTTTTCTCCTTCTTTGTCTTTGTCATTGCGTCCTGTTATCCTCATCAAGTCAAGTGACCTACTTTCACGCTGCTAATTTCATTCTGACTATACGGAACACTGAGCTCCAGCCTACAGGCCTCAGAGGAAAAATCAGAGGATTTGGGCTTACGTTCAAATCAAGTTGCCGGTAGAGCTACATCTCTTTGTGTAAAGAAAGAAAAGGTGCTATTATACTGTATTGTACTACACTGCTTAATACTGACACCACCAGCTGATGGCCTGCACACACATAGGTTCTTCACCTGCTTGAAAGGAAACAACTCTCCCAGATTCAGAATTGGAAAAGATAAAGCTGTATTGCAGTTACTGAACAATAAGCTATTTATATAGCTAAAACTATGTACATGGAACAACAAGCCACCTGCAACACGTTTTAGCACTTGTCTGACCAGGAATAATAAATAAAACATTGGTGCAGCAATTTGTTTATGTTGTTGAACGTGCAAATGATTCTCATGCTGGTCTACAGTTGGTCTGTTTAAACAACTATATATTATAACTATATAAGCTAATATTCATTTAGAATCATGATCAGCGCAAATAACGTACGTTCCTAAAACCAATTTAAAGTCCCCGTGAAGTGCCTTGAAACGTGCATCGTTATTCGAGGTGTTGACGTAATTTCCACTGAAACAGGAAGTCAGGGCGGGACATATAGAGTGGCCCCTCCCCCTTTTAAAATAGCCAATAGCGTTTAGCTTTCCTCACAGCCCAGGCTAAGCCGTACTTGACAGTTAGTACCATGGATTTTTATAATGTCGGGGGCAGGACGCTTCAGATTTTAGAGAGCATTTGATTGGACAGAAAATCTAATGAGAAGCCAAAGTGCAGAATGAAAAGTGCAGTCTTCAAAATTGTTGATCTGTATTGGTGGTAGACTGGAGACTGTACATTTTGAATGCGTATATCTTCTAAATGTGAATTTTGTCATTGCTTTGGAGCGCACTAGCTTATAGATAACCTTAAGGCTAACATATTCATACTAAAAGCCACAAAACTTCCGTTTTGATTTCATGGGGACTTTAACATGATTAATCGCAAAGAACTAAAGATGATGGTCAGCCACCAACCCCTTGACAGCAGACTAATTTAAGTTTTAACGTCTTAGGTTTAAAGCGGGTTAACAGGTGAGGATGCTCCAGGTTGGACAGACAGTTGCTCATCACAACACCAACTACTACAAAGGTTCCTGAGAGCCACTGGGTTTATTAGAAGTGGACCAGTATGTTATGTGAAGATGTAACATATGGTAACGTTAGGACACTTGAAGCAGTTAAATGATTGAATCTTCTAAATGCTTCAAGAGCACACACTGAAAAAAAAACACACACACACACACACACACACAGTGAGATTGGATTGCTAATGGATGATCTGCTATGCCAGTAAGAGTAACATGATAGCAGCTCTTGAGGGATGTTACAGTATACAGTACATGATGAAATGATGACCTTGCTTTAAAAAGGCACGTTCGCTGCTTTCACTTATGGAAAACGATACTCTACATGTTCTAACGATAATTTTTCTCTCTCTGAATTATCGTGTATGTGTTTGCATTTTACGTTCAAGTCAGCCGTTCTGTTTACTAGCACACTAAACGTGCGCCTACGTTCGCTATAATCATACAGTCATCAATGACAGCTGTGTCTATTGTGTGTGTGTGTATGTGTACATAGGAAGCAAGATGAATAAGATCTCTGCCGCATGAGTGTGACTCACAGCGGCCTTATCACCATAAAGCCCATCCTCCGCCTCGTATCTCTACTGTCCATCTATTCCCACTGTCCTCCATCACACCGCTTTCTTTTATCTGCTCCCCCGCTCTGTCTTATCCTCCCCTAGCACCATGCAGATGGCCGCTGCTCTTTAGCTTTAAGGCCAGCAAGCTGCAGTGTGCACATGTCTAAGCATCATTGTTACTGTCTTTGTGCTTTTCCACAACTCGTACTACTCCAGTTCAGTGATATAATGTCTCTCAATTCCCAGATTTGAGGGGAATTAGAGAATTAGTTGATCTTTACGGGAATCAGGGGGAAATATATAAACACACTACTTCACTTATGACAGTTTGTTTAGATTTGAATAGAATACAGGAATTAGAAATGATTTCTTTTTCATTTTGGTTTATTCTGAACAGAAATGTTATTTTTTATGTTCCTAATTTAGCATTCAACACCCCGCTCTGTAGCTGGAAACTAGTTAGAATTAAATAAATGTGAGGTTAATAACGTTCTTTACATATAATAGCCTACTCTGCAGAATCATACGGGAAAACACGCTTTCTTCACAGAAAGTAGAAAGTCGTCATCCGTGGTAATTTTGAAAAATTGCAAGATCCTGCGATTTTGTATAAATTTCTACGATCGCATAATCACAAAATCCTGGAGGGACTGTCATGTCAGATGATCTTGATTCTTGTAGGCATGCATGAGTGACAAATTATGGACAGGAACTTAAACCTATTCGGAACATTTTAGGCTATACGTTCTTTAAATCACACTGGAATGGAAAAAAAAAAAAATGTTATTAACCTATTAACCTCTTTTTTAAAATAAGGTTTTCAATGACGTTGTAAAAATGTAAAAAATTCTGTCCGTTTTCGAGGTTTAATCCATGATAGTATCATGCATAATGCTCAATAATAATGAAAAATAAATAAATAAAATAAAAATAGTTTTTGGTGTAAACATTTGCCTTCTAACACCCTTTCACTAGAGTGAAACTAGAAGTAACTTAGCAACATAATTAAATTAATTAAAAACGCTTTCTACAAATACTACAAAATCTGAGGCTGGGTAAATATGCCGCACTTTAGTGGAAGATTGCAGAAGTATTTTGTGGTTATTACAGATAAATTGTGCACAATCCGACCAAGGACATGGCATAAGATAAAATGTGCATGAATCTGGTGAGATTTTTTATTCATTCATTCAGTTTTATATAAAAGTTCATGAACCTGGGTGAGTTACTATGTAAGGTTTCAATCTATTTGGACAGCATTACTGCCATCAGCAAGATGGCTACAAGACACACACATACACACACTTGCTACATAATTAATTGTCTGAGACATCTGTTTTGCCCTTTATTGTAAACCTCTCCATCTCAGCCCAAATCCCTCTTAGGCTTTCGTTTATGGTAAAGTGGGCTTTTTATGTGGGGGGGGTCGAAGGAAATGGATCAGCGAGGCAGACTGGACACGCCCTCTATGTCCCTAGTGCTGCTTATTCCATTAAAGAACTGAAATAACGAGTGTGTGTGTGTGTGAGAGAGAGAAGGGTAACATAATGGTAAAGACAGAAACATATCAGTGACAAAATGTCAGAGATTCCCCCACATGGTCAGATTGTCAAATATTAAAATTTAAAAGCCATTTAACCCTGGAGAAAAGCGAGATTGTAAAGAGAGTAGGAAGGCATTCAAAATTAAGTATCCAAAGAACAGCTTAAGGCAAAAATCTGACCGTGTGTGGATTTATTTCATGAGAAGCATCATTGCAGGAGACCGAAAGTGGCACATGGACGTCTGCTAAGTGCTAAATTAGATGGGGGGAAAGAAGAAAAAAAAAAAAGCAAACAAGGCACGTGGCACAGAGTCACGTGTAAGCCTCTAATGTTTATACAAAAAGCTTAAAATAAAAACCTAAGGAGTGATTAATATGTTTCAAATGCCAACTTCCTGTCTTTATGCCAAGTCAAGACAGACTTCCCATTTAAGACTTTGAGGAACAGCAGGAAAGGTGACAAATCCAATAGTTTATATTCCGTTCGCCTATAATTATACACCACAAAAAAGGGAAATAATTACGTGTTCAAAAGTATATGTGTTGAACAGTCTTTGGACCATCATGCCAAATGGAAGTAGCTTATTTGCCACACAATAAAACACATAACCCTCCAGAACATTCTGCTACATTTTACAGGATAGCTGTACTGCATCTTAAATGGCTTCGGAGACACCTATAGGTGTAGGCCTTCACTTCAGTCCTGTTCTTAATCCTTCCATCAGTCTGCTGGAGTAGGCACATTACAATTATTTGTAATACTTAAAAAATTGCTTATTTGCACCCAAGTGAAAACTGCATTAAACACCAAAAACAGAAATAGGCAATGGACAAATTAGCTAGCTACATACCTAAAGACAACACTAGTCATAGGTCTTTGATATTAGCATTTATCAACGTTTGCTGAAAATTCCCTTTGTCAGATTTATAACATATGTCAGTTCACTGTCCAGACAAGTCCTGCCTGAGGTTAAAAAATAATAATGATCATGACGACAATAAAATTAAGCCTTATTTATTTATTTATTTATTTTGTAATGGAGAATAAAGGCAAGACGCTTTAAGAGGAAATAGCAGATAAAAGTCTGCGACAGTGAGTCATGTCTAAATTAGGAATCCACCTGAATCAGATAAAGTCCACAACAATATTAGTTTTATTGTTAGCATGAAGTTTTACAGATATAATCTTAAGTGGTTAAGCAATTTCCCATGGCGAATTTATTTAGAAGACTGAAGGCTTATGTGCTCTGCTTGTACCGAAAAAAAATATGTGGCAACAATCTGTATATGGGGAGAAAATGTACTAGTATATAATATAATATATTACTTAACATTTAAAAATCAAATAACAGTGTTAGTACTGCAGGTCATGACAAACCCTTTTTAATTTATAACCAAATAATTTGTGCTACAAACTTCTTGTTACCCTGGTATTTGGCTATATCTAAACTAAAATGAGGAAATGCTAATAAATAAATAAACACAATGAACAAGGCCATAAGAAGTCATGTAGTATAAATTCATTTTTTAAATTTATTTATATTATTTTATATTATTTGAACAATGTCTTTTGGCAATAAGAGATGTTGGTTGTTACAATGGTTCAGGCTTACGAAGGACGCCCCCTTATGGTCTGTAAGAGATTTGATTAGGGAGAGGGGATTGGTCATAGGGGCAAGCAGGATGTCGATTTGCATCCCCAAAGGTTCAGAAACAGCCCAGACAGTGACAGTGACAGACTTGAGTTCAGGAAATCAACCCGAGTCGGTGACCTCCTACTGTGAATTTAATCAGACTGTGTCTTGAAGTAAAGAGAGTATAATCACAACAAACACTAACACTGCAATCAACTGAATAAACCTGTGTTTATCTGTGTGTCTGTTTTTTTCCCCTGTTTTTTGTTTCTGTCTCCAATGTATGTTTCTGTCCATGTCACCGATTTAAAAAAACCTGTACAGAATGTAATTTGGTGAGAAGAGCAAGAAGGAAGGAAAAATCCTGTTTATTATTTAGTTACCAATTAGCACATTTCAAGTAGAAATATGATTTTTTTCTCCTGATGATGTACGCCTCTATAGCATTGTGTTAATGGTATTTCAGAATTCCTTATTGCTGTATAGTGGCACACTGCTACTAAATTCATGCTAATACACTCATATATCTGCCCCAAAGAAGCAAGTCAGTAATGGATATAGTAGGCTTGTATATAAAATAAATATTGTAGTTTGCCCAAAAATAACACTTTTGCCAAATTTTTCTCTTTCACCAAATCTAAATTTTGCTATATATTGCTATTTTGCTCATTTTTGCAATATACTGTAAGGTTAATGTTGCTAACAAGTTTATATCTACTAGCTAGGCAATATTTAGCAAGCTGAATATTAATCAGCACAATTGTCTCAAGACATCATTTGGCTCCATAATACCATTTGTATAAACAGGTTGAATTCTAGCAGAATACACCGTGCCTGTAAGCAAAAAACCTAAATATACCTAATAAATAAAAAAATAACCTAATATAATCTAAAACTGTATTTTTGTAAAGAAAGATACTGATTCTGGCTACAAGATGCTGTTTTTACTATTTTTAGCTATTAACTATTATCAATTGTATAGATAACAGTATATCATACAACTTGACATGATCTGAGGTGATATCACCCGATGCTACACTGCTAGCTATATGCTTCTCTTACTTGTTACAAACATTCAGACATCAAATATGTCGTGGCTGATTGACTACATTCGGGAATATCAGGAACAGTTTTCGGTAATTGAATCAGAACTAACTCAGGTCTGAGGAAAGTCCAAGGCAAAACACAAAACACGAGGAGCAGGGACTTTCTAATCTACAATCTGTCCTAATGGACATGTTTATCAACTCCTAAATTTAACTCCAAGTGTTTGGGGGATTCTTTTGTGGCAGCAGGAACTGAGGCAAATTTTCTAGGAAAATAGAGCAAGAAATTGAACCAAGAATGAAAAAATGAGAAAAAAATATAGGATTCTTGAGGATCCCATCCAAGTTACAATGTTGAGATATATATATATATATATATATATATATATATATATATATATAAAAAACTCAGCATCAGAAGAAACAAATAATATTTTCAGACACTTCCTAAAAATGATCTGAAGATAAAATACACAAAACAACTTGGAAAAACAGTTCAAGGAGCTTTATTGTCCCAAGTTAACAAGAATCAACATGGATGAACTCCACCACAACAGCTCACAAACAGTTCTCAGTAACGGGTGTGACCACCATGACTTGCAATGCAGGACAAGCACTGCTGTCGCATACTGTAAACCAGGTTTTGGATGCGCTGTTGCGGTATTTGTGCCCATTCCTGCTGCAAAGCTTGTGCAAGCATCTGCCTGTTGATGGGTCTTGGTCATCTGGCAGCAAGACGTCGTCCCAATTCATCCCAAAGATGTTCAATCGGGTTCAAGTCAGATGAATACGGCATCCATTGCATGACCTGCACATTGTGAGCCTCCAAGAACTGTTTAGTCAGATGAGCTGCATGAGGTCGTGCATTATCTTGCTGGAATATTGTGATCATTGTGCTCTTGCAAAAACGGCAAGAGATGTGGTCTGAGCATCTCATCAACATAACGTCTGGCAGTAAGAGTTCCATTGACAATGACCAACGGTGTCCTGTAACGAGCTGTAATTCCTGCCCAGACCATTACACTTGCACCACCCCATCGGTTCCACTGACGTATGCAACATTGTCTGAATCGCTCACCTCGTCTGCGCCACACTCTTTCCCGACCATCAACGGTATCAAGACAAAATCTGGACTCGTCAGAGAAAAGGACTTGTCCCCACTGGATGCGAGTCCACCTATGGTGTTGCTGAAACCACCTGAGTCCGTTGTGACGGTGAGTGGCACTGAGTATAGGGCCTCTGTATGGCTGTCTTGCCTGCAGCTGGTGAGTTGCCAGACGCCTACGTACAGTTGAACTGCTTATTCTTGGGTTGTTCCTTCCAGCAGTTTCTGCAGCAGTCTGGGTTGCATGACGGAAGCGGTCTCTGAGATGCTGCAACACTATCCACCTATCCTGTCGAGCAGTGGTTACACGTGGTCTCCCAGACCTTGGTCGATCTCTTACTGTACCAGTTTGAGCATATCGTCTCACAAGATTGGATACTGCACCTTGACTACAGCCAAGTCTTTGTGCAACAACAGTCTGACTGACACCAGACTCCAGCATACCAATTGCCCGTAGGCGCTGTTCATTCGTCAACCTTGGCATCAATTTTCTTTCAATGTTTTTCACCTCAGAAATCGTCAACAATTGTCACCAGAGTGAAATCTTTCAGGTGTCATTAAATGTTAGGACAGAAATCAGCCTTAAGCTCAAATAACCTCACTCAATCAGACAGAGCTAACGAGGCGTGACCTGGCCAATTAAAGAGTCAACAAACTTACCTGGACCTCAGAGCAATCAAAACAACCAAAACACTAGCTTATTACCAATAAAATTATATTGAAATATGTCTTTTAGAACCTATTAGTTTCTTTTTATGCTGAGTGTATATATATATATATATATATATATATATATATATATATATATATATATATATATATATATATATATATATATATATAGCTAGCTATTTTAAAAGCAGCTTATTTAATGCCTTATATCTTATAATTTTCTAGCATGCGGGCTAACTAAGAAGCTATCTAACAATTTAGCTATAACCCTTGGCTTGATGCCAACCAGCTAGTTTTCTTAATACCATACTTGATCATGCTATATGCTAGCTAGCTATTCATGTTTAGCAAGCATGCACTCACAGCTGCTAGACAGCTTACTAGCAAGCTAACACTAAGTGGTTTTAGTAAACAGTTTTAAGTTTCTTTTAAAATAACTGCCTAATCAATAATCTGTCTAATGAACTGTGTTTATCAGCACCTAAATTTAACTCAAAGGTGTCCTTCAGGTAATGTGTAAATACTCTCAGTGTAACTGTAGCTCATTTAATACCTCATTTTACCCGACAATCCATTTTCTAGCATGATGACTAACTAGCAAGCTAGCAAACTGTTGGGTTGATGCTAACCAGCTGGCTTTATGTAATACAATATTGCTTGTGCTTTTTGCTAGCAAGATATTTATGTTGAGCTAGTATACACCAACAGCCCCTAGCTATCTTATTTAATAGAAAGCTAACACTAGCTTTAGCAAACATTATTATTATTATTTTTTTTTTTTTAATGAAGAACATTTCTAATCTACAGTCAGCTTCTAGACTCAAATAGTCTGGTGTACTTCAGGTAATATTTAAATACTCTCAGTGTAACAGCAGCTTATTTAATACCTTATTTTATCTAACAATTCATCTCCTAGCATAATAGTTACCAATCACCAGCTTAACACTAATCACTAGTTTTATGGTGTTATTTGCTTGCTAGGTATTAATGTTTAGCTAACAGCCCCTAGCTAGCTTACCTAATAGCAAGCTAACACTATTAAGGTAGATAATTTTCTTGCTAGCAAGCTAGCTAACAATTTAGCTAAAAATGCATCTAGCAAGATAGCAAGATATACGAGTTTGGTAGCTTTAGCAAACAGTGTTCCCTTTTTTAATGATTACTTTTTTTTTCTTTTTATTTCAAGCAGGCAACCCACATACAAGCAGTGTAGCTAATGCATGTAGATAATTTCAATCAGTAAACCAGGTGGGACCACCCGGGTCACTACAATGAACAACATGGTGAGGAACAGAGCTAATATCTGATGCGATTGTCATTTTTTAAAGCTAGATCATTTCCCAGAACGTAGCAGAGAGGGACTGGTCTTGCAATTCTAAGCCTTTGATCATAAAACACGTTTTCTCTCTGCGGGCGTTTCAACTAAATACCCTCATTAACGCACCCAGTCATCTGCATGTCTCTGATACTTGCTACACTTTCTGACCCATTAGCATCATTCAGACAGCAGGCAATTATGCAATCAGGCCTAATTAGAACTGTTATGTCAAATGTGTACACTATCAATTATATAAGAGTGCTAATGTCAGAAACGCAGCAAACAGTTTCCAGAATTTTCTACTGTTACTTCTGGATCCTGGTTACGTTAAAAGATTATTATCTTGCCATTTGTCTTCTTGTGTTCCTAATCTCTTATTTCTGTCCCTGTTTCCATTTTCTTTAAAGCCTTTTTAGACGCATACAATAGCCCTCCATCAGATAAGACCTGCCGGGAAATCATCTAGAAGCCCTAAATCTTAACGGGGCATTTAAGCCTCTGTGTCTGCCCTCTAATGCACCACAAAAGTGCAGCAAACACCCCTGATGGCCTGTAAAAGCCACTAGAGGGGTCGTTATCCCTAATTTATCTGCGGGCAACCTGGTATTTTAGTCAGCAGCCTATCTGTGTGACCTATACACATGGAGGCAGAAAACGTGATAGAGCTTGTGAGAGAAAAAAAAAACGAGTGAGTAAAAATCATTTGCAAATCCGAGAAATATGATATGATATACATGATATACACCGAACGACTTACATATACACAATCATCATTAGCGTGGCATGTTCTGAAAAATGTACACTCAGGTTAGTAGATCAGAGGTGACCAGTGCCTGTGTACATACCCGTAGTGTACATAAATCTCAGCTTTCATTACAACGCATGTTATTTTACACAGGTCAGCTGACTCAGCAACTGCTCTAGCCAACTTCATTAGGACACACTCACACACACACTCACACACACACTCACACACACACTCACACACACACTCACACACACACTCACACACACACTCACACACTCACACACACCTTCTCTGTTTGCCAGGTTATGGTCAAAACACTGCCCATCACTCTGACCACTGAGAACAGGAGCATCACCAAGAGCCCACTCCCAAAATTATCAATATTAATGACTTGTTATTCAAGAACAGGTTATTTGTAACTTCAACATTTTTAAGTTTTTAGCATTTGATGTTGGAGTCAAATCCTTCATTCTAATTACAGCATACAATGATAAAAAAAAAAAATTTTAAAAAAAGGTGAAAAATTTTCCACATTAACTTGAAGTCTAACACTTCTTTAGTCTTTGCATGGGAAACAGGTTCACCATGATGTGTACGCATTTCTGATTTACAGCATCTGCAATACACTTTTTTTTTTTTTTAAATCATCACCTGGTATGGCCATTATCGACTCCATAATTTCCCATTCCCTCTCCCAATCTTTGCAACAGAAATGGTTCTGTACATCATAGACACGCTGTTTGCGTTTACACTTTCCCTTGGTTTGCCATAGTTTATGTTTTTAAAAATTGTTTAGCTTGAATTCTGATTATATGCTTAAAAACAAGATATTAGCGATTGTAGAAACTACTACTGTGCAAGCACCAAACCTGGCAACCCTGTCGGCTTTACTGTCAGCCAGAGTCAAAAGTGATTCCAGAGGGAAAAAAGTGATTTCAGTTGTGGAATATGGCTGCATGCATAATTTTACAGCGTTCAGCTATACATTGAAGTTTTGTTTGTGTTTAGAAATTACAGTAAGTCACACTCTGTCCTAAAAATGTCAGCAAAGACTTGAAGAGATTACGTATTTTAGTAACGAAACAAGACAAAATAGAATTTGACACAATTGCATTGGGAAATAAAACAGCTTTTCGGTCATGGACTCAGACTTTTGGCCCCCCGCTGTAACTGAACCTCGGTTTAATCAGGGAGATATGTGTGTAACTGATACCGGCCCTCAGACTCTGGACCTGTATGGAATTCCTGATAACAAATCCATGCCACCTGAAACCAGGCTCCAGCGTAGAGACCATGTGCATTGTGGAGAGACTGAGACAGAACGTATAGGAGGGTCCTATTTACAAAATCATTATGCCAATTATGATCCTTGTGCACTTGGAGTCTCTCAGCTGGTTCCGTACACACACACACACACACACACAAGATAAATAAGAGTTCTATGAGCAGTAGCACAAAGACCAGCAGCAGCCTTATCATGAGCAAACAGGAGACTCAGACAAAAGGGGCAAATCGCTCTTAATCCCCAGCTCAACAGATGCCACTATTATACGCCTGGCATTGTGGTCCCAGCATTCGCTCTCTTCCCAGAATGCACTGCTGTCTCTGAACCAGAGTGAAGGATTTGTTGTTTGCAGCGCACCTGTTGCTCAGGGAACCAGGAAACAGTCTGAGCGCTGACTGGCTGTGAGCATGACATGAGATGATGGCCATCTTACTGTAATTCTTTATTTTTCCACTGACAGCATGAAAATTATGTATTTTACCATTGACCCAAAAGTTTTACTGCTTTTGTCACTTTCATAGTCTTGCATTTGCTCCTGGCTTTAAGAAGTCTGTGCTACAATTAAGGTACACTGATTTCTTATTCTTCTGTCATAGCTCATCTCCACAGTGAACAACATCCAAAGACACTGTACAAACGAAGAGACTGATAAGATAAAATTTCTCATCAGATGTAAACGTCACCTTATTTTCTTCACTTTCATCATCTTGTGTTTGCTCCTGGCATTCCACGGTCTTATGATCGTATCCAAACAAGGCTGTGATTTAATTAGCGTGTCTGAAGCCTGCCTTTTTTCAATGACCTGCTCGTTTTCTGAGGTCGCCTCAAGGTTAAGTGCTGGTCAAATTTATTTCCTTTAAAATAACGCACACGAGCACACAGGGTTTATACAGCCCGGCCACCTGAATCAACGCCAGGCTTAAATAAATGGCAAACGGAACTGGTGTCATCAAACATCCTGAGCTGAACTCAGAAACAGAGATGCTTCTCATAAGAGGGTCTGGGTTTCCTTGACAACAGGCACTGATGCTAAGGAAACTGTGTGTGTGCACCGTTTATCACCTTCCTGCTAGAAACAGCAGCTGTGGTCTTATGGCCTGGATGAGAGCAGAGACGGAAATCACGGTAGCAAAATGCCTATTACTTTTTTTTTTTTTTTTTTAACTTCCAACTCTCAGATCATGTGACATTTTATTTTATTTTAACTGCACTGAATGTCCGAATGATGACATCTGCCCTGAGAGAAAACACCAGAGCCAAGCAACATTATGGCTGTGTAGTATGGCTGATTCTCCTTTAGGTTTATGTCCTGAAAACACAAATGTATCTTGGATTCAGCACATTCACTGGCAGGTTTTTAGATTTTCAGTTGCTTCAGTCGAACATGGCCGACAATGGTGAGTTTGGTTCAGCAAGTGAGTCGATTGCATCATATATTCGTTCAATCTGTGTGTGGTATTAGCTCAGTTCAGTGCATTTCGATTTCACCAGACAATCAGACTGGCACACTGCAACAGGAAGCCAAGTGAACTACACCAATGGTCTTCATTCAGGCAGAAAATGTAGCTGAACATGGCGTTCGGGTCACCAACTGAGTCAATCGTTTCATTTATGGATTCAAACTATTTGGCTATACTATGCTAGATCAACTCAGTTCAAAATATTTGTTCTTAATATGTTAGACTAACTGGTGTTGCAATTATAATGTTAAACTGTTATATTGATAGGATTGTACTGAACACAAAAGTTTGATTTAGATTTTGACTTCACTATCTACAACATTTGTGTTCATCCACAATATTTGGACCATCAGGTTACATACAGGTGCATCTCAATAAATTAGAATGTCGTGGAAAAGTTAATTTATTTCAGTAATTCAACTCAAATTGTGAAACTAGTGTATTAAATAAATTCAGTGCACACAGACTGAAGTAGTTTAAGTCTTTGGTTCTTTTAATTGTGATGATTTTGGCTCACATTTAACAAAAACCCACCAATTCACTATCTCAACAAATTAGAATACTTCATAAGACCAATAAAAAAAACATTTTTAGTGAATTGTTGGCCTTCTGGAAAGTATGTTCATTTACTGTACATGTACTCAATACTTGGTAGGGGCTCCTTTTGCTTTAATTACTGCCTCAATTCGGCGTGGCATGGAGGTGATCAGTTTGTGGCACTGCTGAGGTGGTATGGAAGCACAGGTTTCTTTGACAGTGGCCTTCAGCTCATCTGCATTTTTTGGTCTCTTGTTTCTCATTTTCCTCTTGACAATACCCCATAGATTCTCTACGGGTTTCAGGTCTGGTGTGTTTGCTGGCCAGTCAAGCACACCAACACCATGGTCATTTAACCAACTTTTGGTGTTTTTGGCAGTGTGGGCAGGTGCCAAATCCTGCTGGAAAATGAAATCAGCATCTTCAAAAAGCTGATCAGCAGAAGGAAGCATGAAGTGCTCCAAAATTTCTTGGTAAACGGGTGTAGTGACTTTGGTTTTCAAAAAACACAATGGACCAACACCAGCAGATGACATTGCACCCCAAATCATCACAGACTGTGGAAACTTAACACTGGACTTCAAGCAACTTGGGCTATGAGCTTCTCCACCCTTCTTCCAGACTCTAGGACCTTGGTTTCCAAATGAAATACAAAACTTGCTCTCATCTGAAAAGAGGACTTTGGACCACTGGGCAACAGTCCAGTTCTTCTTCTCCTTAGCCCAGGTAAGACGCCTCTGACGTTGTCTGTGGTTCAGGAATGGCTTAACAAGAGGAATACAACAACTGTAGCCAAACTCCTTGACACGTCTGTGTGTGATGGCTCTTGATGCCTTGACCCCAGCCTCAGTCCATTCCTTGTGAAGTTCACTCAAAGTCTTGAATCGATTTTGCTTGACAATCCTCATAAGGCTGCGGTTCTCTCGGTTGGTTGTGCATCTTTTTCTTCCACACTTTTTCCTTCCACTCAACTTTCTGTTAACATGCTTGGATACAGCACTCTGTGAACAGCCAGCTTCTTTGGCAATGAATGTTTGTGGCTTACCTAGTGAACCAAACTGAGAGACCATTTTGAAGGCTCAGGAAACCTTTGTAGGTGTTTTGAGTTGATTAGCTGATTAGCATGTCACCATATTCTAATTTGTTGAGATAGTGAATTGGTGGGTTTTTGTTAAATGTGAACCAAAATCATCACAATTAAAAGAACCAAAGACTTAAACTACTTCAGTCTGTGTGCACTGAATTTATTTAATACACGAGTTTCACAATTTGAGTTGAATTACTGAAATAAATGAACTTTTCCACGACATTCTAATTTATTGAGATGCACCTGTATTAGGCTCCTCATTAATTTAATAGTGCTGACAAAAATGCACACAGGTCCAGTTCTACTCCCGGCCACCTGCTAGTGGAAAGCATGTCTCTGAGCTTTCATTGACTGTCTTTGACTGACGAGGACGCCTCTCTCAGCATGAGGCACTCAAACAAAACAGATTTCCCCGCAGAGCTTGTGTCCTTAGGACAAAGTGGAAAAAAACACTTCCATGTCCACTGAGCTGGTAAGAGTGGGGGAAGGGAGGAGAGGTAAAAGAGAGAGAGCGATAGAGAATGGTGCTAACGTCGGCACTGCTGCACCAGCAACATCTCGAACATCTACCAGATGTGCACACGTTCCATATTTTCAAGGACATGCAAATATAACATTTACAACATCCACGAAGGTCACAGTGATGAAACACAGGACATGTACACACACACACACACACACACACACACACACACACACACACACATACAATCCCTGAACCCTGTTTGAGAACCTATTGGTAGCAGTGAAGCTGGAAAATCCCTGGTGAGACAGTCTATAACCCATGCTCACATGACTCGGGTCATAACTATAGATCACATAAAAGAGAGAAAGAATATGAAAACGGAAGAGAGATATAGAGTAAGAGTGGAGAAAGCAGATTTTTGTTTTTGTCTTTGTGATGTGAAAAATCAATAAATCCAGAGTGGCCTTTCTCGAACTGTGATGCCTGAGGATCCATACAGAATGTGCAAATTGATTATATTCCCCTTTGGCTCCAACAGCACGCCTAAAGCTAAACTGCTGCTAGCTGCACTGATGATGGATTACACACCAGTGCTGTGATTCACACTCTGCCTTAAAGGGATAGTTTAGTGAAAAATTAAATGTACACAATTTCCCTCTTATAACAAATTGATTCCTCTGAATTATAAAGTAAAATACCACAGTGCTGTTGAATCCTCAAATCTGATTGGTCATTTGTTGATTAATTTTCTATAACATCAGCTCTGACAGTGACTTGAGCTGCAAGCTGTTCTGTTCTCATACATTATCGTTTCCATAGTAACAACTTATACAGGAACTTGCATGGTGGACTCCATACAATTTTCTACTGGGGATCAAAAAAGTCCATCCATCCATCGTCAGTGTCAGCCAGTGTCGCACCTTTTTTCCACTTCTTATTTTCCTATAACAGAACGCTATAATTCCAAGGTCACAACATACATATAGTTGAGTAGTCAATCATGTTTGATGTCCGATGTTTGCTTCTTTACTTTTGCACTGGATCCATGAGATAAATGTGGCTAACAAGCAACGGGAGTTTGTCTCACCCAAAAAATTTTCTGTAATTACAGTATATACCTCAAATGGCATCCAGTATTTCAGTGATGTCACACAGATGTGGTTGCTGATGTCATTTAGGACACAGTGAGAATCACTGTAATCTAGAAACTGTAATGTTATGGAAACGGCCCATATTGGACAACCAGAATGACATTTTTCAGTACAGTGTGGTATCATTCAGCCCTGCCTCCAAAGTCTGAAGGTGGAATTATACCAAGAAGCTAGACGTCTGTGAATGCAGTCAATCCCTGAGGATACAGTTTGCAAGCAGATGAAGTGTTGGGCATATATTTTGAAGATTTTGAAGATTTTGGGTGATGTATACCGTCATTACTTCGTTACAATATATTTGGGATAGGTGGAAAAGTCATAATGCCCTGCATTCATACACACCACTATCACTCAGAGACCATCTCTGTGACTTTCTGCAACAACTTCACCATGTCTGATGGTCAAAGATGGTGCAATTTCCTGGAATGCTGTAACAACCAGCCAAGAGCAGTGGAGTCTCCTGTCCTGCCACAAAGGTCCTATTCAAATCTGTGAATGTGTGTAGAAAAAGAGAGCACACTATCCCAAAGAAACCGGACACACATATCCACAAATCAGCGCTCCAAACAGGTTTGAAGAACAAAAACCGGATATGAATGGTATTTAGCGAGAAACAAAAACACAACTAAAAACTTGAATCATCCTGAACTGTTCACAAAAATGTTAATTTGAAATCTCTGTTACCGGTTATTAGCATTTGTTTTTGTTCTTTGTAGCCAGCTAGCAAGTCTATCCATTTAAATGTACAAATAGTTTTTCCTTTTAATGCCCCAAAAAGGAAATCACTGCAAGGCATTTTACTGCTACAACAGTGACGATTTGTCAACCCTCAATCTACACTGCATATTCTGCATAGTTTGCAAACCCAGAGCTAATCCTGAGCTAATTCCTGGACGGAAGAGTTAATACTAGATCGTCAAACCATAAATACCCCTGCTGTTCTTCTTCATTTACAGCTTGCTTTTCATAGTGTGGTGTACATGAAAATACAATAGGTCCTCTGTGTCCCTCACACTTACAGCATTAACTGATCAATGTGTGGAACTCTTTCCCTTAAATTTTCTCTTATTCACCTCCTAACAGAGTGAGCCACTGACTGGGATTTCACAGCCACTAACTGAACACACAGCAACAGCATTTATCCTTCACTGCCTACTAGGAATGTCACAGTTTGTAATTTTCATTATATTTGTGTATTTAAAAGCAGTGCTGATGATAAAATGTTCTATTAAAATACAGATTCCCTAAACTTCCTAATATAAGAAAGTAATTTAAGGATACTTTATTTTTATATTTTTATTAAGCATCACCGATCCTGAGCTCTGGTTACTGCCCGTCTTGTTTTATAGTTGTTTTATAGAGAGGAGATGGGGAGGTGGTGTGGGAAGTCCGACACGAGTACAGAAAGAGATAAATGGGAACTTACAGGAAGTTAACTAGGAACGAGGTGGAGCTTTAAGGCAAGGTCTTTCCCCAAAAAGTTATTTCTTAACTCCATTTTCTGGTTCTGTGTCTGACTCTCAAATAGTGTTCTACTGGGCATATAGTGGGGGGCACGGCGGCTTAGTGGTTAGCACATTTGCCGGGGTTGGGGGTTTGAATTCTGCTTCCACAGATCTGTGTGCACGGAGTTTGCATGTTTTCCCCATTCTTCGGGGTTTCCTCCGTGGACTCCGGTTTACTCCCCCAGTCCAAAGACATGAGCTGTAGGCTGATTGGCATTGTCCGTAGTGTGTGAATGGGTGTGTGAGTGTGTGCGATCATGCCCTGCAATGGGTTGGCCCGCCTTGTTCCCAGAGTTCCCTGGGATAGGCTCCAGGCTCCTCCACAGCTGCTGTTATAGAAAATTAATCAATCAACACCAATCTGACCAATTAGAATCAAGAATTCAACAGTGCACTGTTATAAGATAAAATGATGGTATGGTAATGAAAACTTGTGGTTTTTGATACTTAAATTGACACTTTCCACCTTCTACCTTGGTTTACGTGAATGCACTATTTGACAATGTTCATTCTTGTCTGTGGCTTTATAAAATTATAGGCCCATGATACTAAATATTTTAAGCAACTAACATGCAATATTAAGCTATTTGACAGCCCTATTACCTCTAATACCCACCATACACATTAACATGTTCGGAAAGAACACAGAGAGGGACATAGTGCGAAAGCAGGAGTGCAGCTACTATAGGTCATCTACCCACGCACCTCAACCATCCACATGATCATTTATCATTTAAGTCTTACGCTATAGTGCATGGACGCCTGCGCACTGCTTAATTATAGGGAATGTGCTGTACAGAATTGTAAAGAGAACAGCAAGCATAAGGACAGTAATTAGAGGAGAACATTGTCTGCTTGAGAGATGAGTGCTTAAGGGAAGAATCAAATGCTCCAGTGACTTCGCATCACACGTGCATTGTGGGAAGACAACGTTTGCTATTTTACTCAGTTCAGTTTAGCCTCAGTCACAGATTCAGTGCATATATCATCCTTAAAAAAGTAACCATTTTATAAGACTCTAATCTGTCGGGCTATTATCCTTTCAGTCCCTTTTCACAGAATAGATTAAAACCATCCAGCCATTTGGATTTGGAAGTTAACTTTATTCTGCCTCATGGGCGGAGTTATTGTTAAGCGCTCCTGAAAACCCATTGATGTCACAGAACAGCATAGTAACTCAGGAAAAATCCATGAGAGCACCAGATCAAGTCTCTGAGCCTTCCTACTAATTATGGGAATTCAGAGTTATGGACATCAGAGTCGTCAGCATATACTGGTGTGTACCATGATTCAACATATCGGACATATCCCAGTGGCCATCAGCAGTACAGAATATGTAAAGCCCAAAGGTCTTGCATGGCATGGAGATATTTTTAGCCCTCTGCAGCACATATACAAATATTCCCTCAAGGGCTGTACATGCTCCAGTAATCTCTCTAGGAGTGTAGTGGGGGATGCTGCATGAACAAGGACAAGAAAAAAATGGCAAAGTGAATCTCCAAATGCATGAGGGTGCTTTTTAGTACATATGAATTGAACCCAGGTGCATTTACCTCTTTGGTACGGTTCTTTGACGGTTGGCAGGGCACAGAAATCATACCCAGCACCAAAACAACTGGTTCGAGAGCAGCACCCCCCTCTTGCCTGTCTTTTTTCCACACCATTTTTACAGAGTGAGTAACCATTGGATCAATGGTACTGAGATCTGTGAGGAACCTGATGGCAGCCCGAATTCCCAGCGGACAAAGTGATGTGATTCCACTGTTTCAAGCACTTAACACTGGCCTTGTTGGCCAGTTCTCTGGTTTGAGAGTCAGTGAATCATCTCTGCTCACCACAGCATCTACAAGACAAACACTGAACCACAGCCTCCAAGGTGTGGAGCTCTGGCTTAATTAACAGAGTCAGCTTTAGTTAATGTGTAGTCCATAGACTGAGCTGACCACATAATTCAGTACGATTTTAACAATGTAGTTTGTGTAAGATCATTGACTTAATAGTCAAAGAAGTTCCCCGAACCAAACCAGTGACCACAAGATGGGTGGACTGTGACCACTTGTAAAAAAGCATGTTGGCATTTTTTTCCATCACGGAGACATGCTTCAAAAATTAAAGTGCTTTATATCTCCCAACCAATAGGGTCACAGCATGGGGGGCCAAGAGAGAAAAACCAACATGGTTGTCTTGTTGGATAACAAATTAGTTCATTATGGGATGTCCATTGGTATCCGATCTCACGCACCGGTGCCACTTTAACTGTGGCTGCCTCCAGTGGTCTAAATGGAATATAAATAGATCGGATTAGTCCAAATCCGTCATGATAGTAAATTTTTCCAGACTGTGTGTACACGCATCTGGAAACATTATGCCATATTTTACCTTCTATAAAAGGAGCAGAAGAAATAACCCTAGGTAATATATACTATATGGCCAAAAGTTTGTGGACACACCCATATGTGGGTCTTCCCCAAACTGCTGCCACAATGTTGGAAGCACACTATTGTATAGCATGTCTTTGTATGGTGTAGAATTACAATTTCCTTTCACTGGAACTCAGAGGCCCAAACTTGTTCCAGCATGACTATGCCCCTGTGCACACAGCGAGCTCCATGAAGACATGGTTTGCCAAGGTTGGACTGGAAGAACTTGATTGTCCTGCACAGAGCCTTGACCTCAACCCCACTGAACACCTTTGGGATAAATTGGAACAATGACTGCGCACCAGACTTCCTCATCTGAATAGGATGCTCAAAAAGCACATATGAGTGTTATGGTCAGGTGTCCACGAACTTTTGGCCATATAGTGTATATCCTGTCTTAATTGACATGTTGGTAAAGATTCCATTATATCCTGTAGGAAAGGAGGTTTTTGTTCTTTTTTTTTTTTCAGTATAAAGACACGCCAGAAAGAGCTCGTTATTGTCTATAATCTCATACAAAACCAAAATGAAACCAAATATTGGAGGAGAACAATAAAATGTAGATGATGTTTAAAAGGACTTGTCAGAGAAGCAATGTATTTTGTATGTAACAGCAATGTTACACTGCTACTGTACAGCACTGTACAGTGTATGTAATATGCATACATTATGAATACACTCCTATGTGTGTAAGTTATGCAGAGATTGCTTATCTCATGCAAAACAACCATAATTACTACAGATGTCTTCTGACAACATTACTTAACAGACATGTGTCCGGCAACATCCAAATAGTACTTCAGTTGCACAAGCACAAGCATTCCTGCCATAGTTAGACTAAATGTTGGAAAATAAATCAAATCTTTATTATTAATATAATACTGGATAATTAGCCTGCTACCAGCCAGGGCCTTTCCTGATTAAAGAAATGAATGAAAGTAGCCTAAATGATGAATCCTGATATGAAAAACATATTCAGTGCTTACTTCGTGGTCGCTACATTATTTTTTCATGAGGTCTGTCGAGTGGGTAAGTGAGTTAAGGGACCCTGGTGCAGCACAAAAGGTGGTGTTGGTTTTCTACGGTAACTCACCCTGTATTTATGTATATGTGTGTGTGTGTGTGTGTGTGTGTGTGTGTGTGTGTGTGGTGTGGTGTGGTGGGGTGGGGTGGCTCAACTGATGCAGGGCAGCCCAAATGAACAGCCATTAAAGATTAATGAGTCAACTCACCATCAGACCGGAGAATCCACATGGATACATGAGCCTGGAGCCACAAGACATGTAACAACAGCGTTGCAAGACTACAGAGACTCCTGATATGAGAAAATGCCAAACTAGGGTCTGGAGTTTGGCATTTTCTCGTATCAGGAATCTCTGTATAAGCCAGGGAAAGAAGACTTTTACCTAGAATTACTGTTAGCAATGTTTTATCACCATTATTATAGTGATCATATTGCTGGGTAGATCAATAATGCTAAAAATAAGACTTGAGATAAACTCAGTAAACCCCCCCCCACAAAAACACCCTCCTACAGGTAAAACAACATGGCCCTCCACCCTAAAACCTTTCAGTTTCTATGGGTGTGGAATGGATTGTGAGAAAAAATGTGTAGGAAAAAAAGCACAAATGGGATGTTGGTTCTAAACGAAAGGTCTCCTTGTGCGATTCAGACCAAACATTCAAGCAGTGTGAAAATTTTTCACATGGTTGTTTACAGAAACTGGAGGCCCACCACAGGTACATACACAACATGTACACAAGATGTACACACACACACACACACACACACACACACACACACACACACACACACACACAGACACACACACACACACACACACACACACACACACAAACAGATCATGCCTCACAGGAATGAATGGCAAACATCTTGTGTCCAAAAGCAAGCAAAAAAGCCTGATAAAGAGATTTTGAAGATTTGTGAGGACCTGAGAGGCTTCCACACTCCACTTGGACCAAACAAAAGGTTCAGAGAATGAGTCAAACGATCCACAATCACTGACCCTAAAACTGCTGGCTATAACAGTGTAGAAGGAAGCGAATCTGGTTTGATTCATCACCGCCCTTTCCTTTCTCCATCTTTTCCCCCCTCCCTCTCCATCTCCTCTCTCGCGCTTTTTTCCCCCCGCCCATGTTCAGCATCCTATATCCCCCCTCCACCCTTTTCCATTTTGTCTCTTTGAGATTTGGCCTTGTCAGGGAGAACAATAGCCGCTCCCCCTCTCTGAAAGCCAACTGTCTGTCACGAGCACTGCTCCATTACAGCTGACAACCCTCTGACCCTGACACAATCCTAGGAGACAAGACCGAACACTGAATAAGACGTCTGCTTTGTTTTCAACGTCTTTTTCAACATATTGTAGAGAATATACCAATTAGCTCAATCCTGTGTGGATAAATAATAAAATCATGGTCCATAAATGTATCGATGCACTACATTTGTGATCTAAAACCCAATGCAATAAACAGCTATACAGAGAAAACAAATCAAATAGAAAATAAAATATGGGTGGTGTACACTTGGGTTGCACGGTATACCGGTAATATGGTAGTATCGCGATTCTGAAGCTTCAAAATACTGCCAATGCCACTGTATTTTTTTTAAACGGAAGTATCATCAATACAGCAGTACCGTAAGTAATGTTGTATGTGCGGCAGTTAATACAATTTTCACTAAAACGACACATCCCACTGCTTTTGCAGGCCGTACTAGCCTAATTTGCATTATGTACACTCACTAGAGGCCCCAATAATTTCTTCCAAGCTTTATAGTTCTTTGTAATTTAGTTTGCATGTTCTCCCCGTGCTTCGGGGGTTTTCTCCGGCTTCCTCCCCCAGTCCAAAATAATGCGTTGTATGCTGATTGGCATTTCCAAATTGTCCATAGAGTGTGAATGTGTGTGTGTGAATGTGCCCTGGATTGGGTGTCCCACGCCTTGTGCCCCGAGTTCCCTTGGATAGGCTCCAGGCTCCCCAGTGACCCTGTATAGGATAAGCAGTATGGAAAACGGATTGATGGATAGATTGCTCAGACAAATCCTATGGCACGTGGGGTCTGACATTTCATCAGTTCCCCACTCAGTTAAAGACATACAAGTGAGTGTGCGCACACACACACACACACACACACACACACACACACACACACACACACAGAGCTACAATCTGCTTTTAATTGAATTCATTAATAACAACCACCATAAATCGAGACTGCTGATCTGTCAGGCTGGATGTAATATAGCTGACACATTCCTTGAGGCAAACTCCTTCTGCTGCTGGTTATTGCTTTTCTCATCCTGCTGAGAATAAACTGAAAAGAGGGAGGGGGTTTGCAGTGAGCAAGAGAAGGTGAGAGACAGAAACAGAGTTGAAAAAGAAAACAGTCCACATAGGTATGTCTGAACCTTTTTCCCACGTTCCCATCCCTCTCCCACTCTTGCTTTCTTTTCCTCCTCAATAAGAGAGCAGGTTTATATTCTCTTGACCTTTTGGTCCTTCTCTTGTAGTATTTCCTCTTAAAGGACACGTGCAAACACTTGCACACACACAAGGCTTGTGTCACTGTGTCCGTCTCATCTGGCTGACGGTAGAACCTTTTTTTTTTCACTAGCCAGAATAACTAGTGTGCACGAATGGCAGATGATTTGAGACTCTGGAACACGCAGGTATGTGGAAATAGTGACGAAACTGAGCAAAATAAAGTCCAGTGCAAAGCCGTCATACAACCCTCCTGCTAGCATAACACGTCAAATCACGGTTAAACATGTCAAGAGAAAATAATGACGCTAGTAAGACTTGGATATCCTTTGAATGTACTTTTTGTCAATGCCACAAACAGCAAGTGATAAATTAAACACTTTGATGTTAGATGAAGATAATAATTATATACTTCTTCATTCTGTTAGTCTGTATTAACGTTGTTATGGTGGTAGCTAGCATTTTTATCCTAATCAATTAAGTTTCCCAGCAACCAAAACAATGGAATGGGCTACTAACTGGAGCTTTTACTTGTCCGGTGGTCAAAATTCAAAGTTACAGTTTAGGTATTGTTATCATACGCCCATTTTTTATGACTCAATTAGCCTGATACGATTGAACTGACTAAGAACATTTTAAGAAATATGATGCATTTTAAGCACATTTGCAACAGAAATACATCCGAGCCATTGAGACTTCTTAAAAGCATTTTATGTACCCTAAATTGATGGCACAAATCCAATCAGATCCATTATCAGATCCCACACACTTTAAGAGTGAAAACAAAACGCTAAACAAAAAGCAAAGCACGTCAGATAGGCAGAGAGAGACGCAGTTAATGTATTATCGACGGATTCCTTTCTTAGCCAGGAATAATTTAAAAGGCAACAAAAATAGTCCAAAGGGAAAAAAGGAGTCACTCTTATTGCATTACACAAAAAATGTAATGCTTTGAAACAACAAGAACAATGAGCTCATATTTTCATTTTCTACATAATCTTTGCCCAGCATAAGTCCAAGTTTGGAGTCGACAGAAGACGAAATTCAGCCATGAGCTAAATCTTCAAAGAGAAAGAAAGAGTGTCTGCCACGAGCAGTGCAATTTATCAATGCATACCATAGCACACATAGCCGGAGCGAGCCTAATCAATAGCCATAAATGTTCAACAGCATATTTCAGTACTGCGATCCATCACACGTCGTCACATTAACATTTTTTTCCTCTTGTGGAGAGTCAGAAACAAGCAGACTACAACAATTTCAAAAGGAACACCGTGATTTAGAGCTGAGTGGGCAATATAAAATATTAACCGACAACTAAACTGCGAATAAAGAAAGAGGGGAAATATTAAAGCGCCCACATTCATATATAAAAAAAATTTTTTTTTAAGTATGAGAAATACACAACCAGAATGATATTTTGTATGTTACTGGTCAGGCTAATATTACCAACTCACTGCCACAAGATTTAAAGCCATTTCTAATCATGTTTCAGCTGTAGAATTTATTATTTATTTGTTTGTTTGTTTGTTTAACTTCACAGAGGGGTGACTTAAAATGATTGTTCAGTCAAAAAATGATTTGAACTCAAATTTTACCTCAGAAGTTTGCTTTTTCAGCTACATAGTTAATTTTGCTAACCAGGAAAGCTAGCAAGGAATGCTTACAGGTGTCTAGGTGATTAGCATCAGGCTACACATTAAAATCATCACACGCTCACCTCAAAACACAGTCAGGCAAAGTATACTATGTGCACATAAACATTTTCAGAAATTAACTGAACAAGTGTGCATTTTAAAATGTACGTATAAATCAAATTGGGATTACTGTATCATTGAAATCACTACTAACAATTAGACGAGACTGAAATTTCAGTATCTAAATCTCAGTTTGCTTTGTCTTGTTCTAAGGACATGAATTTCACAGTAGCTAAACCTGTTAAAATATACAATATCACCCAAGATTTAGTTCATCACTAGAAATAGGTGAGTTAGTTAGCTAGCTAGTAAGCTAGCTTGCCTTTAACAGGGCAAATGAGTAAGATTTTAGCTTAGCATGCAGGTTCTGTGGCTAAATGTTTTCAGGTATCGTCCTCTTATGACTGACATGACTGGTCCAAAGGAGTGGAGATTAGTTTGTAAAATTTTGTAAAAATTACTGAGCTTATATGAAGTAGTGGGAAAGTTTTAAATGAAGACATCCATAAATGGGAACCATAAATGAGAATGTAGCATGCTAGCTATTGCATTTTTACAAAATAAACCCTTTACAGGCTACAAAAAAAAAAAAAAAAAAAAAGACTGAGTGACATCTCAGTGTGAATGGTGGAGTGGCCTGGAGCTAAGCGTAGGATGTTTCTCACTCTGCGAAACCTCACTACACACACGCTCACACACACACACACACACACACACAAAGTAGTAGCCTGAGGCAATTTTGGACTCTCATGACCATGTGTGTCTGCATTCAAACACTAACCGCCTGGCAACCGAGCAACATCCTCTGAGTCATCTGACATCTTCCAACCTCACATCCTTGACAAAAAAAATCTTAACACCCTTCCTTCAGTCAGCGTCAGTATTCAGTGTGACATCAACTGGCACAATTACCTCAAAACGGTGTCTGATGACCCAGAATTAGCACCAATAATTAGAGCTGTGTGCAGTCAGTAATCTGCCGTATAAAGAGGCCCTTATAATTAGGTGGTTTAAATAGCTCTGGGTGGCCATACTGGCACAGTTAGTGAGGGTGAGAGGGGGCATGTGTGTGTGTGTGTGTGTGTGTGTCCCAGGTGGTCACATCCTGGTAATTGCTTCAATCTGGAGCCAAAGCAAATACACACATGTGCCGGCAGACACAGATTTTACTAAGGACAGGAAAGCGAGGCCAGAGGAAAGCCAGTAAGGCAGACACTGTGTTCTTCACACACACACACGACAACAATCTCATCAGTCCAATTCACGTTTCATTTTTTTCTTAAAGGCTACAGGCTACTCATTTAGCTGTGATATCATCTTTTCATTTCAAATTATTTATTTACAGCGACAGTTTGTGCCTTTATTTGCCTTACAGGGTTACAGCCCTCATTTCTTTGAAACCTTTAGGCTCTTTCAGTTTTTCAAGTAAATGTAGTTTTTGTAAAAATGCCAAATGTTTCCATGTTTCAATGTTGACTGTCAAAACAGTCAGATATTCCTATCCTTGTAGGGATATTTGGTCCCCACCAAGATATAAAAACACACCCACAGACGCTCCAAAACTACTGGCCGACTAGGGATTGAGGTTGTAAGTGACATTTTGACAGCGGGACAACAGAGCCCACAAGGCATATGTTAATCAGTATCAACTGGGAGGAAGTAGAAAACCACAAGAAGTGACTGAGGTTCGAAGCCAGGCCAGAGAATATCTGAACCTCCTCCAGCAGGTGGCTACTTCCTCTCTGCAGGAGCCGTCGAGAGAAACACTGTCTCTTTATGGAGCATGACCAATCCACTCAGTTAGAACAAATAAAATGGGTTAATATGACAAAAAAATTAAATCCTGCACTATTGGAAACAATCAGAGGTGGCTATTAATGCAATACATTTTACTGTTAGATATTACTTGTACATTGTATTTGTAAGAGTTTTAATTAGAATATTTTCACTCCGCTATTGTGACCAAAGACAGCCAAAGACAAAAGTTCATTAAAATCTAAAACAGAGTGTGACTGCTGCTACAATGCACATCTAAAAGCCACCAATAATGGGACTGCATGGGATTCGGCAAAACTCACTGGAAAGCTGCAAATACGATCCTGGCGATGGCGAAACATAAACGAAACACGCTAATAGACAGAGAAAAAAAAAACGCTTATAAAGTGTATTTTTATAAATAAATAAAACTTTTTTAAAAGACTTTCAAGGATGTGTACAAACCCTGTTCAATAACCTTTTAACTATAAGTCTGTATTTGAAGGCCTAATTCTAAAAGTGACTACTCTAACTTGTGTAATTTTTTTGGCTTCTCTACCCACTTCTGGACCAAAAACCATTAGCATGAACAGCGGCGTAACCGTGATCTATTAAAAGAAGTCCACTGGTAAAAGCTATAGCTATAGTCTATAGCTGTGGTCAACTACTGGCGAGACTTACTGTGGCTGGAAAAAGAAGTATGGACTGAAGGTTTGGATCTTGTTCAGCTACCAGCACAGCAAACCAGGGCATCTGGCTCTTTGCCCAGCCTACAAATATCTCTGCTTATTCCATTTTGTCTGGGCTGGCCGGCGTGTGAAGTGCTGCGCATCCAACTATTCCTATACGTCTATATTTGTTATGTCTCATGCTGAAGTAATTTTACCTCAGAGTGTGGGTGTTCAATTTAATTTCTCACACGCAATCACGTAGCATCAATTTCACAAAACGTTCTGTCACCCTTTCTGCCATTCTAAAAACAGGGCACATTTTTACTCAGATAATTGATTTTTTGTTTTTTTTTAGCGTTTTAGCATCCTTATTCATTCAGGTGTTCAGCGAGAGCCGAGCTCACCAGACGCAACAACAATATGAAATGTCTGCTATTGTGCGTTTTCTGTACCCAAGGTCACCTTGAAGGCAGCCCCCACCCCCTTTAACCGTATCAGCAGGAAAATTCCTTCTCGCTTTATCTGATAGTACAACTGCAAAAGAAAGGACACAAGGAAAAAAGATCCTCAGCATTTTAACACAGGTGTAGGAATAATTTGAAAATAATGGAGAACAGGGTAGGTAGGCATTTAAAAAAAAAAAAAAAAAAATTTCATTACTTTAAGTCAAATTGATCGCCATGATTTTTTTTTTCGGCACTCAACATACTGCATTTAAATCTCCTCATCTGCAGTTTAAAAGAAAAGTTAGTCTATTTGCACAGCTTATCTCAGGTGAAGTGTAAGATTTTTAGTCTATTTGCTTTTGAGACAAACAGAACAGTGTCTTCAGACTTTCAGCTTATTCTGCGTTATTCGTTTAGAATTGATATGCTGATCAGAGGATGGTGTATTTCATTTCTGGATGAACTTTAATATCATAACAGGAACTAACTTCGCAGACGACGTACAACATAAATTAAAACATTGTTATGACAATATGTCCATTGTGTTTTTGACTTATATATGAAGAAATGTTCAAGTAAAAATAAAACAAGAAGATCCAACACTAACTTTACTGTAAAATCCTTATTTTAATTCCTAAGCAACCAAGCAGACTAAACAAAGATTTGAGCCAGCAGGTTTTAATACAGTGACTCACTTCTTGTACCAAATAAAGCCTAAAGCTTAAATATTTCCAGAATTATACTATATGGCCAAAAGTTTGTGAGGTCAGGCATTACTGAGGTCAGGCACTGATGTCGGGTGAGAAGCCCTGGGGCACAGTCAGAGTTCCAGTTCATCTCAAAGGTGATCAGTGGGGTCGAGGTCAGGGCTCTGAGCAGGCCACATAAGTTCTTCCACTCCAACCTTTGCAAACCATGCCTTCATGGAGCTCGCATTGTGTACAGGGGCATTTTCATGCTGGAACAGGTTTGAGCTAAACTCAAACTAAGGCTCTTGAGCTAAGAGCTTTGTAATACTACAGCATACAAAGACATCCTATACAATATCCTATTATGTGCTTCCAATTTTGTGGTAACAGTTTCGAGAAGGCTCACATGGGTGTGATGGTCAGGTGTCCACAAACTTTTGACCATATAGTGGAGAATTTAGGGGATAAAACAATTATTCAAAATATTTTTACATAGTTTGTTTGTACATGGTTGAGCTATCCCTGAGGGTGGCTCATCTTACCCAGCGACCCATTTTATATTCTCCCATAAGTCAAGTCGAAAGGTGAAATATATGAACACTTTGACCAGTGAGGCTCTAAAACCCATTCATCAGATCCGATGCACACAAAAGCTTTGGAAAACCCAAGATAGAACCTGATCTTCAAACTCCATGTAGGGTTACTGATATCAAGGTTTATCAGTTCGTGTGTGCACTTGTGTGTGTGTGTGTGTGTGTGTGTGTGTGTGTGTGTGTGTGTGTGTGTGTGTAGTGTAAAACAGCTCGAATTAGTGCCTTGTAGAGCAGAGGAATTCCTCTGTGGTCATGTGAGATGCTGTGTGAATGACTGTAACTCCAAACCGCTGCATGGGAGAGAAACAGAAACCAACTATAAACCTTACGGCTACGTTTACTCTAACGAATCCGGTATCCAATAACCATAATCAGCTCTCAAAAATCAGGACACTTTAGCGGGTGCAGACTAACATTTATTACTCTCATAACTACATACCTTTCCTATTAGTTTAACCAAAGCCCTTCTAATAAAGTCTGTCTGCTTGGTGGCCATTTTGGCAGCACTCCCGGACAGTTAGTTTCAGTCATACAAGATAAGGCTCATACCTACCTGAATGGGGAGAAAACCATAAAAGCAAAACGGATCGTTAATATGATGTAAATAATGTGTTGACCTTGGCGCACACAAAAAAACACAGAACTTTTTTCATGTTGCTTCGGCTACTGCACATGCACACTTTTCCAAAACTAACATAGCAATGAATATCTGCAAATGCATCAGTGTACGAATGTGATAGGCCAGGGTTTTTTTTTTTTTTTTGGCTAGCAGCTTTACCAACAAGGCAATTGTAATTGGCTCATTTACTAAGGGGCAGGGCTTACATAATACAGCCACCATGTTGGCAAGTATGTTCCATCCCACTCATATTTTAAGCAGTGAGCTGCCTCTACTTATATTGTCTTTGTTTTAACTAAATAATGTGATAGTTAGTGAATAATATAATTTTAAAAATAACGATAATAAGCTGATAATTTAAGGGGTTAAAAAGAAAAAAATGTAAACAAAAAAAGTAACATTATGCCATTTTCCCTTGTTTTACTAGTTGTTTTGGGGTTTGTTTGTTTTTTTTTTTTTTACCTCTAGCAAGTACTACGACTTATATAGAAAAGAAAAAACCACTATAATTTTTGCAGTAGCCTTATTGAACTATACCTGTTTGATAGAGTATTTACGGTAGGCCTGCTACTCCAGTATTTATGATAAATTTATAGAAAGGAGCTGCACTAACAGAGATCAACATTATTATAACGACAGTGATTGGATAAACAATATCCAAAGTGAATGCAAGGTGAATTCTGAATTAAACATTGCTACACACTGGCTTATTTACAAGAATGTACATTAGGTCAGTGTGTCTAGTACATTACTGTGACTAATACAATAAAGTGGCATGTATATTGGTTTTTACTCTCAAAACAGAGATAATTTATGGGGGTGTGGGACTCTGGAGAGACTTGTCTGGAAAATATGGTACATAGTTTTTTGGGTTTTTTTTTTTTTTTTTTTTTTTTTTTTAGAAGTCAGACAGCTTCATTGGAAGACTTTCTTTTTTCATGATCTTACTCATGATACTTTGTTAGAGCCTCCATCGGTCAACATCAAAAGTGGTGATGTCTCAGTCATGGTGACAGGAAACATGTAGGCCCAGTCCCAAGACTAATAAGGAAGTCCAGAGAAGATAAAGGTCCAGAGGTTGAGTGTGTCTCTCTGTGGGCCACAGAACACGACACCCACTCCACGTGTCTGGCTGTGCAGGAAGTGGGTTTGAGCATGAATAATAGATAGCAGCAGAGCACCTGATCCCTCGGGAACATGGCGTAGGAGGGGAGGACAGCAGAGTGCAAGCTAAAAAACACATCACAGATCGGAAAGATCAACATGCAGGGATCCTGTGGTACAGGCTGTGATCTCACAACTGTCTGTGTGTATATTCTTCTAAAGGGCGCTTAGGACACCGAAGATCCTCAGCAGATCCAGGCTGTAATATGTTTAAGCAGTAAAAAAGGAGCGCAAATTAAATATATGACTTTAAGCCATGCACAAATTAAAAGGCTGTCTATTTTTAGGGCAGGAGGGAAAAAAATAATGTAATTTGTTACAACGGAAAGTGCAATGAGTAAAAAGGCCTGCTCAGCTACAGTTGTACTAAATGTCTAAATGGCCATGAAGCCAAAAGAATTAAAATTCACAACATATTTCCTCAACATTTTAGGTAGGAAGGAGAGAGATATACAGTATAGAGAAAGAGATAAAGAGAAAAATAGGGGAATTAGTGTGATTATGGATAAAACCACAGCTTTCCAACAACAAAACATGAGGGGATGATGAGAAACTAAACCCAACTCACACGACACTTGAGAATATGGTTTCCTGAAGCCTTTCTTAATGTGCATCATCAGGCTTGTGCACTGATGGAGAGACATATATACTACAGTCATCTACAAGCGAGCTAGTGGTCGTATAACAACATAAATGAGCCACCAGCAGAACGTTTTAAATATTTTTTATAAAGCATTTGATACAAATGCAGTGATGGCTCTTTGGTTCTGAGTTATTGAATGGAAAAGTGTGAACACCAACAAGCTGCTACCACTGGGGCCTTGAGTAAGACCTCAACACTCACCTGCTCAGCGAGTGAACATTACCACTTAGAATAGACATTTCCAATAAGAGTGAACATTCCCAATGAGGGTGAACATTCCCAATGAGGGTGAACATTCCCAATGAAAGTGGACATTTCCAATGAGTGGACATTCCGAGAGAAAGTGAACATTCCCAATGAGATTGGACATACAAAATGAGAGTGGACATTCCCAATGAGATTAGACATACAAAATTAGAGTGGACATTCCCAATGACTGTGGACATTCCCAATGGCTTACAGTTCCTGCATTTCAATACAGAAAATACCAATAGTATGCAATGCATCGGGAGGACTGTTATGATTTTTTTCAAAACAGTCTATTTCAGTCTATAGCTATTTCACTATACGTATTAATTTCATAATTATGAGTCTGGCAGCATGTAGTATGAGCCATAGAAGAGTCCAAGGACAAAAATGAATGTACAGAACATTCATAGCTGGGATTAAATGGGTCAAAATGGTCTTTCAGTTGCCATTTTCAGATCACAAAAAATGTGTAAACCATGATACACAGTATTTGAGCCCAATTTTTTTTTAAAAATTAAAAAGTTTGGCTATATTACACACTGCATAAAGCCATAAATCAGCCATAAAAGGGCCCTTTACACCGCTAGCATTGCAATCTCCAGAAGAAGCGGACAGCAGAAACCTGGCCAGAGTACAACAAACAACTCCAACCAACCACCAGATGCCAATTCTGCTCTGCACTTCATAGTGTTGCCTTTATTACCATGATTTCCCTCCTGCCCATTCTGCAATGAATCTGACAAAAGCTTCACCTCATGCCCTGTACATCAAGCCTACTACAAAAGACCAGCTGGAACAAGAATGAAGGAACAGATTTAGACATAAATATAAAAATAAAGATGAGAGGGGAAAAAAAAGGAAGAAAGGATGAAGCAGAAAGAGCATGACGCACAAATCATTTCAATGTTTAGTGACTGCATGCCACTTTGCAAAATTCATAATTGATGAAAATCAATGTAGTGTGACTTAAAGTATGTAACTATCCAGCTGACTTCTATTTGAAGCCAAACATCTCACTTCCTTCAGTGGTTATTTGAGGCAAGTTTCTGACCACAGAAGCAGTCAGATGTAGTAGACAAAAAGACACTCATGATAAATGTATGAGTCCTGACAGGAGAGAAAACTTTTCCTCTCTGCCTCACCCAGTGCACTGAATTGCCACATCTCCAGCCGTCAGGAAAATCACAGCGGACACAAGTGCTCTCCAAGTGTGTGGGTCAAAACTCAGGCAGCCAGGCAACACACACACACACACACACACACACACACACACACACACACACACACACACACACACACACCCCTCCTTCCATACTAATACCACAACCACAGTGGGGGAAAAGCTAAATCCTTTATAACTAAATCAGCTACTGAATAGGACCCTTGAGGTTTATTATTATAAAAACAAAATACTGTCTTTTACTGTAATTTTATTTTATGATTGTAAAATTCTGGTAGATTTCAGAGCAGGCACGCGACAGGTAGAAATTCTCTGCAGTTTCCAAATGCCTGACTGATTCCTCAGGAAGAAAAACACAGAAAGGAGTGTGCTAACAGACTCCTTTTAACCAGCATGTTAAAAGATGCTAAAACCTCAACTGTCCTTACTGAATGCTTAGTAAATGTTTAAATTTAATGTTAAAAAGTTTTTACACAATAATCTTTTAGTATACTGTGTGCTAGCTAGCTTTATCAAAGAAAGCAAAGAGACAAACTAATTGAATAATTCTTCACAACTTAGCATTAGCATTAAACGTCACCCATTCGAAAGCTAACATTACAGGATGTTCAGTGTTTCTACATATATTTAAAATACAAAACACTGGTTTGGCATTTATATTCCACATGATTCTGGTGGATTTTACTAAACTGTATGTTAAGTAAATGTCCCTTTTCTTTCTAAATGACTTCTGAATGACAGAAAGAAAACAGAGATATAGCAACATGCTAACTGAAGCAGGTAGCAAAAACCATGGCTGTGGTAAATGTTTCAATTTAAATGTTAAAAAGTAGTTGTAATCTGTATCTTTCTTTATCATCATACTCCATGCTAGCTAGTCAGCTTGCCACTAGCTAGCAAGCTAGTTAACTACAAGATTATAGCTCTTAGCAACACACTGAAGAAACATATCAAAGCAGATTAACTAACATATGTGGTACAGTAATTCTTCATTTAAGAAAGAGAGACAGAATAATTGATTGACCCTACATGATTTAATGTGTTTCTGTAGGATATTTAGGATTAGCATTAACCATCATCTACCAGAATGCTAACAGTATAATTAATCAAATATACAATTTATTATATTCTGCACTGCACACATTGGACCTTGATGCTAGTGTGTTAACCTTTTTTCTGTAAACTGTGTATACACATAGTGGGGATACAGATGAAATAAAGTGAATAAAACTGTCCTGAACGATCCTGGTCAATAATCATATAACCACAGATAACACACGGAATTTAAAGCTGTGACCTGAAGCCAGGGGGAAAAAAACAGATCCTATCATAGTCAGACAGGCAAATTGAACCCTGTCCACCACAACATCAGTGAGTTAGCGCTTATCACAACAGAAGCCGTTATACAGGATGACAGGACTTGACTGGGAAAGGAAAAACATTGGCAACAGTGGCATTTGACACTAATCACCCCCTCTCTCTTAAACGCTATTGAATAAAGGAGGGAACCCCCAGCATCCTCAAGTTGGAGCTTTGATCTCTTTGGCTTTTCCCCTGGTTTAGTGGAAAACTCAAGACACACACACACAGGAGAAAGGTGCAAGCCCGGTAATTGGTTGCACACACAACAAATTCGAAGCAGCTGTCCAGGCTGCATGAGGGAGCAAATCTGGCTGGAATATAAAGGACGCTTCATTTAACCACAAGAAAGAACAATCTGGAAAGTCTTATTTTTATCGACCAGTGAACAATGCTTGATTTATTTGTTAGCACACAACAAAATCAGAGAAGGGCCATAAACAAATGTAAGAGTGCATTTTATGTGCACAGAGTCCAACAGACACCCACATATTAAGGCTGAGTAATATATCATTTGTTAACTGTTAATGCAGTAATATCCTTTGTAGTACTTTTATCGCTGAAGTCTGCAAAATGCAAACTTCTGTGAGTTTTATACCACGCCATAGGTGTGATTTAAATATTTAATTACATTTTTAAATGAACATTAACAGTGATGCATTATTTTAATTTTCTCTAACAGCAGCTCTGACAGTAGTCACATTACTGGTTTATATTAATGCTCTATATTAGCATACTATGTTTTCTATAGTCACTTACACAGGGTCCTGTTCGGTGGATTCTAATCAATACTAAATGGATTAAAAGTATTTTACAACAAAAAAGACAATCATTAATATGGTGACGCATTCTGTAAAGAGATGTGTAACATTTATGGAAGGAGTCTCCAGTGTCAGCACTTTGTAACAGCAGAGGTAAAGCTGTACCTTTATGTTTTCTACCATGGAAAAGTTTAAGGACAGGATGTGTTTTGAAGTTTCTTGAGAACAAGCTGCATTTTTTTGGCTTATTAAAAGAAAGTGAGGTATATAGCTGCTACCACAACATTATAGATTACTAAAAACTGATAATTAGTATGACGTCTTTATTTAATAAAAATAAAAAAGGTATGCTATCATGGGCAGATTGCTGTGGTATAAGAGTTGTATACTAGTGTGGTATAAAACACTCAGAACTGGATAACGCCATCACACCACTTGATTATTTTCTATAACAGCATACCACATTTTATAGGGTCTTGAATATGTAGGGCAGCAGACACCGGGTGTCTTAGGGAGTCAATAATGCATTAAAATATGACGAGGACAGACAAAAAAAAATATCTGACTGTTCCTCTTGTGACTAAAGTGTGATACTGGTTCATTTGGGTTGTCACAAAGCCACGTAGGTCTAACCAGCAAGATGGAATCCAAAATGCAAGCAGTGTCACATCTGATATTAATCTGCACCCCCTGCTCTCCTCACACTCCACTGCTCTGGAGTCCGGTATAGTATTTAGCTGAAGGTTGTTAGCTTCAGCTCGGAAAATAAAGACCCCCTTTGTTTAGAGAGCTAAGCACTGGACAGGCTTTTCTAACGCCAGCTATTTCTTGAGCTTTCTTTTGGGATGGCTGCAAATTCACAGGGTGCCTGTGTTTGAGACCTTGGCAATAACGCTCCAGCAAACACACACACACACACACACTTGTGGTCTGGGTGGGGTGTGTGTCCACAAGCAGGCAGGCCGAGGGCAGCACCCGCAGTGCCCACAGTACAGGGTGGGTCGGATTTTCTGTTCTTCCTCTGGCCTGGGGGTCATGGTCCAGACCCTGATCCCGGGCTTGTGCTGCTGGATACACACAGACAGGCGGCCAGAATGTCGCCAACCTCAGGAAACTCACCGCAGGAGGTTTGCCATCTGCACGGTGTCCAGTATTTCTGGCTGCCAACTGCCTGGTGGCTACCACACCGCCCTTTGTAGTCTCCTCTGTAGGCAGAATCTACACTGACCAAGTGTAAAACCTTTAGAGAGATCTGGACAAAATATCCAGCAAGATTCCAGCAAAAGTTGCTTTTCCACCAAGACTGCATGCCCTGCAGTGGTTAAATATACAGAACCAGGTGGTAACAGCCCTGCTGGGAAGGAGTGGCATCTTTCTGATAACTTAACAGTTTGGCAGTCACAATGAAATAGTGTAAAGTTTGGACTGAGATCTAGGTACATTCTGGCTGAATGGATATACAGAAGACGTATCCAGACATATCTCTGAGGCATCCCCTTAGCATTCTGGCCCCAAAACCAAACGTTTCCAAAGTCAGGTCTTGATGAAAGCCTTGAGGATATCTGGTCTTCAAATAATGCACGCTCTAAAAACCTCTAATCCCCATCAGGGTAACCCTTCCCCCTCTACCAGCAGGAGCAGAAGGACTTGGGATCAGTCCAGCCCCCAACTGCCTTCTGTGGTTCCTGAAGCTTCAACTGCACAGACTTCAAAGTCTGCTGGGAACTTTTTTGATTCTTCATGGCATCCTGCATGGGTAACATCTTAACGTCTCACCCCACCTGACTGAAGGGTTTTCTTTCATTAGCATATCAAGTGGACTTCTGTTCACTCAGTGCTGCCTTTTTCCTTTCATTCCCCTGAGTGGCTTCCAGCTTCTGGGTGGAATTTTGTCTAACCCTGCGTGGAATGCACGTTCACACCATGACAAAACATGGCAAACACAACTGTCCAAACACGCTAAACTTAGGAGCGAAGAAGTACAAATATCATATTTTTCTGTGGGATAAACAGGGGAATACCACAGTCATACATGCCTCGTTCAGAGCGTGCTCTGGCTGAGAGTGCCAGCTGCCACAGGAAAGCTCTCCTCAGATGGTCCTGAGTTTTTATTCTGGTTAAAAATAAGGACTGGAAGGTCTGACCTCAGTCCAGTAGTTGTCAAATGTTGGACAATGAGTGTATTGAGTAGAACATGTTTCTCTATTTGCATCAGACCATCCATTTATACACCCACCCATCCACCTCTCACACACACAGCTGAATTTTTCCTTAATTGCTTTCAAACCCAAGTATGCGCTTTGATCCGAAATTTGTGAAGTGCACAATATAAACCATAGCCTCTAAAACGCACCAGTCAAATCTGGTGTTTAAACTCATTTACTGCATTCAGCTCTTTCTGGCATTAAAGGGAAGAAGCACATGACTGCAAAGCGGCTTCCAGGTTCAACTGAGGCACCACCTCAGGAACCAATAAAATCTAGAGCTGAGTTTCCTTACCATGTGTTTAAATTTCCATTAGCACTGAGTCATGAGTCATGATTTCCTGTTTCTCACTATGAACTGCTAAGATGCCAAGGTGCATGCGAGAGGATTAATATAATATTACAAATAAAATATTCAGCTAAGAGTTTACTAAATTCATGCCATTTTAATTTTTACCAAAAAAATATGTGCTTTCTCCGAGAGCAATGAAGTCACCCAGTGGGTAAATGATCAACATTTTATTTACAAAAAAAAATGAATCCACTTGCCCTTAAAAAGAACTAAAAATTAAAACTAAACACTAAAAGAAAAACCTATTTGTTGGGTTTGGAGAAATATTCATTCAGATTGTCATCAACTACACCTAAACTAGAGCTAACCAAATGACTATAATGTGACAAAAACTATTGTGTATTTCTGGCAAAAGAATAAATTAAAGCCAAAAAAAAAAAAAAAAAATACTCTCCAAAACAAGTGGAAAGTTGTGAAATTGCTTTAAAACATTATTTATTTATTATTCAAACATATATCTAGCTGGAGATGAATACATTGGTTATAGAAATGTAGGCATATTTTAATGTGCAGGACATGGGTGTACTGGTTGGAATTGTTTTTTTTTTTAACTTTTAAAACATAAGCAAAATTATCTAGAAGCTACTGTATAGCCATAGGCCACAAAACTAGCCTACAACGCTGCAAAATGCTGCACTGCTGGTGAACGAAGTGTTGTGTTTCATTGTAACGTGAATGTACCGTAACTGTATTCTGCATTCATGACCCAACAGAAAGAGGAAGTACGTCCTTCCTACCCAATTAATCAAGTTTGTCGAGGGTTCGAACTTGTGAAGTCCCATCGTTGAGCTTGTTTAGCTGAATTTATCCACTACATAACTGTAACTACGGTATGTCTGGCAATTTAAATAAAAGTGAACGATTTTCAGAGTGTTTCATAACCTGTCCATTGTTAACAATTACAAAATGGAAATTCAAACACCAGTAAATGAAAGGCTATAATCTGTGTCTAGGCTGTAATATGTGTAGGGAGGCAGCTGCACAGGGGCCCAATCCTTTTATCCATAATGAATGACTGATGTTTTCTTGGAAGCTTGTGTGTGAGCGGCAAGGGAGAGCTGTTTGTTGTCCTGTGCCTCCTCTCCCTCTCTCTCTCTCTCTCTATAACGATCTCTAACCGACACAAGGATATTTCAGCCTGAATCTCCACTTCAGAAAAGGGGAACTAAAAGACATTAGGAAACAATTGCATTTGTTGTTTACAAGAAGGACATCCATCGTGGGAACGAGGACTTACTGGAAGAGCAAAACACCACATGGGCCTGGCATTTACTGAAGAAATAGCACTAAAAACCCTTCTTTGAGAGCTCTTTCATACATGTGAGACACAGCAAATATGATGTACAGTGATAGCAGCAAATATACGGTTCTCCTGCCATCACAAGCATTTTGCTATTTTTATAAAGAACACAGAGCTCCTGTGTAGCGCTTTGCACTTGCAGATCTAGCACCTGGAGTTGCCATATGTATGCTCAATCACTTACTCTCACTACACACAAATACGACTACTCTTTTTCCACACACACACACACACACACACACACACACGCGCGCGCACATGCACAAGGCAAGCCAGGAGCGGAGGGAGAGAGGACGCTCACACTGTTACGCAATAGGACATCTGTGCATCTTTACAGCCTGCACTGAAGCAGGAGACAGCAGCTCAAACACACTACTCTCTCGCTCACAAACACACACACACACACACACACACACACACACAGAGAGAGAGAGCACGTTACCTCCTCCTGTCTTTATTTATCTTTCCATTTCTTAAAGGTATACACAGTGCTTGTGGTGGAAACTCACATTGCGTTCCATCAATATTTGAGCCAAAGCCATGCCCTTTGTGCGAAACACATTCACATGCACTGCCAAGGGAGAACACCAGGATGAAAGTGCAAGGTGATTGACAGACAGGTTGTCACACCTCCTCGTCCTACATTTGTTTCATAATTTTTTTTTTTTTTTTAAACACTGAATTTCTGGAAATCACTACCATTTAAACACAATGACACCATCTAACTTAAAGGCATTCAAGGGAAAATTATATAACATAAAAGAGTTTGCATTACATCTGCATTACAAGTTCATCTTCAAGGGTAAAACTGTGGCATATTTTTTAAGAACGACATTTTTTGCCATTTTAAAATCCCTTTCCATCTTTTACCCATTTATATATAGAATAAAATACTTTACAGGACCTGCACGACTGGACTGACTACTAAATATCATGGCTTCTTCCGTGTTCTCGGAGCTCTTTATTTTTATCACTGTGTACTATACATACATTACTTCTAAGACATGATCGTTTTTCTTTCATCAAGGTTCAAAACGAGTATATGATGCTTGACTCTGTATCTTTAAGGTCCGAGTGAGATATGGATTCTCATAAAAGGGACAGGGAAGCAGGCCCTAAAGTTAACATCCTATTCAGTCTTTCCTTAGTATGTATCTGAATGAATCACAGCTATAATTACTGCATTGCTTGACTCATTAATGATAAGTGGAAGAAGGAAAAAAAAACAAGAAAACGTTTAAAAAAATTTTTTTTTAACTACCCCAGTACAGCTCCTTCACCGCAGCCAGAGTTTAACAAGCAACAGCCAAGTGTCATCTTTTTTTATTTTTTTGACAGGAAACAAAATGGCTGTAATTCAGCAGTGTAGCCCTGGGCATACTCAACAGAGTTCAGCTGGTGTCTGTCTGTCTTTGTCTGCCCTCAGTGTTATCTTTCTCTCTCCACAAAGAAGAACTCCTTGGCATGAGAATGGGTGAGCAGTGCCTCCTGAGCGTCACCGCCGAGCCAAGTTCACCATATCACACTACACCACTCTTAACACCTCCAGGCTACACACAGGTTAAAGACACTGGATACGTTTTGAGGAAATAGTTTGTCCCCAGTCCAAGGTTCCTGTTAGCGTGCTCATAAACCCGGTCGGGAGTTGGAACCGTTTTGCCTGATGAGTCAGCGTCTCTCAGACACCTGTGGATGGATTCTTTGCCAGAATCCTGGAACGAGGGTTAGCATAGTGTTCCAGTTTGCTGTTATTCATCTCAGAAATCAGCAGTATAGTGATACGCTGTCCTAAAACTCGGATTCAGGACATATCTGTGATGCGGTTAGGTTTCTGTAAACTATGGCTGGAAGGTGTGCTAGCAGAAGTAAGATAAAAGGTTGGGACATGGTATTAGCACAATATTAAGTATTAATACTGTGGTAAAACCTCTTTCCACTACAACCATTCTTGACAAAGAGAGAGACTCAGGAGACTCACATATGAACCCTCTCAGCTGGACCTCATCGTCTAAATGAGCTCTTTCAGTTAATTACTCAACATCTCTCATGCCCAGTAATCCCACATTCACTGTGGGCACAAAGCCTCCAGCTGTCTCTATCATACAGTATGAAAGAGACAGTAAAGACCTGTGAGAGTGTAGTAACTCAGCAAAACCTAGGTGATCTACAGAACCAAAGAGAATAATATCCAATGGTGCTGAGCTTTAATTCCACAAAAATTAGAATACACAACATGAATACATCATTACTGCCATGACACTGCACAGACCACACAAACATTTTGTCCAGGTGTCTTACCTTTTCCTTGTTAACACCCAAAAAAAGTCAGCAATTACTACAATTACTGCTCAATACACTGAAAAGTGCACAAAGCATCACTTACCGAGATCTCCATGGTAACTGTTGTCATGGGATGTCCTAATAGAGGGGGTGGAGTCTCCATCATGGGGCCAGATCTGTCCCGTTTTGCGGACACCGACAATAGTGGCCTCTGAAACAACCACGTGTGGCTGCCTGTGTCTCTTCTGGGACTGCGGCGTTGGTGGGCTACTGCTGTCCAACGAGTGCTGAGAGTTCTGTGAGGGTGAGCGGCTTTTCTCCCTGAAGGGCCTGCGGAAGGCGGCGGTTGGGCTGGGAGACACGTGACTTGACTGTCCTGACGAGAAGTCGTCCTCGCTGGAGGTCAAGTTCTCATTGGAGCTACAGTCAGGTGTGTAGCCACCCCCTCCTCCTCCAACATCTTCCAAGCTTCCAGGTGAGTAGGATCTCCTGGGCCAGGTGAGGTGATGGTCATCGTTGCTGGCATGCTCTCGCATCGTGACCCGACCATCACCGCATTCACTGGTCACATAAACCCCGCTGTAGGGCTGAAAATCTGACGGATGCCATGGAGGAGGTGGTGGTTTGTTTCCATTGGGCCGAGCAGTGCCATCTCTGTTGTACCGAGGGTTGGGTTCTCCATCTTCACATTCGGCGTCATAGCCACAGGTGCTCTCACTGGATCTGCCCCTACAGACGGGCCTGGGTCGCAGGTCACCGGCGACTGTGGCCAAGTTGCCTGGCAGGGAATGGAGGGACCTCTTGCGCTCCATTTGCACAGCCTGTGTGCCGAGGGAACTGATCTTGTCTGAGACCTCACGATCATTCACTCGCACCAGGCCCTTATCATGATGGAATTCCATGTTGGCGTAGAAAGGCTGCTTGTCCTGGCCTCCTCTTCCATCTCCAGCTGAGTGCGAGTTGGCTCGTTTGATCCGCTCAAAGTTGGAGCGCAAAGCGGCCACCCCAAGTCCCATGCCTGGTTTATCCTTAGGGCATGGGTCGGATGGGAGCTCCTTGTCAGGAGCAGGATGCGGCCTGCGAGGAGACACACCTCCTCTCTGTTTAGATGGTGAAAGCCCATCTGTCTCACTGCCCTGCCCTAGTTGGTGGGGCTCAAAAGCTGACTGCAGTTCCAGTCCATCTCCATGCGAGGCGGATTTCCTAGCCGGAGGAGGCCGCGGTTTAGGCCTGGCTTCTCCTACAGGCTGGAATCGGGTGCGATCCCCCTGACTAGGCTCCTGCGTTTGTGAATGCTGGGGGTCAGCTCCACCTGCTTGAGTGTCCCCCTCGGCCATCTGTGCCTTCCTGAATCCCCAACGCTGTCTGTCATAACTTTTTCTCTCTTTAGCCAACAGTGTCTGGAGGTAGATCATGCGGAAACGCTCTTTGTTCACCTCCAGCTCCAGTCGCCTAATAGACGCCTTGCACTTGTCTAGTTCCTGCTCAATGCCTCCCACAGACCTCAGCTCCATTTTTGGAGGCTCCGACTCTGGAAACTGTGCCTTCCAGGCCTCAATAAATCCCACAGGCTCTACCATCATTGATAAGTTATTTAGGTTAAAATAATTCAAGTATGCAAGGTTGATGCAATCAGTTCGAAGCGACTTGTTTTTTTTTTTTTGTTTTTTTTTTAAATGAAACTTAATTTTCCAAAACTCAACACTAGGAGTTTATAACAAGGGATAACCTTGTGTAAACCACAGTTTGTTCAAGATTTCTCAGGGGTTGTCCTTATAAATATGGATTTCTTCTCTGAAACTGGTTTCTTCTAATACAAACCGTGCATCAACGCGCACATCGGAGAGAAACAACAGGAAAGCTGGCATACTCCCATGCATCCTTCTTACAGGAGCACATCAGCCGACCACAGCACAATGACAGCATCTGGATACGAATTCAAACCTCAACCAGTCTGTTACACAGTATCAACCCGTGATTTCCAAGCACCAAAATCCCTCTTTAGTGCATCCAGGTGTAAAGTCTTGTCGTTGTCCGGCTTCTACTCATGATGCTACGCCGTTTTTCCATCATCACCATCACCATCATCTCCTCTTTTGTGTACCGACGTCTGAGCGTGATAATAAAATCAAAACCCCAAAACAAAATAAGCAATGCAAGACGTTTCTCATCCGTAACGCGGACTCCAGACCTCGTCGCCTTGCCAGATACGATACTGTAGAAAAATCCTGTCACGATATTCGCCCGTTTTCTAATCACGCTGTTTAATTAGTCGGGAGATTTCTCCTCCGCTTGAGTCTGGTAATGGTACTGGTCGCTACGCAGCGCTCCTGTCTGAAAAGCTGAAGAAGGGAGGGGCTTGGACAGGAAAGGGCGGGGTCAGTGAGTGTGATTGACAGAGGGCAAGTAAAAGGGAGGGGCGCTTGGACATGATTGTCATTTAGTTGGATGAATCAGATTCGTACTAGATGACGATCTGTGCAGATTTCAGACCCTTGTACAAGGATGTGTTGTGTTTGTTCTCCTTTAATTAATTTATTTTAAAAACACAAAAATACTTGTAGTTTGAAAAAAAAGAAGCTTTTACTGCGATTCATTTACGTCGTTATGGTTATGGTTATGACAGGTTATCCTGTCAAAAACCTAAGTCAAAATCAGATCAATAAAAATCCGACAGATCATTATATATATTTCATGGATGATAACTGTCTTTGAACAGATAATATTTAGCCTAAGTATGTTACCCTTAAAAAGATTTTAAGAAAACTATTAACTAATCAATCATGAATTAAATTAAATATAAATCAGAGTAAGTCATTAATAGTTCTTTATTGATTGAGCCACAAATGTTTTTTATTCTACATATAAAATTAAATTCAGCATCTGTTTAATAAAAGGCGTTCTGTTTAATTTCTTATCTTTGGCGTCCCCAAGTGTCCATATGCAGTATTGCAGGAAAAGCGGAAACGCTTCTTATTTATATTTGAGTTTTTATACTGTTTAACTAGTAGGTTTAAGTTTAAGCTTAATTTAATTTAAATTTAATCCAAACCTCAATAACTCAAAAACAAGTCAGCCAATAAGAAATGTCTGTTTAAAATCGTCTAATGACTATATATATATATATATATATATATATATATATATATATATATATATATATATATATATATATATATATATATATATATATATATATATATATATATACATACACACATTTGCCTTATTTTTGTTTGCCTTTAACAGCCTTTAGTCTGTTGGGATATGTCTCTACTAACTTTGCATATCTAGACTTTACAATATTTGCCCACTCTTCTTTGCAGAACTGCTCAAGTTCAGTTAAATTTGATGGTGACCGTTTGTGACTACAGTCTTCAGGTCATTCCACAGATTTTCAATGGGGTTTAAGTCTGGGCTCTGACTAGGCCATGCAAGAACATTCACCCTTTCCTCCTTCGACCACTGTGTGGTCAGTTTTGCTGTGTGCTTTGGGTAATTGTCATGTTGGAAGGTAAACCTTCTTCCCATTGACAACTTTCTGGCAGAGGGCAACAGATTTTCCTCAAGAATTTGATGGTATTTTGCCCCATCCATTTTCCTTCTATCCTGACAAGCGCTCCAGTCCCTGCTGCAGAGAAACACCCCCATAAAAGGATATTACCACCTCCATGCTTTACTGTAGGAATGGTGTTATTTGGATGGTGAGCTGTATTGGATTTCCGCCAGACATATCGTTTGGTGTTGAGGCCAAATAATTCAATTTTAGTATTATCTGACCATAACACCTTTTTCCATGTGGCCTCAGAATCTTCAAGGTGCGTTCATGTGGCCTTTCTTGAGGAGGGGCTTTTTTCTTGCAACCCTCCCATACAAGCCACATTTGTGGAGAATTTGTGATATTGTTGTCACATGCACACAGTGACCACTCTTTGTCATAAATTCCTGCAACTGCTTCAGAGTTGCTGTAGGCCTCTTGGTAGCCTCTCTGACCAGTTTCCTCCTGGCTCTTTCATCCAGTTTGGAGCGAAGTCCTGATCCATGGAGGGTCTGTGTTGTACCAAATACCTTCCACTTCTTAATAATAGACTTCACTGTGCTTCTAGGCATTGATAAAGCCTTTGAAATTTTTTTGTATCCTTCTCCTGACTTGTGCCTGTCCACAACTTTATCCCGGAGATCTTTTGACAGTGACTTGTCACCCATAGTTGATTGTTTGCTTCAGTTGCACTACAAAATGCAAAAGCTCTTTTCATGCTGAGCTAATCAAAATGACCACAGCTGATCACAGTTGAAAGTCAAATGGCTTTGTGTGCCATTGAGAAGGTGATTAGCTACACCTTATTGAGTTTACAAGTCATTTATAGGAGGGGGTGATCCTTTTTCCAACTCAGTGATTCAGGTTTTTAATTTTTTTTCTGACAAGTTGGTGTTATATCTTTCACTCGGATGTTATAAGTTGCACTGAGTAAATACAGCTGGATAAAACAAAAACTGTTTCCGTTTCTTCATTCCAGGCTGAAAAGCAACAAAATGTGATTATTTTAAGGGGGGTGCACAATTTTGCTTTGCAGTGTTTACACCTGGAAAATTGTGTGTTAATTGAGTTCAGGTTTGGATGAATTGAGTTAATTGTATTGAGTGCTAGTGCTTGTAGTGATTGTGTAACCAATGCAGAATTGAGGATTTTGTGTGTATGATTTTGCACAAAAGGTCCAACAAATCTGAAGTGTGTGTCAAAGCACCAGGTTTGTGTTTAGAGTTTTGGGAAATGAGTCTTTCCCTGTTGGTACCTGAAGAAATGGTTTTCAAATATTTGTCTCATAGAGTCAGATTTAGTGTCTAAGCAATTGAGAAAAACTTTTTTATGGTTATATGGGTCCCTGCCTGGGAACTCCTCTTATAGCAAATGTTATGGACAGTATACTAATGTATTATATCTGCTTTACACAACTGCAATATAATAACAATCATGTTGATAATGTATTATGCTTGTATAGCACCCGTACAAAAAAGATAACAAAATTCACAGGAATTTTGTGTTCATAAAATCAACTTGGTGAGTTTATTTGTAAAATGATGTCCATCATATCATACCATTGAGCACCGATGTACACAGCAAATACTATATAAATATAGATAAAATTGCTTAGCTACTTACAACAGAAGGCATGCATTTTACTATATATTATACATATGTATACTGTATATAAAACTGACATTTTACACGGTTTAAACAAAAAAGAAGAAAAGAAATGTAACTTATACTGACAAACTGATCGCAAGGTAGCATGATGTGTAATGGTAGACACCATTTTCTCATTCATACAAAATAGAGGAGCGAGGATGCTGGATGCCCAGCCTGCACACAGTTTATCCCTCTCCTCTACGAAGCAAACAGAATTCACAGTTGTCCATTCAGCGTTTTTGTCCTTCTTTAATCATTTGCTCCATCAGTAAAGAACAGCTGTTCTTGCCGGTCAGCACAATGATCATGCAGCGTACAACATGGTGAAGGGAACGCCACATGCACAAAGAGAAGCCGTCCAGTTTCCTCCCCAGAACAAGCTGGAAGGAAACGGGCACGTCTCACAAGGCGCAAACTGTGAAAAGAAGAGTAGAAGAGGGGGAGGATGAGCTTGAGATTTAAGCCAGCCATCAGTGACGTGACAGCAAGCATGACAAAAAGCTATGTAGAAAAGACTACGTGCATATTGCCATTTCATCGACTCATCACAGACCCCTACAATCTTTTCCAATGGAAGATATGTAGAATTTGTATTATGATAAAATGAGACTGATTGAAGATACCTAAGAGCAATCATTATAAAAACATTTACATGATTTTTTTTAAGCAGCAGTTTGTAATTTTAGCGCACTCTGCCGTCTGTGAAGTGAATTTCAACTGCAATTAAACCACACCTGCAAGGAAAGGAAAGACTGTGGTGCAAATTAAGAAATTAGAAGCATTTTAAAGAGCTTTTAAAGAACAGGGGGCAGAGCTACTCTCCAGCTCACAAAAAATGTAACCAGAATTCTGCAATGAAGAGCCATTTTGTGGCATGGTTTTCAGTTTAATGCATTTTTAATTGTATGATTATTACAGATTACAGGTATAGGAAGTTTCAAACAATACAAACCACACCTTTAAAGCTTGAGCACCTGAGCCAAGTGCAGGTGGAAATTAGAAATCTGTTGGACAGTAGCCAGAGGAAGGTTTATGAAGGCTAGTGGGGGCCATTAATTTCAGAAACTAAGTAAGGCTCTTGGTAAGATTTGTCCTCTATTACCAGGCACCTTACATATGTCTTGCATAAATCATACAGGACATTTCAAAAGGAAGCTATAACTTGTCCGTGTTGGATTTAAGAGTCATATATTTGTTAGTGCCATTGTTAGTTCAGTCACTTACTGAACACAAACTCAAAAGATGTTTACGCTTTTTTATGGTTAATTATACCACAGCATTGTCGAATTATCAATTGGTCACGATCGAACAAGTTTTCTATAAGGAGACATTTAACGGTTTTAACTTGTTTCACACACTCCCCAGCATTAAACATAACTATAAATGTATATTTTTAAAAAATATTAGAGATCACTCTTATCGATAGGCAAATTGCTGTGGTACAACAGGAATAAAACACTCCAGGATATACAGTTATAAGAAACTAATCTACTTCGGGGTGGTAATTGGAACGCTCGTAACTGCTTCTCATCAGGTTGCATCACACCACCATGTCTATGTTTATTTTTCTATAACAGCAAACCATACCACCATGTGTCTTAATCCATACTTAATATTGTAGCTTAGTAGCATGGTCAATATTTATAAAGACATGTTAATAATACTCACTCAGTGAAAGGGACACCCAGTGAAGGCATAATGGGGTAGAAAAAGAATTGTTAAAGAGTTGCTAGATACCAACACTGGCAGTGCCACTCACACTGCACAGTAACATGCTACATGTGGCATGTAATAATGATAGCTTTTAACAAACAAGGATTAGGTTTATGGCTGGGATTGCTAAACACTCAATCTGTGATGTAAAACGTAAATTGGGATAAGGTAGATTGAGTAAATGTGCTATGTACAAACTGACAGAGTCCTGCAGTAGCACAAACTAGCTCTTCAGCTTGTGCTTGCCTGGTCATACATTAACTTCTTTTGTATGTACATTATTTCAAGTATAATTGCTCCTGCAACTCTCTCGCTCTCCCTCTTTTATATTTATATATATGTATGGGTACATGTTTTTTTGTACTTTTCAATAGTCACAGAAGATTTTATTCAGCTATGTTTGTTGGTTGCTGTTATCAATGAAGTCCTCATGCTGATTATGTTTAAGATTTAACATGTATCCCATATATATATATATATATATATATATATATATATATATATATATATATATATATATATATATATATATATATATATATATATATATATATATGAGAGCAAGAGAGTTGTTAATAAAAATAAAATAAAAAATAAAGGCAGTAAAATAAGAGACAACGCACTTTTTTTTCCTTTTTTTTTTTTTTTTAATTCAAATGGTCCATGAGTGTATTTTCTTGAAGTAGAAAAAAAAAGGGAGAGTGAAACATTTTGGTTTTGCATCATAAAATCCATGGTCTAAATGCACTATTATTTAATAAACCTATCATGTTAACAGTTTTTTGTCACCGACCCCTACACCGTAGATGGCAACATTTACATCCATGACTCACCACCCCACCCTGCCTCAAACACTTCTAAATTAAGTTAATACAAGTCAAATCAATTATAAAATGCAAAAGAAAATACATCCTTAAAACAAAAAAAAAAAATGGAAAAAAAAAAAAAAAATCAGGAACAGGATGATTTGATTTTTTTTTTTCTGCACAAGCCAAGAGGGGCACACCTCATAGCAACAGGGTCATACACAAGATGTGTAAAGCTCAGTGAGGCGAGAAACTAATCGGACTGTATTGAGGTAGCTGTGCTCTGCCCAGTGCAGAAAAACTGGCTTTAATAATTAAGGTATTCAAAGAAAAATTTTAAAAATAAGGAAAACACTAAAATGGAGGTTATTATATAAAGGGGAAGACAGACAAATAAATGAAAACCCACACATAATGCATGCAGGATACACAACATGCAGCTTCCATTTCAGGATCTGATTTCGTCGATGCGTTCCCTCCCACCCGTCCATCCTATGCTCCTGTGCCCCCACTCTGAAGAAGTCAAACATTCACACTGGACACGGTAAACAAATGTAAACAGCTTTCCTAGTCTCCCCTGGCTATGTTTAGGCAGCTGTGTAGGATGCTCGAACTGGATTCTGTTCTTGTACATGGCCTTTTTTTTTTTTTTGACAGATTTGTGCATTTTGACAAACAACTTGAATCCATTTTATTTCAAATGCATCCTTACTCCAGAATGAAAATGACTTGCCTTTGTGTGTGATGGCTTTATGGGGGGTGGGGGGAAGAAAAAAAAGTTAATCGGCTGCCTAAACTTAACCCCCTCGTTAAGTCACGTCAGTGGATTCCTTTTAATACAGACAAAAAAAACAAAACAAAATGAGCTGTATAAAATAGTGTTCAAACTTGGTACACATCGTAGAGCTTTTCTTCATGCACTGAAAGGGAAAAAATCAAAACAATCAATTTAGTATTTCTACTTTGTTTGAAATGCAAATTCTTAAAAACTAAAAAAAAAGAAGAAATGATAATAAAATAAGGCAAAATAAAAATGACTTAAGACCAAACCAGCAGAACATCCACAGATGTGGGAATAACAGTAATAATGATGATAATGGTCATTAATACTTAAAGAATTCAGCTCTATGTGGTCCCCTCCATACCCGCTAGACATGGTTTTTAAAAAGAACTTTGTTACATTTATTATATTATTGTTATGTTCGTGTTAACGCGGTCCTGCTCGTGCACGTTCACTGGTGCACAGGCACACTTCACACACATACATACACACACACATTCTTTCTATCTACACACTGAGTGAGGGAAAGGGGGTGGTTTGTGTTTCTGTGCTCAGATGAGTCAGGACCAGAACATTTCAGCCAGGTTAGTGTCGATGCTATAGATCCAGAGCACCAGGGGGAGTGAGAGAGCCACGAATGGCCAGGAGATGCCCTCGGTACAGGCGCTGAGCGAGCACGACTTTCCTGAGGGCGAGTCCAAATCTTTACTGGGTTCGAGATAATTCCTGGCTGCAAATTTCAGCACCTCGTCCAGTAGGATGACTGGCAGCGAAATCTTCAGCACCATCAGCCACTGGGTGATGTTCAGCGGCGTGATCTGAAAGATTATCTGAGGACGGCAGAACAAGAGAGAAATCAATATGGGAAATGAAGACCTGGCAAAACAAATAGGTGGTGCCAAGCACAAATGATTTTTTTTTAATGAATTTATTTTATACAACATGTCTGAAAACACATCTCAGAACCAGCTGTACTCTCTCTAGTCTCTTAGCTCAATCTCTGTATAGTGCAGCTCGTACCGGCAGAGGCTCCACGTAGAGGATGAGGAAATGGAGGGACATGGAGAGGCAGATAGCCCCCAGCAGCCATACGTTCTCCCATGGGGGCATGCGCAGCAGAGACTGGTTCTCCGACACACTGAAAAACACAAAGTGACCAATGGGAAACCCCATCGTGAGTCAGACCTGAAATAATTCAAGTTCAATGGAGTCTGTACATCTGAAAAGCACTTGTACTGACCTGTTGAGAGCATTGCACATCTCGATGGTGACGAGCACAGACAGGGCCATGGTCATGGGGTAAGGCGACTCGAACACCTCACAATTAATGCCCGCAAACTCTGGGTTCTCTGGTCCACACTGGAGGAAGTGACTCTGCAGGAAGAAAGTCAGGAATTGGAAATCAAATTGTCCGTAATAGCTAGGGAATCAGCTTTTTTAGCTACAGTAGAAATAACTTCAATGGAAAATTTCTATAAGATTTTGTTACTGAATGGGTATAGGTAAAGTATACATACACCCACTGTGTGTATGTAAATTAAAAGCACTAACCAGCTGGTACAAGTTGACTCTTGGTCCATCTTCAGCAGCAATAAACCACCAAGCAGCAGCTCCAACTGTGGCAGCACCGACATAGCCTACAGAGCACAGATTCAACACCATCATCCTTCCTGTAAATTTCTGTATCTGCTGTTTTATCTGAAGTTTATTATTTTCCAACAAGAGCATGTGTGAAGTGTTTGATTATGGTTTATTTATTAAAGAGATATAAATTCAACAGCACTGTGGTATAATTCAAGAGGGCAAGAAAGGCACCTTATAAACTGAAAAAAATATGCTAAATTTGTCTCTCTACAAGTTGCTAAGGAGGAATACAAAGACTTCTAATCCCTGCTTTTGCCTTTGCGGTCATTGTTGAACCCGATATCAAATGCACTTACAGCCAATAGCCAGGTATCGGAAGAAGAGCCAGCCAGAGATGAGGGGTTCCTTGGCGTTGCGGGGGGGTTTACTCATGATGTCCAAATCAGGAGGGTTGAAGCCAAGGGCTGTAGCAGGGAGACCGTCTGTCACCAGGTTAACCCACAGCAACTGCACCGGGATCAGAGCCTCAGGGAATCCCAAAGCCGCAGTCAGGAAAATGCTGCATTAGTTACACAAAAAGGGGTTCAGTCACAGTTCTACAGCATGACAGCTTATCTGAGGTTTGGGGTACTAAACAGACATCAGTTCTTACCAGACCACCTCTCCCACATTGGAGGAAATGAGGTAGCGGATGAACTGCTTCATGTTGTTATAGATGGCTCGCCCCTCCTCCACGGCTGCTACGATGGTAGCAAAGTTATCATCAGCCAGCACCATCTCAGAGGCCGTCTTTGCCACAGCTGTGCCCGAGCCCATCGCTATGCCTATCTCTGCCTTCTTCAATGCGGGGGCATCGTTTACACCATCACCAGTCTGGAGTAGAGAAACAGCAGGATTATAAAACTGTTGTCTACTGCAGAAAGTAATCCATAACAATATCTAATGCTAATTAGTATGCATAATTAAAAAATGACCCATTACCATGGCTGTGATCTCATCATAGGACTGCAAGTACTCCACAATCTTGGATTTATGTGAAGGCTCGACACGCGCAAAGCAGCGGGCACTGAGAACAGCTTCACGCTGAACTGAAGGTGACAGGTCGTCAAACTCGCGGCCTGTGAAGGCCATGCGCGAGACGTCATCGTTCTCCTTGAAGATACCAATGCGCCTGCAGATAGCCACAGCCGTGCCCTTGTTGTCACCGGTGATCATGATGACCCGGATGCCTGCCAGGCGGCACAGCTTGATGGAGGCGGCCACCTCAGCCCTGGGAGGGTCCAGCATGCCCACACAACCCACGAACGTCAGATCAGTCTGCAAAGATATAGGTAAAAACGCCACATTTTCAGCCGTACATTTGAGTACATTTCTAGGTAGGTGGCGAGTGGGTGCCTCCTAATGGTGGAAACATGAAAAATGACAGATCATTTGTATTGCAAACTTCATGAGTAAGCTGTTCACATTTACTTGTATTTCTGACAAATTTTCAATTTGTCAATAACTTTTGAAACCCAAACAGCTGTAATATTAAATGAGAGGTTTTAAATAGCCAATTCCACATGTCTGTATTAAATTTGCAAAATATAATTTCCAATTACTTAAGTAATAGAACTGTAAGACTGAGGCCATTTCACATGGTTCAGTTTCTGACCTCATACTCGACAAAGCGAGACGAATCCTCCAGCCGAAGCTCCTCTTTGCTGACCGGATTGTCCCGTGTGGCCAAGGCTAGGCAACGCAGCGTGTCCCGTCCTGTCCCATACTCACGGATCACAGACAGGATCTTCTCTTTGATGCCTGGTGTCAGGGGGACCTTATTACTGCCTACACGGATGTGTGTACACCTGTCGATCACTCCCTCTGGAGCACCCTTCACAAACACAAACCAAATAAATCATGAAAGAACAATTAAATAGCAAATACACAAAATCTAAGATCCACAAGTTTTCTGGGTAAAACATTCCAAGATCAGGCTAAGGCTAGTCCTCCTGCCTGGTAAGGCTCTCAAGGAATGTTTCTCCACTTCAGAACTGAGCATTAGTTGTGCCTATCTGGCTTCAATTCAGCTCAGGATGGCTTTGATTAACAACCATAATTCTAATATTAAATGGTAAAACAAAATATCCTTTGAGCACAAACTGATTATTGTTCTGCATTATATGCAAAACAGCTGTTAGAATGGTTTTTGATTAATCTACCAGAATCATCTAAAAAAAATAAGGATGTAAATAGAGGTCATACAAAAAAATTAATTTAACCTGTTGATGCACTGATTACAGAGGAATGTGGGAAAAAAAATCTCAGCAGCACTCCTCAGCATTTTCATTAATTAATTAAAATAGACAGAAATAGAGGTCAAGTAAACTATTGGGAGACAACAGGGAAACAGTTCTGAGATTGACAGAGTGAGTGGGGTGTGTGTGGGAAGACAACACAAAATAATTAGCACCAGGGGCTTCATGCACAAAAAAGTAAAAGCTTGCGTACAAATGGCGCCCTTAGTGCTAATTATAAAGCCAGTAATAAGCCAAGTCATGTTTTTAGAGCTTGGGAAAATGTGGGGAAAAAAAAAAAAAAAGTCTTCCAGACTGCACTAAAAATAGAAGTACAACTAGATGGCTGCCTGATAAAAGGGGAACAATTGGCAAGGCAATTAGTTTAAAAGCAGTCACGTGATTAAATGCCCTTCATCCATTTATCTGCATCCTTACCTACCAGTCAGTTCGTTAACAGTCAAAAGACATGATCTTGAAATAACAGAACAGAAAACGGCCTTTCTGGACTGTCGAATTTTTTAAACGTTAAAGCGATGGCTGTTCCTGAATCAGCGCACAGAGAGGTGGGAAAAATGCTCTTCTCCGCAATTACCTTGACGAACATCTTGCCGAGGGCAGACCGCGTCTTGTTGGGAGTGCAGTACACCGACATGGACTTCCTGTCCCGCGAGAACTCCAGTGTGAATTCTTTCTTCATCAGCTGCTTAATAACCTGAGCCAAAGAAGTATGAACATATGATTAGCTGACTATAAAACCTGCCATTTTTGGCACACACACAGTAGAAGTGTAGAAATGCCTGTTTACAGAGTTGCAGGCGTTGGCCCGTTCGATCTTGCTAAGGGTTTTGAGATCATTGTCAAACACGTTCATCTTCTCCACCAGGCATGTGAGAGCTGTTTCTGTTGCCTCTCCAACCTTCTCATACACTCCTTTGGCCTGAGGACAGAAAACCACAAACAGGAAACGCATGAGAAGAAAAGGAAGAGATGGATGCGTTGGTCAAATTAACGGGTGGAAAATCTCCTTTCCATCTATAACAATTTTATTAACAGACCTCGTTATAGTCCAGAGAGGAGTCATTGCACAGGGCACAGATTGTGGCCATCTCAACCAGACCATCATACTTGGAGCATTTCACCGGTTTCCCGTCCTGGTACCTGAGCAGATATAAAAAGTGTTAAAAATAACAAAAGCTCTTTTAATAAACCTGCATAACAGGAAAACATTTCAGTTTTTGTCTATACTGAATAAAGTAACTCACACTTGTCCTTCAGGAGCATATGTGGAACCAGTAATGGTGAACTCTTTAAGAGAGCAGCTGTCTCCCTGCACCTGGTCAATGATGAACATCTGAAACACACACATGGGAATGCATGCTGTCAAATCACCAGCAGGTGGCGCATAAAAACACTGCAGCGCATAAAAAGATCTATCCTGGGAATACGAAAACTTCAGGGTGCTTATATGGGGGTCATATAGGGGTCAGTACTGACTAAAAGATACTGAAAACAAGAACAGTATATTAGTATTGGCTAATAGCCACATTGGCACTGGGATTTTTCCGGTGAGGAAAACCAGAGCCTTGGAAAACAGCAGCAATGTCACCATAGAGATACAGCCAAACAGTGAGTGAGAAAGAGAGAATAAAGAGAAACACGACAGAGTAAAAGCATGGACCTGGAACTTCGCTTGGCAAATCCGAGTGGCACTTTGCGAATGGTTCGAAGAAAAAACTCCAAATGGTTCGAGAAAACTCCAAATAAAAGCTCAGCACACTGTTCTAGCCATCACTCTTACATAAAACAACCCACATAACAGAGAGGATAGAGCTGGTGAGAGTAAAGAGATAAACAAAACAGATTACATTCCTTCTGACAAACGGCTATTTTTATGGAGTGTTTATACCAAAAGATTTTAGCCGCTCTTCTCATGCTCAAACTTTTTTTTTTTTTAACCGGCATATCAGGCAACAACATGAGTCATTACACAGATCTGGATTTGACTTTCTACAGGTCATAACACCATTCAGAGACACCAAACCTGTTCTCTTCTTGCACAAGTGTGCGCAAGGGTACGTGTGTGTGTGTGTGTGTGTGTGTGTGTGTGTGTGTGTGTGTGAAGTCTGCAGTAACACGACTGCTAAGTAAAACAGAGCTCCGAAACACAAGGTCAGTTATGCAACTCCACTGCAAGTAACTGACTATCGCATACTGATGAGCATTCAAAGAGTAGCGATGGAGCAAAAGCGGCTGGAAGAGGTGGACTGTGGTGTTAACGCAAGAGAAAAAGAAAAGATGACATTTGGAAAGTGTGGAAAAAGGTAAAGACATATTGAGGGGGGAAAAGGACTGCATAATAAGAAACTTCATAGAATAAGAAAAGGAGAGAAGAGGTAGTAGCTATGATATATTTTGTCAGAGGTGTGATCAATCAGTATAAGAGACAAGGTCATTATAGCAGACTAAGCTCTCCTTAAAAATAAGTCAAAATGATATGTACTCAAGTTTTCCTTTATTCCAGTAGAAGATTAGTGCCAAAAGCATGCTACTTTAGTTTTGCACTAAAGTTCAGTTCAGCGTAGCTCTTGTCTAAATAACTTTATTTATACATAAGCATAAGTAATATTTCAAACAAATCAAGTTGGAATTGCATTACCATCCAACAAACTCCTGGCGGGTTTGTTGGTGTGTGGCTATTTGATGATCAACATCAAGATGGCTGCTGCAGTCACTAATTTGTCACAGTTTTTATAGAGAACAGTGAGTCATTCAGGATCAGCTTACTGAATACCAAACCAATTCAAAGTAGTTTGAAGCAGGTGTGTGTTTAGGCATGCTCAACTTTCTTTTGTGTGTAAGCGATGTCAACCTTCAGACACAAAATGCTCTGGCTGATCGACTACATTTAGGATAAAAGGAACTTTGCATACATTATTTATTAAACTATCATTCTATATTATTTAATCCCTAATGTACCACAGCACTGTTGAATTCTTGATTCTGATTGGTCATAAAGTGTGGATTAATTTTCTGTAAAAGCAGCTCTGATAGTCTCACAAACACAGGTCTAAAGTTTTCCACCATAGAGAAGTCTTGAGATTTGTTGGAAACATGACTAGCTGCGTTTTTTTTTTTTTTTTTTTTTTTGTCTTCAAGAAAAAGAAAAAAAAAAAGAGAGGCTGGTCAGGAAATGACTGTTTAAAGCTGTGTTAGTCTTGTGGACGTTCCATAACATTAGACGTAACTATAAGTGGATAAAAATAAGTGTCGTTCTTAAATACATTTTTAAAAAATGTTAGCATTGGCAAATAAAACATATGCTGTTATTAGAGAGAGAAAACAACTCAACTAAGAGTAACTTTGCTTCACACTGCTGCCTCAATGACTCATTATTTTTCTATACAAGCATGTCAAACATACCTACATATGCAAGGTTTTTAATTGTGTACATGTACGTTAAAAATAAACTTTATATATTTTAACCAAGCAACATTCCTCACCCTGCACACAGACATCTGGTTGGTGGTCAGGGTGCCAGTCTTGTCTGAGCAGATAACCGATGTGCAGCCCAGCGTCTCCACAGAAGGCAGTGAGCGCACAATGGCGTTCTTCTTGGCCATGCGGCGAGTGCCCAGAGCGAGGCAGGTGGTAATGACTGCGGGAAGCCCTTCAGGGATGGCGGCTACGGCCAGCGCCACGGCGATCTTAAAGTAGTAGACAGCACCGCGGATCCAAGAGCCACCGTGCACCGGGTCGTTAAAGTGGCCGATGTTGATGATCCACACGGCGATGCAGATGAGAGAGATGACTTTGGAGAGCTGCTCTCCGAACTCGTCCAGCTTTTGCTGCAGCGGCGTGCGTTCTTGCTCCGTGGAGGCCATTTCGTCACGGATCTTGCCGATTTCTGTGTTCACGCCCGTGGCCACCACGACACCCACAGCCTTACCGGCCGCAATGTTGGTGCCCTGCCAAAGCACAGCACAGAAATAAGTTGAAAACAATGCAGTGTGTTCAACATCTTTAAGTACTAATTATGACAACATCCTCAAAAATGAGGTGTAAAAATAACTGATGCACACAGAGATTAGACAACCCGAGCAGAATTAATCATATGTTGCTAATTCAAACTTACAGAGAACAGCATATTCTTCTTATCCTGGTTTACAGCCCGTGGGTCAGGGACTGGGTCTGTATGTTTAATGACTGATACAGACTCTCCTACAGAGAAAAACAGACAAATAAGACAGCAAAATGGTGAAACTACAACTGTTTGCACTTCTGCTGATACTGTCAATTTGGCTCAATTACATTATGTCCAACACCAGAGCTTTTTCAGGGTACCTGCAGGTAGCACCAAATTTAATTTAATGTTTTTTTGTTTTTTTTTTACAACAATAGAGCTGCACAAAAGTTTGTATATGAATGCAATAACAAGCTCACTGTGCATAACTTAAGTGTATGGCAGTCTGGGAAAACATGTCAGATGTCACAAAGACAAAAATAAAAATCATTTGGCCAAAAGCGTAAAAAAGCAAATGCTTTCTTTTCTTTTATCTTGCATCAGCTTTGTTTCTCTATAGGTCATTAAGGTGTTTGGTAAGGAGCCGGTTTAACCAACACGATGGCAAAAACAGTCATGCTTTGACTGAGTTGCTGGATAGCAACATGCCAAAGATTGCAATCAGATACCGGCCTTCCAAGATGCTCCTGCGATGCAGCCGGAATGAAATCCTTAAAAGCAATTTCCTCTCTTTACCACTTTTGTACATTACTTTGGTTGAGATACATGCCTGCAGTTTTCGAAGAGTTTTCCCAGGCTGCCACACAAATGATCTCTTACTCTGTTTACAGTCAACTGTCAAAGACTGTTTTTACTTAACGCTTGTAATTAAAACCTGTAGGTCCACCTACAGCTAAAAATGAGAATCTTGCTCAAAGCTCAAGGGGGGAAAAAAAAAAATTCAAGCAGCCCAAAAGGTACATTATACAAAGGTTAGTTATAGCCGAGTAATTTGATTCCATAAGAAATATTTCACGAGTGCTGATATCCAGCCTCATTTAGACACCACTAAAATCATTGAATAAAATAAAATTCTTTTACATTTATTAAAATAACATTAGATAAGCGATAACTGGTTATCAGAAAAGAATTAGGCAGAAAAGGGAGCCGACTTCAACTGTGTAAATCAGGAATATGTTACAAGTTAATCTGTAGTTGCCTACTATCGCTCATGGTACTGTTTTAATACTTTCTATAAATGACTAAAATGAAAAATTTAATACCGCTAGTGCCCCCCCCCAACTTTACTTTTCACAAAATTGATTTAATACTTTTCCTACAATGACTCACAGGAAACCCTGTTATTAAACTTGCCGAATTTCAAATGAACTAGACCAGTTTTAATAAGGGTTTTATAAATTTTTAAAATCCCAATCGCCAACAGCCGCTCAGCTTCACTGGTCTAGAATTAGAAATGCCTTCGTGGTCCTCCTCGACCTAAGGCTGTTAAATTCACAGCAAGGCTGAGTGTGAAAACTACCCGCCCTCTGAACGGAGCTTTCCACACTGCATTCACGTTATAAAAGGTTTGTATTAGCACTGAATTAAGCCTTAAATGCTGTAAACACTGAGTACTAAAATCATTCAAGACTTGAAAGTGTCTATAACTAGGATCTGCAGTCTGCTACTTGGGGGGGGGGGGGGGGGGGGGGGGGGCTGGGGTTATGGTGCTGTGACGTACATCATGGTATTGATATTACATCAGGCCCCTAGGCCCATGTGAGTTTATTCTATTCCACTTTAAGTATACCTGAATTCTGCCAACAATTGTGTCATCCGCTTATTTGGCTGCATGTACACAAATACAAACTAATTCAGCCTTGAAGACAATCTCCACATCATGATTACCTTAGAACGACAAGGACCAAGCAGAGAGAGATAATATGCAATTACACAAATTATCTAAATAGCAAGTTCTGCAAAAAAAAAAAAAGAAAGAAAAGAAAATAAACAAAAACGGCCAAGAATGGACATTATGCAAAAACTTTACCAATTAAGGTAGTGAAGCAAAATTCAGCCCTACTGAAGAGTTTCCTCTCTCTCTCTCTCTTACTCTTCCACACTACAGTGAAGTGCGGTGTTTATTTTTTCTCCAATTACAAGTACCAATCATCACCATACAACTTTAGCAGCTTGTACTTGTTTTTGCATCTTCAGCAAAAGATGTTTCAAGAAAATGTGGCATCCTTATTTATTTAAACTGGGTAAACACAAACTTGGGATTGGGCAACAAACTGGAGCTTTTACTTATAGAGTGGGCTAGCTTAGTAGTCGAAATATTTCCTAATTATATGCAAGCATGTAAACTCCATAAACTGTGCATGAAATGATGCATTAATCATCACATCTTACCTGTCAGAATGGACTGGTCCACTCGTAGTGTGGTGGATTTGATAGACGTTAGGCGGATATCGGCAGGAACTTTGTCACCCACTAGAGAGGAAACAGAAAGTATGTGGTCAGAGATAAGCACAGAGAACAGCTCACTATAAAACAAGCACCATGTTTCATCTATCAGCATCTTTTCCGTCAGTGTAGCACTGAATCAGTTTCTTTAAACAAGCAGTGCTTCCATAATACCAGAACTTTATCCCCAGCACTACCTTAAGGATGCATGTCTCCAAACAGCACTCTTAATGACGACTAAGGGCCATTATAAGCCTAGTAGGCACTCAAAGCACTAAAGACACAGGAATACAACATAAAGAATCACACGTTCAGCACTTTAAGCTCAAGCTGGCATCAACCAACAAACAAGTTCTGGGTGGCCTCTTAAGACAGTTTAAAGCGATCGATTTGCCCTTATTGTGGACTGACACCTTTGCTTCTGAATATAAATTTAAAGACATGAATAAGAATCAATGTTCAGCTGAGCTGACAATGAACATACATTTAAAAGAAATCTCACATTGAACCTGTTAATGATGAAGGAACTGTGATCTTCGAAATTTCTCTCAAATTTCTAACACCACATTTCTAACATGTTACATTTTGCAGAAGAGGGCCGAGATGCATCAGAAAGGTTTAAAGATGTTCCAGCGTTCTCAGGCAAATGCTAAAAATAGCTTGTGAATCATTCTTTCCACAGAACGGAAGGGGTTGTGACTGCTTATAAAAAAAAAAAATAATGATAATAATGTAAACATCTAATTCTTTCACAAACTGATCATTAAATCAACTAGTTAGAGTGAGGACATTTATTAGTCACATAGAAGAGCATTTACTTAAACCGTCCACTTTGAATGTATAAATGGTAAGTTTATGTGGAGAATGCTTCAATGAGCTGGTTTCAGGCCAAAACTGAACAAGTGTTTGTGAACGAGCTTTAGTCCTGATCCTGCTCAGAGACTCATGAGGGCATTTAGTAGGGCTCCAGGAGTGCTATAGATATCACACACTACTTTTTTTGTGATCTTGTTGATAAAAATACATGCTATCGTCAAAATGCCCCCAAACCAAACGAACAAATGTGGAACATGTACCTAATATATAGCTCAAGTTAGAAAAAGGTCAGACAGTAAGGTAACCTACTTTAGGTAGACAAGGAGAATGCACCGTCCTTGAATAAAGCTCATATGAGATCAGTTTAGAGACAGCAAGAGATGATGTGGAATTAAAGAAAGTGTCCAAATAATGCCTGATCTTCCACTTAACGGCAATTGTACTACTTCCCATTTAGGAAATGGGGCTATGGTATAATGTGTGTTATGAAATGGCTCAAAATGTCAAAAAACTAAAATTAGCCCATAAGCTAAATAAGGTGTGCTAAATCAATCATAACAGCAAAGCATGGCTTTGGGCAAATTTGGGCAAGACGCAGCAAACATATAGGCTCCTTTTATTTAAAGCCAAAAAAAAAAAAAAATTGTGTAGCACTGTGGCTCCTTTTCTGTCTGACAAACAGCCAAAAAAGAAAAAAAGATCATTCTACCTTGCTAGCTAAATGCAATTTCCTTACACAGTGAACATCACGCTTTGACCAAGTTGTTGGATAGCTTCATGACGTAGCAAAATGGACACAAGCTTGATCACAAGTGTGTAATCAGATACTGACTGTCAGAATGTCCATGATGCTCAGATTTTAAAATGCTAGAATTTTACTGGTTGAGATGCACGTAAAAGAGAAATGTATCTCAGGAAACCCTGTAGTTTTCAGAACTCTATACAGTAAGAAATGTCAAAATGTCACCACGTAAATCCATGCGGTTTGCCAGACCGCCACACACATTTACTTTTACTAAAGAACCTCTGCTTATGTTCACTGCAGTATTTGGCAGCCTGACCTACTTGGCACCAAAGGAAATTTCTGCAGAGCTTGCATTCTGTCTTTGATTAGGACACGCACTCTTGCAATGCCAGGAAGTGATGACAGGAGACCACTAGTAAGAGGTGTTGTTTAATGGGACAGGACATATAATACAGGAGATGATTTTATCTAAGGTGACTTAAGGGATGTTCAACGATGCTGCTCAAGGTAAAATCTCAAATGAAACAGAGAAGACGACTTTAACGTTAACATTGAGTGTGTTAAATATTGTGGTATAATTTCACCATCATGTCAGCCTTGGGCCAAACACATGCAGTGTCGTGTTCTGCAGAGATGTTAATGAACTGTATGCAAGAAATGATGCACAGCAGAAAGATGAATGGTTCTAGCGTAGTCATGCTGCATAGCCAGCGACTCTCCTACAGAGACAAGCGCACACACAGTGGCAAGACATGCGGCATTTCATTGTTGAGTTTTAAAAGGAACATGAAATCAGGACTTTAAACTACAGTGCTGTGAAAGACTATTTCTTGTGTTTTTGTGTCTCTCTCATACTAAATAGTTTTAGATCTTCAAACAAAATACAACATAAAACAAAGGCAAGGCAACCTTAGTAAACACACAATACAGGGTTGTTGTTTTTTTTTTTTGTTTTGTTTTGTATTGAAACAAAAAAGTTTTCCAACACCTATCACCAATGTGAAAAACTAATTGCCACCTTAAATTTAAAATCTGGTTGTGCCACCTTTAGCAGCAATAACTGCAACCAAATGCTTCCGATAACTGGAGATCAGTCTTTCACTTACTGCTAGGACTAGGATTTACTCCTATGCTTTGGATCATTGTGCTGCTGCATAATCCAGTTGCGCTTGAGTTTCAACTTACAGACTGAAGACCGGACATTCTCCTTTAGAGAGCAGAATTCATGTTTCCTTCAATTATTGCAAGTTGCCCAGGCCCTGAAGCAGAAAAGCATCCCCACATCATCACACTGCCACCACCATGCCTGACCATAACTATGATGTTCTTTTTGTGGAATTCTGTGTTTGGTTTATGCCAGATGTAACGGGACCCCTCAGTTCCACTTTCGACTCATCAATCCACAGAACAGTCTCCCAAAAGGTTTGAGGATCATCAAGGTGTGTTTGGCAAAAGTCACACGAGCCTTAATGCTCTTCTGGGTTAGCAGTGGTTTTCGCCTCACCACTCTTCCATGGATGCCATTTTTCCCCCAGTGTCTTTCTGATAGTGGAGTCATGAACAGTGACCTTTATTGATGCAAGAGGGGCCTGTAGTTCCTTTGATGTTGTCCTTGGCTCTTTTGTGACTTGCTAGATGAGTAGTTGCTGTGCTCTTGGAGGAATTTTGGAAGGTCGGCCACTTCTGGGAATGTTCACTACTGGGCCGAGTTTTTCCATTTGGAGAGAATGGCTCTCACTGAGGTTCTTGAGCATCCCAGAGCTTTTGAAATAGCTTTGTAACCCTTCCCAGACTGATGTATTTCAATCACCTTCTTCCTCATCATTTCTGGAATTTTTTTCAATTTTGGCATAGTGTGTTACTGGGTAAGACCTTTTAACCAACATCATGTTGTTGAAACAGTTGTATTTAAGTGTTGATTTGATTGAACAGGGTTTGCGTCTAGTTCAGCTGAACCCCATTATGAATGCAGGTTCATAGACTTGGGGAATTATTAACTACGATGGCAAATACATTTTCACACAGGCCCAGTTGGTATTGGATAACTTTTTGATTCAATAAATATAATTTACAAACTGTATTTTGTGTTCACTCGGGTTGCCTTTGTTTTATCTTAGGTTTTGTTTTAATTTCTGAAACAATTTAGTGAGAAATATACACAATAATAGAAGAAATCAGGATTGGGGCAAATAAATTTTCACAGCACTGTAAATCAGTGGTCTTTTTCAAGTCACTTATGAATGAGCACATGAAGATGAGTATCACTGAGCATTAAGTACCTTAAAATCAGAAACAGCAAACCTCACATTGTTCTGTTGTCCCAATCTGAAGGGCTTGCCCTTGGATAGTCACTAAATTAGGAGCTGAATGTGCTTCTTTGAATCAGAGCAAACATATAAAAGGTTGTTCTAAAGAAACCCAGGGAGCTGCAGCTGCATTTAAAAAGGATTTGTCTTGGTTTATTTTTGACTTCATGCCATGTCCGCTAATGTCCACAGTTCAAATAAATAACACTAACACTACAAAGTCCATACAAATATGTCTGTCTCTATATCACAGCAATTGAGAGTTTCTAATAGCGAAGATCAATATGAACTAAATTATAACAGCACTGATGAATTCATGGTTCTGACTGGTCAGAGAGTGTTCATTCATTTTCTATAACAGCAAATCTGACAGTAATTTCAACTAAAAGGCAAATCATAGGTTTATATAAATGTGCTTGCTCTAACAGATCATCGTTTCTATAGTAGCAACTTACACAGGCACTTGTTTGGCACACACTTCATATACGTAAACACAAAAACGTGCAATTGTTTTCTGTGAGGAGACAATAGCATTTTTGGAAGGAGTCTCCAGTGTCTGAGATAAAGCTTGAAGTTTTCTGACACAGGAAATCTTCAAGAGCGAGGAGTTTGTGGTTTCATGGTAACATGACAAGCTCCATCGAATATAACAGTTTAGAACAACACGCGAGACCATTTTAGGGTTTTTGCAGTTTTCGCAAAATGCCTTTGCGAAAACACAAGATTCATGTAGACGGCTGTAGAATGGTAAAAGGGGTTAATGATGTGTTTCTCTCCCAGACTCAGGGCAGGCTGAAGCCACTATTAAGTGATCAGTATTTTAATAATTCCAGCACATCCTGTACCCTTTCTAAAAGGTCACCAATTCCTCAATTGCAAGCATCAGCATGGAGACACTGTGCACGGGCACTTCCTTCTGGCTCGGTGGAGACGCGTCAGCACATGCTCCCAATTCCCTTCAGAGTCCAAAAGCAATGTAGCACTGCACTGAGGTCAAAGACATGAGGTCATTTTCCAAAGGTCATGAACTTTTTTGAAGAAACTCTCTGGAAAATAGACAGTTCCTGCCTGTATTTGTGTTTTGCTTTCTTAACAGACTCAAAGAATCATCAAGTTCAAGCATCTCAGTATTGTTTGTTGGCAGTTGCTATACGATAGTGGCATAACGGATGAGAAAAGGCTGATGTACACCACCTCCACGTCTTGAGCTAAGCTTGGTTAGCAGCTCTTACAACTGGATTTTGAGATTTCATTCATATATCTATTACAACCATATCAAAACAACCAGTCTTGATCAATAGGTTAGCCTCTTTGTTCCTTGTTCTCATTTTTTGGTAAATCAATTTGGCTTTGCTGTTCCATTTCATCATATGTAATGTCCTGCATTGTGTATGTTGCGTGCACAGGGTCACACTGCCACACTGAAAGCTATGAAAATGTTAACAATTAACTTTACATAATTTACAGAACATTACGCACTCAATGACTGAGGATCTGGTAATACATTTCAGTACACAACATACTCTCATCAAATTAATTTTGAGCAAATTTTGATGCACCGTTCCATTTTGAGTCATGACAAACAGTGAACTTCATTGGCCACAAGACATTAAATAAAATTCATCTGCAGTCCCCTTCCCATTTACAGAGTTTTGTGTGTGCTAGCTTGCCATCTTCTTGTTTGGTATTCAAGTGCCAGTATTATACAGCTACGGCTAAATACAGGTATTTAGGAAAGGTGTTATAATAGAGTTGGTCATTCTTTGCAAGTTTGATCAGCCAAACTGACAATTTTCATAGTGTCCAAAAGTACCACTTGAAGGTCAGAGGTAAAAAGGAAGGTAAAAAAAGAGGCTTCTATATTCAATTCAGGAAACTATACAGTGGCCCCCATATATACTACATGCATGGTGTAAACTACCCTGGGCTTGTCTCAGCGTCTCCCCTTTCCTTATGATGCAATTTACACATTACTCAAGCGAACATTTAGAGGTCTGGTGTTGAAATTTCCCTAAAGCTAAGCTACTGATCTGCCACAGTTAGGAGCTGGATGAACACTAGAGCACTATCTCAGGAGACTGGATGAGATATGCAGTGCTGAAAGGTCAGTAATGGCAGCTGCCTTGCAGCTGACCGGAGACAGAGAAACTTCCCAGGCCAAACAGTGGATCAGGTGTGAGCAACCCGAGTTACCAGGACCGGCATTGCGTTACATGGCAACAGCTAGCAGGCGTGAGAGACAGCTGAGCAGTACAGCTCTGTGGGAGGCTCAGAGAGCACACGTTGGGGAGGGGTCTGCTGGGTTTCCTTTTCATCATCACCTTCCAAGGTCATGCCGCCGGGGAAGAGTACGAGAAACAAAAGATGCAGTCCGATCCTCAACCGATGACTCATTCCATTGGAGTAGGAGGGATGGGTAAAAAAAAATTATGCCATTTTTCTTTTCAGCTATTCAGAGATGACATTTGTACCATAAGCTGCTGATGCTGGGGATGAGCGTGCCGAGGGGGCTGACAGCTTGACGGAGACGAGCCATGTCATAGCTAATTCTTCTCTGAAGGGCCACAATGTATGAGTACAGCTTGAAAACAGAATATGCCCACTGTTCATACTGGTCCAGAGAAAATGTGAAAGGGGGCCGACTCTCCTTTCATACAGTTATGATGTAAAAACTGCAAGGTCACAGCCGATTTAAAAATCCCATGGCACCATCTGCAGCAGGACTGCCAGACGAAACGGAGATCTGTGACGCAGGAGGTGTGTTGCATTTCAAATCAGTTTTTGTCCTTTATAAAATTCAATATTATAAACAGTGGAACTGATTCATAACTGACTGAAATGCTTGATAGACACACTATAAGCCTAGAAGAGCATGCATACACACACACACACACACACACACACACACACACACACACACACACACACACACACACAAACGCACTAAAGGATCTGTGTATGTATTCAATGTTACCACTACTTAATATTCCTCTCATGCTGCACCCTTTCCCCTCTTCCTCCCCCAGCCGTCTTTGTTTTTCCTCTTTGTCCTCTGAATTAGTCTCAATCTGCAACGGTATGGGTTAACACCACACTGCCTGACTGCAAGGGGGGTTCAGAGAATCAATTGTCTCTCTTTCAAACGTTGCCATCGTGTCTCCTTCTCACTGCAGACAAACACCCAGAGCAGGCTAAGATGACGCAGGAGGAAGGTGACCAAACAGTAGAGAGAGACTGAGAAAGCAGGAGACAAGGTCATTGAAAAGAATCAGAGCTTCAACTTTTCTTCATCAAGCTTGCAGAACACGTATCCTTTATATACAATATCTGACTGGTGCTAAGCAGTTCATCCTCCTATACCTGGGAGTAACCGGTGCTCAACTGGTACAGCTACTGGAGCAGTTATTAGCCAGCATCACTTTGCAAGCACTGCTGTAATGTTTTATATGCAACAGTGACCCAGAAAGTGAGAAAGTTCAGCAGTGTAATGATTACTAATCCCACGGTGTGTACAGAAGCTTAAAAATTCCACCGTGTCTGGGTGTGTGAATGAACGTGCCTTGTATTGCAACAAACCAAAATGCATGTGTATTCACCTGTCTAGGATGACACACTGCCAGATTTAGTTGCTGCATTTTCAGATGTCGGTGGATCCTTTATTCTATTTTATAAAAAACAGTACTGCTTAATTATAGATTCTTACTTGTGAGGTGCTTATTTAGGACGGGGGAAAGCTGCCACTTCCTGTTTATATGCACACTAATGTCTGAAGTCAAACATTCATTGACGGATTTTATTTTACATTAAGGAACTCAAACCATTCTTTTTCTCTTGACAAAGCAAGGCTGCATCTTTCAAGCAGGAAAATCAAGACAAGCGGTTACTAATGTTAGATGGTAAGAAGGGGTGGGGTTTCCAGTGTCAGTCGTGACGCATTTGGATGTACCATTGAAGTGGGAAGCGGACACTTGGAATTGCGTAAATTTTCGACCACTGTGCGTTCAAGCTACGATGTGGGATTGAGCTTGATTGATCTAAAGTGAACAAATGAGTTATACTGTATATACAAGTAAAGATAACAAGTGCTACTTTGTTTACTGTTAATACTGTGAGCAGCCATGTTGATTTGATGTCAGTCCCTGAACTCAGGGTTGAAGAGATCGTACCAAATTGACTATTTGGAATTCTGAAGTGAGGCCGTTTTCTCTTCGGTATTTCGGTGGGGGGGTTGATTGTAGAAGGATACACATTTTGCATATTTTTTTCATTTTTGAGTGATACCTCAAGTGGTAGCGGAGTTCAAACTCCGCAAAAACCACACTAATGTTCATATGGTCAAAACTGTGGCTTTCTTGGCAGAGATCAGCTAAGTGATGTATTACGTCTCACTGTGGCTGTGTAACCAGGCATAACCAGACTTGCCATAAGGAGTTACACTGCCACCTAGTTTTAAGGAGCATAGCTAGGCTTAATACCTCCGCGTTTATAATGTGTGCACATGTCTCTCTTTGCTCTGCATGAGCAGTCAAACAAACAAAAAAAAAAAAAATTCACATTAAAATATATGGTAACACTCAGTACTCTGCATTTATTAAACACGTTCATATATCGGCTTTATTTCCTAGATCACCAAAAAATACATCACAAATAAATCTAATTTTTGGTGTACATTTAACCCAACGTTGTCAGTATAAGCACTTTTTCAAAAGAGTAGAGTTGCCTTTGAAGAAAAAAACGTTTTAGTACCATATCCTAGCCATGGACATATTTTAGCAATTTGACAATAATGGATGTCAAGAGCCATTTTTGGATAAAATTATACCATTTTGATGTCTCAAAATCTTCAGAGAAGTGACCTTAAGTGCTACTATTAGTTCTTTCATTGTTATATTTTTAATTAGTGGTTTTATTTGTTCATTAGTTCTATTTCATTTATCCATTATTATTTAAATTTTGTAGGGTTTTGTTTCTTCTTATTATTATTATTATCTCTATTATTATTAAGCCTTTCTTAATGGTTTAAAACTACGAGGACCCACCAAGACAACAAATCACTTATCGTGTTAATGACTTAAATATAAGAAAACATGGTGCAACACAGCCCAACATGGAGCAAGCGGTGTTGTAGATAATCCTTCTACAATTGACCCCACTGACATTAAGAATGGTGGTACAGAAAGGTTTTACTCTGTCGGGGTTTGAAGTAGATACAGCGGATTAATGGATTAGCGGATTCCTCTGCCTTTTTAGACAAAGCAGCATTTGTTATAACAGCAAATGCAAAGCAGCAGTGACGCAGAGCTTTGATCATCTCTCGTCTCTCTCACATGTCTAGGCACGTTTTCATCTAAAAACCTGCACACACACCCTGACCTTGCGGGATTAACACAGCCAACAACTGGGAAAGTACAAAACCAAACCAACGGCAACTCGATCGCTCACAGACATTACAGAGACCATCTACCATCTACGCAGCATGGTGACTTCGGTCAGCCATTCTTTACAGCGATAAGACTGTTAACACAATCGTGCACACTCTGGCTGATGTTTAATTTCAACAGACGCTGAAAATGAGATATTCTTACCGGCCACTTCCACAATATCTCCAGGAACAATGTCTCTGGCTTTGATCCTCTGCACGCTCTTCCTGTCCTGCCGGTACACTTTTCCCATCTCGGGCTCGTATTCCTTGAGGGCCTCGATGGCATTTTCTGCATTTCGCTCCTGCAAGCATGATTTAAAAATAAATAAATAAATAGATAGAATGAAAAACACTGATATCACTGAACAAAAGAACAGAATACATGCTGTACATTCAGGATGAACTCTGTGGGTGTGGTGGTTAAGGCAATGAAATTGAGAGTATAATCACCTAGTGCTTATCTCACAACCCAGTACTTTGAGGAACTTTACACTACTGCCATCATAAATCTGGGCCTCATTTATGATCAATGCCAACAAAAGCAATGCGCCAAAAATAGTTAGCCATTAACCTTAAGTAAAGGGAGATACAATACAGGGGCGAGGTGCACCAGTCAATCATGGGAAATAATTTACGCCCCTAAAAATGTCACAGTGCACCAGCAGATACGATTTAAGAGTTTCAAGCTCTTTGTTCACAATCCCAAAAGAAATGATCACGGTGTGTAATTAAGTGAAAAACTTGCTGGTGGCAGCTTGTTTGGCGGATGATGGGAACGCGAAATAGCCATCTATTACATTATTTTATGTACCAATTCCAGGCAACAAGGCTGCACACTGGAGATTTTACTTGAGATTTAACTGCCTAGCTAATGATTATTATTTGTCCACCCCTGTTTCGGGGGGGGGGGGATTAGCGATCACTTAAATTGCAATCATTTCACACATGACATACCTCTGTCCTCAAAACACAGAACTGTTTCCCTTTACATCATATAACTTTAACGCAGGCACGCACAGTACCAAGAAAGTCTGGACATACGTGTTCTGATGGAAACGACATGCAAAAACCCCAATGTGGGTAATAGCATGCTGAGCCAAGATTGACAGAAATATAATAAACACTGAAAGATAAATGGAAAAGAAGGGGGGGGGGGGGGGACTGGCCAGAAACTTCTGAAGACTTTTCTGAAATGGCTTAATAACTGCAGACTCTGACTAGTTGGGGTAATTTGTTAAAAACAGTGACTTACAGTTTTTAATATAAAAACAGGCTGCAGTGTTTTCACATGGTAAAAAGAGTTTGCATGTAACTGCTCTATTGGGGTTGCAGTGAGCTGTGGCTTAGGTTAAAATCAGAACACGTGACAAAGTTAACAGCACATTTTCACATAATCAATTCTCTCTTGTAACATCCTCAATAATTTTTTATTATTTTTTTAAAAACCCTTTCTTATAATCACCAACTCTTTCTACTGACTAGTGTTGCATCACCCAGAAGAGGGTGGGTTTCCGGGTTCCCGTTTTTGAGTCTCGGTTCCTCTCAAGCTTTCTTCCAAATGTCTTTAGGAAGTTATTCTTTGACACTGAGACCTTTCAGGTGGCTCTGCATTGTCAGAAACTCCTTAAAGTCCCTTCATAAGCTTTATGGTGATCAATCTTCCATGCTGTGACCATACAGAAACACAGACTCTAAAAAAACATATTGCCATTTGCCCTCAACACACAAAGCAGATAAAAAAAATAGGAATATAACAATATCGACTTTGTCCCTTAGTGGATGCTCTCTGGGCTGGCTGCTGAGAAACGGCCTCTGTTATTTACTCTAGATGTTTAATGGGTGTGTAAATCTGCAGTACAAGCGCCAGGGCAGGTGTGCTAAGCGGCACTACCCGGGAAAATGCTGCTGACTGAAAAGGTGCCCGTACAGGGACTAAAGATAAATAGCTGGTAGGTCTCAAGAGTGAACCAAGGCAAAGAACACACCTTAAAGACTTTAACCCTTACCTTGCTTTCAAACTATTACAAGTTGCTAGTCGTTTGTAATTCGTCTCTGTGCAGAGTTTTTTAAATTGCTATGTGAAATGGTAACAGCTGTGCTCTCCACTCCTTCCAAGCTTCCATGTCTTTGTAGGACAGGACAAGACAAGACCAGTAAATATGAACTAATTAATAGTTAGGAAATAAAGTTGCACGATGGGAACTGAAAAAAATGTTGGACCATAGGATTGGTCCGAGGAATAATCCGAGACTCAAGAATCGTTTGGATTTTTCGCTTTAGTACCTCATTTGCACAGAACACATACATAGAAAATTAATGTTTGCTTGTTGCTTGCTATCATGAGCATAGGGCTACTGAGCAAAGGAAATGAGAATTAAGCGAGTATTTCCATATCCATAAGAGGAAAACATGGTTCAGAAGAACCTCACTAGTGCATCAAAGGCTGAATGCCCTGAGCATTTTTCTCATAATTTTCAGGGTTAAGGATGGAGTTACTCACACGAGCCCAGTGACCAAAATAAAACCACTGAAACTGGGACACTGGTTTCAGGGCAATTGGGAGGTGGTGGAGAAAAAAAAAAAAAAAAACCCTCAGCTCTACGCAGGGAAGGCCTGGCTATCTTAAGACGAGCATAAACGAGATCACCATGTGCCTTCATTTCACAACAAGGGCAGTTTCATTGAGGAAAAAGGAACAAACACACAAATGCACATTCACTGCATACCAAAGATGACGTCAAAAACCATGCAACAAAACTGTTCACAGAAGTGGGCTTCTTATGTAGCCAAAAATCCTGCATTTAAAAAAAACAGCTGTTTGAGAGCACAAGCTGAAAAAATCTATTTATAAAAGGTGCATGTAGAACTCTTGAATCTGATTGGTCAAGATGTCAATTTTCTATAACGAGAGCTCAGAGTTGTTCAGCGTACAAATCATAAATGTACATTAATGTATTCATTTAAATATGTTATCATTTGTGTAGTAACAGTAAATTCACAGTGATGTTGCATAACTTTCCTATAACAGCCACCCCAAGTGTTTTATTCCTTAGATGAAATAAGTGGACAGCAAATTGTGGTATCAAATATTTTCTTCAGGAACAATAACAAGTACATTTATATAGCCCAACACTAATATAACCTAACATTAAAAGCTTACGAAACAATCCTGAATGCCTAATGTATGTAATCCAAGTGTCTCCTCATCAACTGAAAGCACGTTGCCTTAAACTTTAATTTAAAAGATGATTCCAGTGCTGTTTTTAGATAGCACACACAAACCCCAATCCAGGCCACACACACACATACAGGTTCACCATTTCTGACTCATGTTTAAAGTCCCATAATCATTCATTGCATTTGCAATATGGCACTAATTATTTTACAAAACAAACAAACAAACAAAAAAAACTGACACTGGTTGTTTCATCATATAATAAACAGGAAAAGAAAAAGGTAAACTTACCTGCCAAACCCCTACAATGGCGTTGGCTATAAGAATTAACAGTATTACAAAAGGCTCCACAAAAGCCGTAATGGTCTCTTCTCCCTCTTCAAACCAGGCCAGTGCCTACGGAGGAAAAGAAATGAAGGAAACTTGGATAAGTGTCAAATAATAATTATTCATACTACGTTCTCATCTTAGCACTCGCTCATGTTCCGCTTCAAACCTCAAAACAAAAAGCCAATTATAGGTGCAGTATAATATCAGGATCTGGAGTCATTTCACAGAAAGGTCATGGGAATATGCACGGTTTAGTCTGTTTGAAATGAACCCTGGAGTGTTTTCCTCTTTGCTGTGGTTTTATGAGTGAGTGAGAACACAGCAGTCACACACAGGACCAAAACAACTGGTTCACAAGCGTTTTGGTGAAGTGGTTCAGGTCTGTTTCCAAGTCAACTTCAGCAAGATTCAACTGAAGTGCCAAAGTTATTCAGCTCTGAATCGACTCGACTTTAGAAGTGAACCAAACCTGCTGTGTTTTTTGTTGACGCGAGCTTCTGCTGCTCCTAATATTTGGACTGAAATCTACAGCAAGGTGCTGTGTATTTTTTGTCAATGCAAACTGTGAAATTGCAGTGAAAATTATTCAACTCTGAATCAACTCATCTGTAGAAGTGAACCAAACATGCTGTGTATTTTTTGTAGACATGAGTTGCTGTCATCCCTTATACTTTGACTGAAATATACAGCAAACTGCTGTGTATTTTTGAAAACCTGTGCTATGAATACTAGTGAGATTCAATTGCAGTGAGAGAGTGATTCGACTCTGAATCAAAATCAACTGGAGTAGTGAACCACAGAGTTTGTATCGTCCTCATACTGAGCAAAAAAAAAAAAACAGAAGAGAAAATAAAAGTTGGATGTGATTCATAAACGGTTTTAAACTTGCAGCTACACACACACTTGGCAAAGATTTGCTTTCCTTTTCTTTTAATCATTTATGTACCAAACAAACCGCAAACCAACCAAAAAGTTTCAATTTCGCACCCATACTCAGTAAACAGATTAACAGTTGTGAATGCACCCCGAGAGAATTTTAGGATGATCTGATGACCTGCTGTATCTTGAACCATTGGCAGAATACCGTGCTCTGTGCGGGACTGTTACGAGTCAGTGAATGAGGCGAGTTACGTTTAACACATTCTCTCCTGCTCATTTTGCACACGCTGCAGCATTTCAATGTATGTAGATCTTAAATCTTATTATGCATTAAGAACTGGAGACAGATGGCTGTTTTGGAGACCCTGTGAAGCAGCTAATGTCTAATCATTCATCCCCAATCTTCAGTGTCCTACACAATGATTGAAAGACTATTTAAGACAGAGCTGGTATTATTTAGTGAAAGCTACCTGCACTATACAGGTTCATAATTAACCAAAACCTTATCATCACAACACACAAACATACACAGGCAGATAAAAACATCCCAAACACCAACATCTTGAGCCGGTTGCTGAGAAACAGCAGCAGTTATACCCACAGCACATAAATATATACCCACACACGCCAAGCCAAGCATTAAAATAGAAACTTTTCAACTTTCCAGGCTATGTATTTTCAATTTCCTTTAAAGGAATTTACAACCATGCTTGGTGTCCAAATTTTACTCTGTGCAAAACTGGATGCTGCTGACCACCAGTTAGCATCATGCAAACAACATGCTGGATTTAGGCCCACGTGAATATATATATAGACGGATATGTGAATTTGATTTTATGCAAACTTTCATGCATCGTGTTTTTTCTAGCTTAGCACATTGTTGGTATGGTGCAAGCTCAATCAGCATTAATAAATCGGTAAATTCACTCGGCTCAATTCAACGCACTTCATCTCTAATAAATAACGACTGTGCTTTTAATACAGTAAAAATCAGCACAATTTTAGCCACAGCATCTACACTACTGACTGTGTGTGCGTGTGTGTGTGCGTGTGCATGTGTGATTTACTTCTACACAGTAATTCCCTGTGGACTAATTATCCACCATTAGCAGCAAACAATTAATAAATGTAACATCTTTACTTACGTGTATGTGCAGAAAATGTTTTGCATAATATCCCCTCAGGACAGCTACAAATAAGTAAATATAAAAACGACCAAACAATGCTTCACTCCTTTTCATTAATGAATTTGTGACTAAGCCGCAACAATCAGATGGGATGTTACTCCAGGCATCACATCAAGGTGTCAATTCAGAAAAAAGGCCATCCAGGCTCTCAGGAGGACTGCAGTCATGCACCCGTTAGTAAGCATAGCAGGTAGTGATAGGACACAAAATGCTGACTGTATGACACAAACTCCCTTAGGACACCTAGTGGGAAAGGAAAACTACAGTACGAGTGAGTCAGTAAGACTGCACTCCTGATTTACAGACCAGATTCCAGGTTTTCATCAGCTCGCTCTGGTACGCGACAAGGAGCCGGCCAATAAGGGATGATGGAAAGGTTACTGGGGTAAACGCAACACTCTCACCCTTACTTCCTTGTCTTCTTGAAGCATTCCTCATGATAACACTGTTGCAACAGGAAACTGGTAGTGTAAGGTTACTAAGGTCACACACATGATCAGGACCATAATCCACCACGCTGTTCACAACATTCCAGCATTCCAACCGCTCTTAAACACACCATGCTGGTCATTCTGACTTACCACAGCTGAAGCCCTCATTAACATTGTCTCAAACATGTGGCCTGATCTTCAGGCTATCATCACATAGCACCTTGATGACACATGTTATTAATGTTAAAATAGACAACTCTATAAAATGCATTATCATCTTCTCATCTGTTAAATATAATTATACCACAGTATAAAGGTTGAATTCTTGATTCTGATTGGTCAGATTGTGTGGATTCATTTTCTATAACCGCATGGCTTTGACGTAAGGTTCCCTTGAAAGGCAAAACAAGTTTTTTTTTTAATTGTTTTTTTTTATTTCTTATGAATGCTCTCTTTCTAATACGCTATAATTTCTATAGTGATGACTTGCTCATACATTTTAAGTATAAATAACAAAGTCAATTTATTCTTAAGTGTTGTTATTTAACAATCGTTTCTTGGGTGTTAAGCTTTCTGTAAGAAGACTAACATTTATGAAAGAAGACTCGGAGGGAAAACAATTCCTTTAAGTTCTCTGCCATGGGAAAGTCTTTAGGACAGAGGACTTTGTGCTTTCTCAGTAACATAAGATGTATATTAACTTTGAGAGGGAAGGAAAAAAAAAGAGAGGCTGGTGAAAGAACAACGGTTTATAGCTGCTATAGCATTAGTTGTAAAAGGGACTACCCCTGTGGTGGATGTTCTGCAACATTAAGTGTAACTATAAACTGATGAAAAGTATAACGTGTCATTCTTTAATAAAGAAATTTTTTATGTCTGCATAATGTTGTTGCATAAGAGGAATCAACGCTTCGGGATGTGCAACCATAGAAAAATTATTCAGGTTGGCAACTCTGCTTCATCACACCACCCTGTCGTGGCTGATTTTCCTGACAGCATACAGGCATTTTATTCTTTACTTGTGCAACCAGGTTAAATGTAATTCACACCCACCAATCATAGAACCTAAAGCCAGACAAGACCCTTCAAGACTTTTAGCCCCCCCCACCCCCACCCCACCCCACCCCACCCCACCCCAACCCCCACGTTTCAACGCATTTAAAACAGTACTTACAAATGATATACATGCTGCTAGAAGAAGAATCCTGACTAAGAGATCCTCAAACTGCTCGATCACCAGAGACCACAGAGATTTACCTGCGAAACAAAGAAATGCATATAAATAGATAGCAGATATACATACAAAGAAGTGCAGACACAAGGAAACAATAGGATTACCTTCTTCTGCTGGCAGTTCTGCAGACCGAGCAAGGATTCACACCAGAAGGCAGAGAAGAAGAATGAGATGTTAAGATGCAGGAGTTATTCATTAAACTTTTTGTCTAATAAAAAAAAATTCATTTTAATCATAGACAGCAAAGCGTGATGCATATAATCTGAGCACAGTAAAATATATTACTTCTATACACATAAAGCTCCAAAATAAACCGCTCATTTTAAGGTAGCCTTGTTATTTGAAAACACTACTTGACTTCTTGATATTGAACAGACCGCGGCTGACTCTGCTGAGTCCGCGATGACGTCAGCAGCTTTCATTTAGTCTTTTAACGGTTGCCGGTTGCCGCGAGGCCTCAGCACGTTTCCCACAGCAACGATAGCTAACGCGAAATCAGCTAATAGTAATTCGTTTCAGCGTTTTATTTATTTGTTTGTTTGTTTGTTTTCATACCAGCTCAAGAAACCAGTCTCCTCGGAAATATCACTGGTGCAACATTTAGCTGATGAGACATGACCGTGCTAATTAGCGTGGCTAGCGCTCCTCTCCGCTAGCTTACCTTAATATTAAAATGAGCTGCTGGACTGTTTAAAAGTTAGCTGTTTGAGTCGCTCACTCACCGTTTGGTCCCCAATTCTCTCGCTGTCGTTTCACCTGGTCGAGGCCGAGTCCGGTACTTTCATTCACGCTGAAATAGCTGTAAACCTCTTCCACCGTTTTGGTGTGAGCGTTCTCCATAATGGTCGGCCGGCGTTTATAAAAAGCAAACAAACAAAAACACTAATAGCTATCACTATCCTTTTAATTCTCAGTGAAGGAGCAAAACTAAATACACGAGAGTACAGTAGTTCAGTGAGTCAATAATTAAGAAGCAAATGAACAGTTATAGCGATCAGTGTCCAGTGCAGCGCGCGCGCGCACACACACACACCAGCACAACGCCGAGGGCTGTAACCCAGCTATGCTATATGCTATGCTAACGTTACTTCACCGCAACCCGTTAAGTTTTAGCCGAACCGGTGTCAGGCGCGAGGACCTACAGCAATGTCATTCAGACGTCAAAACGTTGTGTAACGCGCCTAAAACTATTTATGGTCAGCTTCCGGCATGAATAAAAGTCTTCAGTTCATTCCTAAGAGCAGCAAAATACCGGCTCCCAACATCAGTACATCACGCAAGCCGCTCGCACTTCTCTGTCTCTCTCTGCTTGTCTACTGAGACGCATATGCTCCGTTTCTGTGTCCGCATGTGGAAGCCTCTGATTGGCTGAACACGACCCGGATGTCCGACAACCTAGAAAGCGTGCGTGCCCGCGTTCTTTAGAACAGCTCGTGCATCTTGATTCCTGTTAAGTAAAAAGAGTCCAAACCGCCAAATGCTAATGTATGATGAGAAGTTAGTTAATACAACATATTGAAATAATAGCGGGGGAAAAATGTCTACTGGGAAGACGGAAAAAGTCTTCAAAAGACGTCTCGTTCCCAGAATTCTCAAACATCCATGGAAAGGTAGAAAGCTAGACGCGACGACAGCGCCGCCATATTTGATAGGGCAACATTTCAATTTGGCCTCATAGACTTTAGATCATTAATATAGATTTTATACAAAAATCTAACACATTGTGTTGAATTTGGATGTAATGGTGTAGCTAGGGAAAGGAATCACTTTTCACAAGCCTAATTTTATTTTATGAGCTACTTTGTGAGGTTAATACAGGGCTAGCTTGTTGACTTTGCTGTTTAATGCTGACTAGCATTAAAATATTTAAGACTTAGATCTAAACAAAAAACAAAAACCTAATAATAAATCAAAACTTGCATCACCGACAATATGAAGACATTTATGGCACATGAAACAAAGCTTTTTTTTATGAGGTGAACACAAACCGATTTATAGTTAATTATACTAGCACTTGCAATTGTCCCACAATTAAAATTAAAATCTTGCCATTTCCAATATGGCGGACGTATGACCTCACTGCAAAATTTAGCAACTGCGGCTAAGCAGAGCGGTGACATCAAAGCGTGTTCGATTTGTGATCATGTGGTGAATGTTCTAGAATGAAGCTGCATTGTATAGGAGCTGCAGTTGTCCAATCAGGTAACAGCTCCTGCTACGTCAGTCGGCTGTGATTGGATCAGCTGATTTGTCCGGTTCAATGATGTGGACGTTGTGACACCAAGCACATATGAAACCTGGCTGTAAATATTAACGGCTGAAGTAAAATGTAATCTACATTTCGTTTTCTTGGTGACCGAGTCATTTAATTAAATGTATCCATAATAAACAAGTTTCGGTTTAGGAGAAACATAACATATTGAGCATAGACTGACTAAATAATCTCTTTTAAAAACATTTATTTTATTTTATTTTATTGAATTTGTTCTATTATTTTATGTCAGTCCTTACAGAAAAATCACATACAGTTTACGTCATCATGTATTTTTCACAGTGACCATGTGAATAATGTGTGATAAATAAAACCACATGTGAAAAATTAATGTGAAAATAAATGAAAAAAAAATTGCATAAATAAATAAAAGAAAAATAAGTTTTTAAAAAATGTGAAGAACTGGTAACCAGATTGTTTATCCCTCCATGTCTGGCAAATCAAGAAGGAATTATTTTTCTTTAAATCTCAGTACGTCTAGGTTCATGTTGGTTAACATAAAGTTGGGTTTAATTTTAGAACGAGACAGTCTTAAGGATTGAGTAAAAACATCACAGGCAAGCAAATGTATCAGTTCTATTCATCATCAGGATCCACTTCAAGAATAATGAATGAATGACTCTTTTCCCTCTCACTCTTACTCACCAAAAATCAAAAGCAACACACTAAATATATATAACGTATAATAGTTCTCATTTAGGTGAATCATTTTATTGAGCTGATTTTATACTGATTTTATACCTGCTTCATAAATGTAATAACAACTAAATACATGGATAACTGATTATTTGTGATACTTATCTAAATTCAAATGTCATCTCTTGAACTGTCACATGATCTCATCCAAAATAACAACCTGATGTATTCCAGAAACGACAAACTCCTTCACTCAGGATCTCCAGGCTAGCTCTAAATGGCACTTCACATATTGTAATAATATAATAATATACGTACATAATACAATAATGTTATTACATTTCAAACTTCACTGATTAGCTTCTTGCTCCAGTAGACCTAAATACAATTTAGTTTTCTGCAATACATTATATAAAATTAAATACTCAACAAGGTGTTGATTTCTAAGTAATCTTTTTAGTTCATAAAAACATATAAGAAATATTAATGTACAACTACAATATGCCTTTAGATAATTTACATTATAGTTAAGATTTTGAGTGATTCCATGATGCCATTTGTGTCCCACTGTTATTACATTTACAAATATCTATGTAAGTAAAGGTAAAAGTCATTTTAAACACAGGTAACGTTTGTTAAAGTGCATGTTTCAGATAAACAACTTTATATAACATTAATACAATCAACAAAATCTATAGCACATGTCTATAGCACATAACTACCCTTTCCCTTTGAAGCTTAAACATTAACATACTTTTTAAAAAAATCTTATTGTTTTTATATTGTTTTTTTTATCATGTGAATCCATCATTTTTTCATGAGTCGTCCATTATGAAAAACATACATTTTAGCTGACATTTACTCAACCCCTTTACCACCGCGATATATTAGGAATATTCCACGGACAAGTTAAATGTTCAAAGTTGCATCGTCCAAATTTCCTGAGGATCATGTGAAGAAGAAAAGTTCGTTCAGCTTTCAGTGATGAGGCCACTTTGAAAGTACAACCCTGTTACCCAAATTATAGATCGAAAGTGAAGTATTAATTTATAGAAATTAAATTATCATTAGATAATAAATCACTAGAATGTCCCAGCTAGCTAAGCACATGTTAAGCTAATTCTATGCAAAAAAAAATAAAAAAACAAACAAACAAACAAAAAAAACTTAACCCTGTTACTCAAAAGAAAGCATTGGGAAAATTGTTGCCTGAGAGGAGATCACACAATTTTGACCGGTTAAATGCACGTTTTAGTGGATTCAGTGTTGGAAAATTATATATTTTTAAGAGTTACAAGGATTAAATGTCATGGAATCACTATGTTAACTGTTTTAGCATGTAGTGTTCTGATGACTAGAAGGTGATAAGGTGAAATCTGAGCAACACAGAGACAATGTTTGGCTCTCGAGCACGAAACTTTAGGGATCTTAACCCTCACCTGCTCAGCTGTATCCTGTAAGTCACTTTGTAAGTCACTATTAACTGCAGTCATTGACTAACATGCACCACCATCAGCCACAATATTAGATCAAGATAGTCTGAGGAACGTAGCCATTTGGAGAAAATGTGGTTATATTTGGACGCTGTAATAGGGCAGTCGCTCAGTGCACGCTGTGTCACTGATAAAACAAGGCTGCAGGAACAAATCACAAGATTAACTCCGAGCCCAGGGAGTCTGCAATCAATCCGACACACCATGAGCACAGATAAACGGATATGAGCACACTAAATTAGTTTTGGAACCTCAGGGTTGTCATGGAGATATGTGCCACTAGATTTCACACCTTTTTTTTTTAACAGTCACCTTTAAGTGCATGCAAACTTTTAATTAATATATGGTATTAAAATTGCACTGACTACAGAAACAATTTTCAGGCAATAAATTTTTCAAGTGTGATTTTTTTTTTTTTTAAAGCCGTGTATGTATGTTTGAGTTGTTTTTTTTCATGTGATAAGGATAGAAGTGTTTTGTTATTCCAGACTACTTGATGCATGCAAATTAAAATACACTTACATTAAAAAAATCTCCCACAAAAAAAAACAAAGTCTTGCCAATTCTTGTGCATGGATCTCACCTAATAGTCAGTCGAGCCATTTATAGGCCATTTATCGCTCACCCCATGACTGACACTTTAACTGTGGCAGGCCTAAGGGAAATAGCCCAGTCAGCAGTCCAGTATAGTGGAGTATTCATTAAAAGGAGAGCTGCATACAAACCATTTTGGCCTGAGCACTATGGACATACAGTATGTGGTTATACATACTTTCTGGGGTTTGGAGTGCCATTATGTAATGGGTTTTATTTAACTGTTGGAAATATAAAACCAGTTGGGATATGTATTTGGATGTGGGCTAATAATGAACGCAGCAGGAAAAGTAAATACACCATACAGTAAATAGGGAATAAAACATGACAGTATGGTGTGATGTGGCCTGACAAGTCATTTCGACTTGTAACTAACTGTAATAGTGTATCTAGACACAGTTGAAGTTTATTACCTCCTAGATACTCTGCGGGATTATCACAACTTGTTCTTTTGCACTAAAATATGACGGGCTATGTAAGGAATAAAAAAATAAGGAAAATAATCAACAACAGGCTTGTTATGTGATGTAGCCTTATGTGAAGTTACTGAAATTGATTATTTTCTAATAACAGTATGGCCTGAAGTGTGTTCTTCCTCTTATACTATAGCAGGTTGCCAATGATTACAATTTTTAAATGTATTAAAGAACAATATGTCATACTTTTTTTTTCTTTTTTTTAACCATTTATAGACACATGTAATGTTGTGGAACGTCTTCAAGATAAGTTCTTTTCCTTTCGGCTGTTCCCTTCAGGGGTCGCCACAGCGAATCATCTGCCTCCATCTAGCCCTATCCCCTGCATCCTCTTCTCTCAGACCGACTACCTTCATGTCCTCCTTCACTACATCCATAAACCTCCTCTTTGGTCTTCCTCTTGGCCTCCTGCCTGGCAGCTCTAACCTCAGCATCCTTTTACCGATATATTCACTCTCCCTTCTCTGAACATGTCCAAACCATCTCAACCTGGCCTTTCTAACTTCGTCTCCAAAACATCTCACATGTGCTGTCCCCCTGATGTACTCATTCCTGATCCTATCCATCCTCGTCACTCCCAAAGAGAACCTCAACATTTTCAGCTCTGCTACCTCTAACTCTTCCTCTTGTCTTTTCCTCAGTGCAACTGTCTCCAAACCATACAACATCACTGGTCTCACTACTGTCCTGTGCACCTCTCCTTTCATTCTTGCTGGTACTCTTTTATCACACAACAGACCTGACACTTGTCTCCACCCATTCCAACCTGCCTGCACACGCTTCTTCACCTCTTTTCCACACTCCCCGTTGTTCTGGGCTGTTGACCCTAAGTACTTAAAATCCTGCACCTTCTTTACCTCTTCTCCCTGTAACCTCACTGTTCCACTTGGATCCCTCTCATTCACACACATGTATTCTGTCTTGCTGCGACTAACCTTCATTCCTCTTCTCGCCAGAGCAAACCTCCACCTCTCTAGAGTTTCCTCCACCTGCTCCCTGCTCTCACTACAGATCACAATGTCATCCGCAAACATCATAGTCCATGGAGATTCCTGTCTGACCTCATCTGTCAGCCTGTCCATCACCACCGCAAACAAGAAGGGGCTCAGAGCCGATCCTTGATGCAGTCCCACCTTCACCGTGAACTCCTCTGTCACACCTACCGCACACCTTACCATTGTCCTACCGCTCTCATACATATCCTGCACCACTCTAACATACTTCTCTGCCACTCCAGACCTCCTCATACAATACCACAGCTCCTCTCTTGGCACCCTGTCATACGTTTTCTCTAAATCTACAAAGACACAATGCAGCTCTTTCTGACCCTCTCTGTACTTCTCCATCAACATTCTCAAAGCAAATATTGCATCTGTAGTGCTCTTTCTTGGCATGAAACCATACTGCTGCTCACAAATGCTCACTTCTCCCCTTAGCCTTGTTTCCACTACTCTTTCCCACAACTTCATTGTATGGCTCATCAGCTTAATACCTCTGTAGTTTCCACAACTCTGCACATCTCCCTTGTTCTTAAAAATCGGCACCAAAACACTTCTCCTCCATTCCTCAGGCATCCTCTCACTCTCTAAGACCTCGTTGAACAACCTAGTTAAAAACTCTACTGCCATCTCTCCTAGACACTTCCATACCTCCACTGGTATGTCATCACGACCAACCGCCTTTCCTCTCTTCATCCTCTTCAAAGCTCTCCTAACTTCACCCTTGCTAATCCTTTCTACTTCCTGCTCAACAATATTTGCCTCTACTACTCTTCTCTCTCTGTCATTTTCCTCATTCATCAGTTCCTCAAAGTACTCCTTCCATCTTTCCCTCACCCTCCTGTCACCTGTCAACACATTTCCATCTCTATCTTTAATCACTCTAACCTGCTGCACATCCTTACCATCTCTATCCCTCTGCCTCACCAACCGATACAAATCCCTCTCACCTTCCTTACTATCTAACCTTGCATACATGTCCTCATAAGCTTTCTGTTTGGCCTTTGCCACCTCTATCTTAACCTCATGCTGCATCTCCCTATATTCCTGTCTACTTTCCTCCGTCCTCTCACTGTCCCACTTCTTCCTAGCTAACCTCTTCCTCTGGATACTCTCCTGAACTTCCTCATTCCCCCACCAAGTCTTCTTGTCTTCTTTCCTCCTTCCAGATGACACACCTAGCACCTTCCTACCTGTCTCCCTGATCACTTTGGCTGTAGTAGTCCAGTCATCTGGAAGCACCTCCTGACCACCTAAAGCCTGTCTCAACTCCTCCCTGAAAACCGCACAGCACTCTTCCTTTTCCAACTTCCAGCACTTTGTCTTCTGCTCTGCCTTTGCTCTCTTCATCTTCCTCACCACCAGAGTCATCTTACACATCACCATCCTATGCTGTCTAGCTACACTCTCTCCTACCACTACTTTGCAATCGCTAATCTCCACCAGATTACAGTGTCTACATAAGATATAGTCCACCTGTGTGCTCCTGCCACCACTCTTATATGTCACCCTGTGTTCCTGCCTCTTCTGAAAGTATGTGTTCACCACAGCTATCTCCATACTTTTAGCAAAGTCTACCAACCTCTGTCCTTATGGGTTCCTTACCATTTCTCTTCCTGTCCACCCCATGATAAAACAATTTAAACCCTGCTCCAATGCTTCTAGCCTTGCTCCCTTTCCACCTGGTCTCCTGGACACACAGAATGTCGACTTTCCTCCTCTGCATCATATCTACCAGCTCTCTGCCTTTACCTGTCATCGTACCAACATTCAAAGTCCCTACTTTCAGTCCTAAACTCCTGCCTTTCCTCTTCTCTCTCTGCCTGTGGACACGCCTTCCTCCTCTAACACACCTTCTTCCTCTCCTTCTTCGACCAACAGTAGCCCAATTTCCACCTGTGCCCTGTAGGTCAACGGCACCGATGGCGGTTGTTGTTAACCCGGGCCCCGACCGATCCGGTATGGAAGTCATGTTAGTGATTCACATTTTGAATTTGGCAAAAGTTTTACGTTGGATGCCCTTCCTGACACAACCCTCTCTATTTATCCGGGCTTGGGACCGGCACAAAAAGTACACTGGCTTGTGACTTCCTGTGGCTAGATTGTCTTCAAGATAAGTTAGTTCCTATAATTCACTTACATTATAGCAGCTATAAACCGATGTTCCCTCACCAGCTTCTTGTTTTTATCTCTCTTGTAGTTAATAATACAAAAAAAAAACAAACAAACAAAAAAAAATCCACAACTTGCTATGACACATCTGTCCTGAAGACTTTCATGTGGTAAAAAACTTTCTGTCACAAAGTGCTGACACTGGAGACTCCTTCCGTATATGTTAAACAAACATCTCCTTACAGAAATCTCCAAATAACAGTTTTTTTCTTTGCATAATAACAACATTTCATCTGTTTATTAATTAATGCACTATACAAGTCCTACAAGCAGTATACAAGTTTCTGACAAAACGCATAAAAACATGACACACCGTGTTCTACTTTTTGCCACACCGGTCTGCTTGTATCATGCAGTAACAAAAAACTAATCCTGTTGTTTTGGTTTCCCGGATGAGGAATGAGACTGCTAAACCACCCTCTGCCATATTAAGGCTATGTTTGGTGTCAATATCTGGGCACACAGCCACACACTGGCCTTATAAGGACCTGGGAAAACGCAAATGCAAGAATCTGGCATGTGAGGGAGATAATGAAGCTGTCAGGGTAAGAGGTGGAGAAAAGAGAGAGCCTGTGTGTGCGCTTATGCATTTTAATGCAACTTTTGAGCTAAACATATTTACATTCCTCCTGATGATGCATGATGATCCACTGAAATAGAATTCTGTAGCTACATTTTTCAAAACTGTCCAAGTAAGGTAGCGCCAGAGCCACTGGCCCTGGCATTGCATGTTGGATGTGAGTAGTGTGCCATCTAGTGGACATTTATTATTACTGCAGCACAGTTTCTGCTTATTCGGCTTCATGCTTTTCTGATTGCATCTACTAATAAATTTAATCCCATGCTAATTTGAACAGAGAAGAAGATCATAAAGACTCAGACTTTCCATCATGATATTCCGATACCATCATGCAACATGCAAAAATCGCATTTAAGAAGATGTAGAAGAAGATTTATATCTTCTGTATTTTTTGTGTAGTCATTTCGATAGAAAAATCTAAAACCCCGAACTACTGATACAAGACCAGTAAAATGGTGAACATCCATTCCCTACTTGGAAATTCTTAAAATTTCCCTCCTTGTACCTTAATTATTTTATATTATAGGATGTAATCCTAACGTCTTCTATTGGTTCAATTTATTCTAAAACTTTTATGCCTCTATCAAAGTTACTACCTTTTGTTGTAAGCTTTAGTTTATCAACTTAAATTTTCAAGTAGGTGTTGCGTGTATAATGATTTAATTTAATACATTTTATTATTTCATTTAATTAACTATTTTATTAGTAGAATTTTATTTTATTTCAGTCCCGTGGAGAATGTGCGTCACAGCGCATGCGTCAGGTTTCTAGCCCCATCCGCATGCGCCCTATTTTATTTAATTTTTTTTTTCTGTTGCGCACGCGCACGTGTAGTTTGGGCGGGTCTCAACCATGATTGGAACAAAAAAAATGTCAATCAGGCGACAACAGCACAGTTACGAGACGAAACAGCAAAGCAGGCGACGGTGTTGAACTTCGCTGTTATCTTTACATTTACTTTGAGGTTTTTTTTCTAATCTAACTGGCTAATTAAAATGACCGAGCAGTCGTCGCTTCTTCTTAGAAAACAGTTAGCAGGTAATTTAAAAAAATTGTATTGTTTTTTATGTTAATTAGACTTACTTTTTGGGCTTTATAGCTAGCTACCTAATGTATTAACTAGTTATAGAATTAGAAATTGGTTAAAATATCAGATTATTAGCGAAAACATATCTGTTAAATTATGTTAAACTAAGTTAGTATCGGTTACATGTTCAGATAACTTAAATATAAAACTGTTAAGTGTTTTGTTAAGCTAGTTCCGATTGCTAAAACAGATAAATAGGTCAATAAGATTATAGTGAGATTTACAGAGATACCCATCATCTTGTTTTGCTGTTATTAACACATAGCAGGTCAAATATTGATAGTTTCGACAATTCTGAGCATATTTTAGCTCAGTTGAACCGCTTACACGCACGATTTAGCTACATTGTACCAACCACACTGTGACAAATCCCGCCTCCTGTGCTACGATTGGCTGTTTGATCACGTTCAGGCGTTGTCAGCCAATCAGAACCAAGCAAGAGGCGGGTTTTGTTGGAATACATGTGAGTGGGGGAAATGTGTGTAACCCTAAACGTGTTCATCTTATTTGTAGAAATCCTACAAACGGATTACGTTATTATATAGATTTATCAGATGTCAGATTTTTTTTTATGTGTAGTCAGTAAACTGTATCAACTACAAGTTAATGATCATGTGTTAATATATCCCCCGTTGGCAATAGATCCATAAGAAGAGCAGATGAACTCTTCAGCATTTTGCCTTGTCCTTTGTGGTGTTATTGTTCGAAAATATTGATTTGTTTGTATTTGATTACAGAACTCAATAAGAACCCTGTTGAGGGCTTTTCGGCTGGTCTGATCGACGATGATGATATCTATCAGTGGGAGGTTGTGGTCATCGGTCCAGCAGATACGTTGTTGTAAGTAACTGAGTGGAAGTGTATCTGTACGAACTGCTTACTCGGTCATTATATTTGTAGAAAGAACTCCGTTGAGTGTTTTAACAGGATTTCTGTTTTCTCTGTTTTTCTTTTTCTTGTAATAGCGAGGGCGGATTTTTTAAAGCGAACCTCACCTTTCCTCATGACTACCCACTCCGTCCTCCAAAGATGAAATTTATTACAGAAATCTGGCACCCTAATGGTAAGTGCATATGATTAGACCACCTTTAACTGGTCTCAAAGGAACAGAGAAGCATGCAGGTGTTAAACATATTCATATCTGATTTGCATTTTATGAACCTTATCAGCAATATGTCACTAGCATGTGCTTGACGTGATTCTGATCCCACACCTTCAGTGGCGAAGAACGGCGACGTCTGCATCTCAATCTTACACGAGCCAGGAGAGGACAAGTTTGGCTACGAGAAGCCTGAAGAGCGCTGGCTGCCGATCCACACCGTCGAGACCATCATGATCAGCGTCATCTCCATGCTGGCCGACCCGAACGGAGACTCGCCAGCCAACGTGGACGCTGCCGTAAGTCCAGATCCCAGCAAAAGTTAAGCACGTTGTGATGGTGTGGAGAGTACTTGGATGATATGCAAGGTTGTGTGTGTTGACAGAAAGAATGGCGGGAGGATCCCAGTGGAGAGTTCAAAAGGAAAGTAGCCCGCTGTGTGAGAAAAAGCCAGGAGATGGCATTCGACTAGATCTTCCGTTCACTGCAATACTCACTTAAAATGGTAATTCTGTCTAGATAGCATCACTGAGTGTTTATATACACACTAATAACTCTGATTGTGAGCTGATAAGATCATGAGTGGTCAGATTTAAGCTTTTTTTTTTTTTTAAATAAAAATAAGTTATAAAGCAATATATTTAAGATAGTACACAACCTTAAATTAAAAAAAAAAAAAAAAATTTAATTTTAAGACTTTAAGGATCTGCGCAACTCTGGTATTTGATGAGCAAGGTTGCTGATACTTAAGCAAAATGGACACTAAAACTGAGTTTGGTCTGAGGTGTAGAATTAAATTTACATCTATTCATTCAGGATGCAGAATACAAGTGATACATTTCCCTAAAATTTCCCACCAAATAACCAAAAACAAGCGCGAGATAGCTGTAGGAATCAGGTATATCCTTATTGAGTGATGTATTGATTCCTAAATTGTTAAAAAAAAAAAAAAAAAAAAAAAAAATCAACATCAGTTGTTTGCTTTAACCAGTAATTGTGATAGTTGTAATGGAAATATTGGAGATGCTTTACAAAATAAGTATGTAGCATAAGCATAGAGCAGTGCTCTGCTATAATGGGAAAATAAATACTGCATGTGAAATGTGAATTTTCAGTAATATGTACAATATTCAGACTCCTCTTCTTCCTACATGTGGCTTGACATGCTGTAATTTGTCATGGATGTAATTACTAATCGAATTATTTTTCTTCTTTCCCACAGACAGGAGAGGCTTGAAATACAAGCGATCAGAGATTCATCACCCTGAGCCCAAGTTTCACTCACAAGGAAATGGAAATATTCTAACAGCTGAATCTTCTCTGAATGCATGGTTAGAAGTATATAGTGTGTGTGTATGTGTGTGAGAGAAAGACTTATTTATTGTCTGGATAATGATGAAGTGTAATACATGACCTTTTTGCTTTTCAACCCCTCCTGCCTCTGAGCCATCAACTATGTGCAAAGTCACTTATGCAATTTTCTCAGTTTCACACTCACTGTAGCTGTGGAGAACCTCATACCACAAATGTCTCTCACTAAGGAGTCAGTGTGCTCCCTGCTGCCTTAATATATCCTCCTGTACAGGAGAGAATTGAATTCAGTGATGCCAGGTCTGTCAGAATCAATCCTCCTGTTTGTTTTGACAAACCAAAAAGAATATTCATGAAAGAGAATATTTTTGTGTATAAAATATTCTGTGACTGTAAATATCCTGTATTATAGCCATGTCAATCTGACCATCTGTTTGTGTTTCTCCTCCACTTAATTTCTACTCATTCGTGGCTATACGGTATGTGGCGTTGAAGCAGTCAGCTGTTTACACACAACTCACTCAGTAATATTAGTTTTTAAATCTTTTGTCTATTACTCCTAATTTACCTTGTTATTGCTCATTAAAAGCATTTTGTCTTAAGTCTAAAAGTTTGTTGTGTGTTCTCTCGTCACCTTTATTTGTTTATTTATTTATTAATATCTGCGAGAAACATTCGTGGTTCTTGTTCTCACATTTGACTCTCCTCAGGTGCATCAGGTTTTCCGACCAGAAACAATTCAGTATTTGTAGCTAAGGAATTAGTCATCATTTATCCCACATAAGAGAAATAAAAAGACTTCCTGTGCAGAAAATGTTCAAGTGTAAGTTGTATACAAGTACAGAATAAACCATCTTTATTTTTCAGCTTTTATTTGATTACCTTGTGCCTTGTGTTGTACATACGTGATGTATGATGGCAGGAAATCAAATGTGCAGTATAAAATTAATCTTAAATCTGGTATCCAATGGAAGTAAACCACAAAACAAAAAAAAACAAAAAAAAGGAAAACAACCAAAACTGTAATAATATTCCCACCCACGTTCCACATGGATGCCTCTTACTGACCAGGAGCAGACAGACTCTTGTTCATGAACTGTTTCTTTACAAAGCACACCCACCACTGTGGAAAAAAAAAAGACATTGTGGTGATTAGCCTACTGTGGTGGTCATATTTTGACATTTTCTACTATATACAGTTATGACAGCTACTGAAATATGCATCGTAGATATTCTGGTATCCGGTATTTGAATTGATTAGGCTTATGTCGGTTTCACTACGGCACAGCTATCCAGAAACCTGATCAAATTGTGACATTTACATTTACGGCATTTTGGCAGACGCCCTTCTCCAGAACGACTTGCATTCATCTCATTTATACAAGTGAGCAATTGAAGGTTAAGGGCATTGCTCAAGTGCCCAACAGTGGTAACTTGGCAGTGCTGGGATTTGACAACCTTCTGATCAGAAGTCATCTTAACCACTGAACTACCACTGCCCCATTCACTGTGCAAAGAAATCACACTTAGCTAAGTTTTTAGTAATCTTTACATGATCTGTACAGAAATTTCCACGATGTTTGGGCATGTTATAAGTAGAAAAACCCAATTTTGGCCAAAAATGGATGTTTGTTTGTTTTTGGATGTTTACCAGAATTTAGCCACATCGACATCACATAGGTTTTCCCAGACCGCTACACACGTATGTAAGTGGTGGAAGGAGAAATATAGTCTCCAGCTGTAATACCTACAAGTTAGACCTACAAGGTAGGCGTGACAGAGTAAATAGCACTGCTAGCAGCACTCAAATAATACCAGGTCAGTGCTGGTTCTATGGTGGACCACAGTCAGTAATTGTACACCTACAGATTGTCCTATATATGCTGGCTGTAAATGATAATCTGGCCAATAAGAGAATATATAAAGTAGCAACTAAGTGTATGGCATCTTTTTAGCTGTTAACAAGCATATGTTGACACTCAGCTGACACTGGGCATAGCAACAGATAATTGTACACCTATATGGTAGGTTTACCTAATAAAATAAGTCAGTGAACGAAGATAAAATCTATCTGTACTTAATAAACCATCTTACCTTGCTTGGCTTGTCTGTCTGTGGGTCAAACACTTTTTCACACAGTCTCAGGCCTGTTTCCTGACGAATCTGCTGCAGGTAAGCCCTCATAGTCTCTGCACAGGACATAAGAACAAACACCGGATCAACACCACAAAGGGAGTGGAGGCTGATAAGCTTACAGGTCAAAGCACTACGTAAAGTTACAGCTGTTCAGTGCTGGAGGCTTGACCCATAATGCTGCATTCGATGTTAAGATTACATTCTCTAATGAACATACGGTATCTATAAGTCATATACTTAAACTACAGATATCATTCCCAGGTCATTTTGAACTTGTACTATATTTCCTCGTTCTTGTGTACACAGGTAAGGTAGGTACACGACCCCCAATCATGGGAATGGATTTTTTGGAGCTTCACAGATTTTACATAGTATTTGGATAGCTTAGAATAACTGAAATGATGACAAGATGCATTTTAAAATACACAATGTCTTGCTATTAAATTTAAAAACGTAGTAAAGCATCATCTGTTTTGTAAAACAGTAAATATAACATAACTCCAAAAGTTTTTGAAAACCATATTTTCGAAATTACATCATTTTAAAGACTTTGAAATGTAAAAATCTAACCAAGAATACTGTAGCTATATATGAATCAAGAACTGTTTATTATTAAACATTTAGCTTAGTACTTAATACAGCACTCTTGTAGAGTCGCATTACTTAAGAAGTTTCACACCGATTTCGTTTTTCTTGTTCAACTGCTATTCTGTATCGTTCTGCCGGGCAACAATAGTGAATAGACTGTAATAAATCTTAAGAAATTCCAGGTGTACAAAAAAAAACAAAAAAAAAACTGACTGTCAATGTGTATTATTGAAGTCTGCATTATTGTGATTGAGGAGTAATGAAGCTGTTTGTGGCATACCTTCTTCCTGTTTGGTGGTCGGCTTAAGGTACATGGCGTTGAGAGGGAATCCCGGCTCTCCTGGGATGGGGAAGTTGGTGATTCCCAGTGTGTACATCTCCTTCTCTCCTTGGCCTTTTGAGCTACACTGTGGATCAAACACAAGGATGGGTTCAAAACACATAGCAGTAGGAGATACTGAAGTCCAATTTTATGGAACACTCTGCTGAACTATGAATATATCGAACCGAAAAGGGTTACGAACATTACTTAACAATATTTCATATCTCCAATGTCTGCTTTTTTGTCATTTGAGTTACATACGTTATGAGAGTTAATTTTTACATCAATGATCTCGTAAAACAGTAGTGACAGTCAGGATTGAAAGATTAAATTTGAGCGTGGAAATAAATCAGTCCCTCCAGGAGTTTGCAATCGCAGAAATTAATGGGAAATCAAGAAAACTCTGCAATAGTCGGAGGAACTTGCAATTTTTCAAAATTACTGCAGATTCGGGCCAAGCCGTGTCACGTGACGTCATCACAATACACATTCAGCCAAAGCCCTCTTCCATTCACGTGTCGAACATGAGTACAGCTAAAAGGTTTCATTTACCAACAAACATCACTGTAAAAGATGTAGTTTCCAAGTAATTTTCCACAAAAAAAAAAAAAAAAATCATTTTTTTGCTGGTGTTTTCTGTAAGGATGTTTATTTAGCATTCACGGAAGGAGTCTACAGTGTCAGTGCTTTGTAACAGCCAGCGGTAAAGCCGTAACAAAGTTTTCCACCATGGGGAAGTCTTCAGGACAGACGCAGTTTACGCTTTGCGGTTTCTCGGTAACATGACAGACTGTATTATTTTTTTGTCTTATTTACTTAAAGAGAGGCTAGTGAGGAACTGAATGATTATAGTTGCTGTACATTAACATTAAATGCAACTATAAGCGGATAAAAAGTACGACTCGTTCTTTAATAAACAAATTATTAGTGTTGGCAAATTGCTGTGGTATAAAAGGAATAAAAACTCTTAAAAGGCCGTGATGTTATTGGAAAATAATCCAAGTAACCCCGCTTCATCCTTGATTATGTTTTGTTTAAGATTAAGTGTTTTGTTCCTCACATAAATCTGATGCACACTTACCTTCTGCAGCTTCTTGAGGCATTCAGAGATGTACAGAGTGACGTAGATCAGCGTTCGGTCTGCCTCGTTCTAATAAACAGAATCCGAGACACAATCACAACATGATTAAAGCTGAAAGTCAAGAATGTCCACGAGGCTAGAAGTGAACACAATGCTGATCAGTTCTAAGCAGAAATAAGAACAAATTCAATATTCTGGTAATGAGTGAAGGTGAAACAGAAATGTACTGCCAGAGGTGTCTGAGACAGACATGCACGTCGAGGCATGCGTGCATTTTTCCCCCCCTGTCCTCTCTCACTTCCTGGATTTGTTTTGCTTATTTCTTTCAGTCTCACCTTACCTTAATTTCATAATTCTTGAAGAAAACATTGGCTTTGAAGTAGTAAATGGCCTCGTCGATGATGTCCGTGTCTTTGGCTGAAAGAGGAAAGAGAAAAGGGAAACAGGAACTTTACGCACCGCTGACGAGTATGAGATGTGACAGGCTGAAGACCATTTAAGGAAGAAATGTCACAGCTCTTACACAACATATATACAACATACATAAACAGCTTCCATGTTTAGAAATATGGCAAAAAATATTACTTTCTTTTGGAGCAGGGCCTTTAAACTGTGTTTTGAGGGGCAACAGTGCCATATTTCCCACAAATTTGGTGTCGGCATCCAACAGACTGGAATGATAAGCCTGAAAATTAAAAAGGACAAACAATACAACAGAACATTTAATAAAATTAAAATTTTAAACTTCTATACATCTTTAGTGATATGAATATTTGCAAACCAATGCAAAACAAGCTTCATAGCACTCACGTTCCAAGACACTGCATTACAGATATGCACCACGATTCTTTTAAAATACAAACCACTATATTTAAAACTTAATTCATTTTCAGAATGAAAATAATGTATGTAATTAATAAATTACAATCTAATGGTGTTTAAGATGGCTGGCTAACCGTGTAGCTGGCTAATATAGCAAGTTCGCTAGCTAAAGGCTGCTAGACTCTCATTTTAAAAGCCCTTAAAGACACATTTTCTGCCATATATATCAAAAGATATACGTTTAAATATTTTGAGTTTGCTTACCGGCATTTTAAAAATGTTTTCTGGTTGTAGAAGGAAATCTTTTAATGTCACAACACTGAAAAATGCCGCTTCCGCTGTCCCACCCAACACAGCGATACCGGAAGTAGCTGGATTGTAAATTCCAGTGTAGTTACTTCTGTTGTCCACAAGGCGGCAGAAAAGTCCATAAAAAAAGTAATAATTTTCGAGAGTTTATTTCTAGGCTTCTGTGCTATATTTTCACCTCCAAGGCACCCAGTGCTGCTCAGACGGCACCATTTGACGTGTAACATTTTGACACTGATTTGCGTTTACAAAGTAAACTATTTTGCTTAGAATCCCACCTCTGCCCTGTGTGTGCAGAGTTTGCATGTTTCGGGGGGTTTCTTCTGGGTACTCTGGTTCCCTCCCCCAGTCCAAAGACATGCGTTGTAAGCTGATTGGCATTTCCAGATTGTCTGTGGTGTGTGAATGTGTGTACGATTGTGCCCTGTGATGGGCTGGTACCCTGTCCTGGGTGTCCCCCGCCTCGTGCCCCGAGTTGGAATAGGCTCCAGGATCCCCACGACCCTGTATAGGATAAGCGGTATGGAAAATGGACGGATGGATGGATGGCAGCAGGTATCTGCATGACATCCCATCCAAGATGTATTCCCAGTTCACACCCAGTGTTCCCAGGATAGCATCTGGATCCACCATTACCAGAATTGTAATTTCATTTCTGAGCATCAGGGCCTGATTTAAGAGGTGCACAAGCAAATGCTAAAAATTCTAAGACATTGTAACTCATTAATTCATCTTCAGAAACCTCTTTATAGCAGTCAGGGTAGTAGTCTAGTACAAATGGAGTCTGTCCTGGAAAAACTGGGTGTGATGTTGGAAATACACTCGGGATGGGACGCCAGTCCTTCCCAGATCACCATGAAAACACTGATTCACACCCAGGGACTACGCAATTCACTTACCAGAATGTTTTTTTCGAAGGTGGATAACCTGGAGGAAACCTACATGGACACGGGCAGAATAGACATTAACCTGGGCTCAGGATAAAACCAGGGATGCCGGAGGCGGCAACACAACCTTGTAAACTTCTTGTAAAGCCGCTCCAATCTTTCATGCCCCGTGGATTGATTTTGTGTTGCATAAGTTGTCCATTATTAACAGTTTTAACTCTCAAATAACCAGTTTAACTAGTAAGATGTCCTAGATGGTTAGTTCATATGTTTTTTTCCCTCCCCCTGTGTAGCTAGGTTTGTATTTGTCCTCAGCTTACTGTTAGAACCTGACATTCACCATAAAAAATTTGTTTTCAACAATGACACATGGTTCGACATACATACACTTTCCAAAACCTCACTTTTATTGAAAAAATATTTAACATTACAACTTATAGAATGTAGCACGCTATATCTATACCCAGTATATGAGCAAAGAGCATGGATAACAGATAAAAGATTTATGCAGGCTCTTTCTGTGTTGTTCACTTGCAGGCTTGGATTTCCACAGCACTAAGCAACTGAATGCATTACAAATATCTGTTCCCTTCAGTCTCTCTGGTGGCCACGCGGCCGAGGGGCTTACGAATCCACTCTGTCTTGGAAATACTCATCATAATTCTGGTTGCCAGGCTCCTCATCCTCCTCCTGGAAAATAAGTGATAATAATATGATGGAAACAATGAGCATAATATAGATTATGAAGTAAGCTGCATACAAACCAATGTTAATGACAAGAAAGAATCACCTCATAATCATCTAATAATCAAGATATAAACTATAGAGTTACTCATAAAAAAATTAATTACTACCTCATGGCCGAGGAATTCCCATAATGCAGCACGAGTGTGTGTCTGTTTAAACACGATGAAACATTATTTGATGGTTTATATATTTTTTCTTTTTTCCATTATATTTATCTATATTTTTATGCTTGCTTTAATAAACATAAGAAAGTTAGTTTTTGTTTGTTTTCTTGTGTTTTTAAGATTTCGTTTTGTGCTTTGGGATTTTGTTTTGTTTTTAGCCTTCATTTTGTGTTTTTGGATTTTGTTTTGTGTATTAAAGAATTTGTTTTTGTGTTTCTGGACTTTGTTTTGTGTATTAACAATTTTGTTTTTGTGTTTCTGGATTTTGTTTTTCATATTAATTTTGTTTTTGGATTCTGTTTTGTGTATTAAAGATTTTGTTTTTGTGTTTTTGGATTCTGTTTTGTGTATTAAAGATTTTGTTTTTGGATTCTGACATTCTGTACAATTCTGTCTTTCGTTTTGTATTTTTGTGTTTTCAAAATGTTTGTCGTGATGTAGAACTTTTGAAATGTTGCCCAGTTCTCAGACACCATAAAACCATTCTTTTAAACATTCTTAATGACCATGAATTAGAAAGAATGACTTTTAATGAGTATTCACTCAAATGTTGGTGTTTGGGACACAGCCATTACCTGTCATACCATTCTGGTGAGTTTATATATCCGGTTCCTGAATGTCGAACGCATCCTGTCTTTAATAAACATATTCATGTGTGTTGGACTAGGACTACAACTCCAAGTTTTTAATGACCTTTTTGTCTAATTATGCACAAAAGCACTAATACAGAACACTATATGGCACAAAATGTACCTACCTTAGGCTCCTTAAACTCCAGGTCTTCGCCATACTGTATGGAGAAGTCAATGTGCTGGAGAACAATGCTGATGCCTTCGTCATCAGTGCGGTCAAAGGGCAGGAAACGCACCATGCTGTAGTCATCAATCTAATGGGAAAAAAAAAAAATCTGATCCATCTTCTTCTTAATAAAGTTCACAGACTTTTATGTAACATTTACAAAAAAATGTTTTAACAAAGAAGGAAAAGGAAACATGTCATGAAATATGAACATATCATGATACAAAGTGAAATACAAAGTCTAACAGCTGACTTACCAAACCACAGATCGCTTTGGTGAGTTTCATGAATTTTTTGTTCCTCAGCGTGACAGAGCTGTCCTCCATCATCGAATACATATCCGGATCTAGATACCTGTGGTAAAAATGCACTGTTTGCATTACAGTGTACTCCACAGTGCACACACTAATAATGAAAATGTACATTCTGTTAATCCTCACTTACTTCTCAATCTCTTTCTTAGCCTTAGGACTCAGCAGGTCCATTTTGGTCATGATGTTGACCTGAGGGATTTCCAGTGCCACCATGGCACTCAAGGCTGCCATTACACCAGAAATGAACTGGAAAACAGTATTTAGAGATATTATTTTTTGCCAAAGTCACACATCCACATTTAGTCTGTGAGGATTCGGCCAAGTGCATACGACAATCTTCAACAATAAGAGAATGAACATAGGATTAACATCTCAAGAGCTCTATTACGTTACCTTGAAGCTCTCCACCATGAATTGAGAATCGACTAAAAAGACGCCACACACACGAAACTCCCACTGCTGGAGCTGCTCAGCTAACTGCTTCATGACCGGAAGATGAGTGTATAGCTCAATCTGACCTGAAATTAGACATAAACATGATAATGAATAATGTGGTTTCAGTCCAGTGAACTGAACATTTATTCATCATGGCTTATTAACCAACTCTGAAGAATTCATTTCTTTACTGGTTGAATTTGCTCAAGGCACTCTATTACTTCCATCAGTTTATTTAAATGTATAATGCTTAAAAATGCTCTTAAATGTAATTAAATAGCTAGTTACCAACCTGGGCAGTCAAAAAGTATGTAGTCATCCTCAACATGCCCAAGACTTTCTTCCAGCCAGTCAAAGTTATTAGCGAAGTACTCCATGCAGAAAACCAAGCCTCCATTCGGCCCGAACCTCAGAGAGTCATCCTCCATCACATCATCCACCTGGATCAACTCTCGGATATCTGTTATTTCAGGGAAAGTGAAATGGCAGAATAATCATTCAACCTGCCATATTTTCCTCATAAATGTGTACTTATTTATTTTTATTCAATTTTTAACTTTTAACTCAGCGTTTGAGTTTTTAACTCAGTCACGGTATTAGACTCGGGGCATTTTCTTTCTTGAGCTTTTTATATATATGAAAAATGTTTCAACCCAAGTGAAGGTCCAGGCAACGATCTCTGGTAGACCTGAAAATGCTGGCCTGGGCTTCACTCAGCTATAGCCGTATGTCTAAAAGTGATTCAATCCTGAATAATTTTTTGAATATACAGCCATCCGAAATTATTGGCACCCTTGGTAAAAGATGGGCAAATTAAAATGTTAGGAAATATATATATATATATATATTTTTTTTGGGTTAATGACCTAACAATATGAGAGAACCTTTAATCAAAGTGAATTCATTCTAAAAACAAATAACAAAACCCTTACTGAAAAAAATGACACATGACAGAATTATTGGCACTCCTGCTATTCGTACTTTCTCCATTCTCCCTTTGCCAAACCTATAGCGCTTGATACAAGACGAGGAATCTGAGACGACCCCTCGATTCAACGACTAGAAGGATTCACAAAACATAGAGCGAGTGACAAGTGAAACAAAACAAATGTTAAATAAATAATTATATTAATAAATAATTACAAATATTATTATATGAATTAAATGAGCAATAATAGGAACAATACAGTGATGCAATTAATGGAATTAATTCCAGAGTCAAAAAGGAATTTATCGATGATTAGACTTTTTGGCCTAGTGTATGGACATCCCTAGGCAACAAATCCATGGCATGGAGGGTAAAGGGAGCAGAATGAGGTCTATTTTGGTGATATTTCTAATTATCAAACTTGATTCAAATCATTAGTTAATGACTAGAATCAGTATGTTTGCACACATGGCCAGATTCCGACTGCTGACTGCTCTTACCTGCCATGACCGGATAATTAAAGTGTTCTGCGGCTGGATCCAGGTTTACGACCTGTACGGAGCGGTTTATGGCTTCGGCGTGCTGGATCATGGTGGAGCAGTATGTACTCTGCAAAGATATTTAAAACAATTTTTAAATGAACAATTGAAGAGTGCACATATTGTTGTTGTGTCCTGTCCTTTTATGTAGGACAAAATAGACAACAGGAATTAAGTAGTACAGAACAGACCATTTTTAAAAAATCCTATTTATACTATATTTAGGTAGTGGTGCATTTATTATTGACTATACGACAACATTTATTATTTATTAATTTTATAAATACAGCCATCTGATCTGCTTAATGGCTTTGAGGAAAGGGTCTGGTCATGATTAGTGGTTTCTGCACACACACACACACACACACACACACACACACACACACACACAAACTTGTATATCAGTTAGGGATGGCCAATAAGCACGGAATAAAACACTTTGGGGGAGTAGCATTATAGGAGAATAATCAATGACAGGGTTACTGTTGCCACCTGAATTATATTCCTCTAACAGCGTTTTATATCTCTTAGACCACAGCACTTTACCAATGATTACAATTTTTCATTTATTAATGAAGGACACAGCATACGTTTTATCCATTTATAGTTACATTTAATGTTGTGGAACATCTGGAAAAGTTAGTTCCTGTTATTACTTATGTTATAACAGCTATAAATGAATTTTGAACCCAGCTTGTCATGTAACAGACAAACTGTAAAGGGCAAAGTCCTGAAGTCTTACTTGGCTCTGAGAAGAGTTGGAAACAGTGAATGGGGAACAAAAGCATTAATATAATCCTGTGATTTGTGTTACAGCTGGAACTATTGTCAGGGCTGCAGTTATAGAAAATGAATCAACGCCTTCTGACCAATCAGAATAAAGAATTCAATAGCACTGTGATATCATATGACTTTTATCGCATTTGCCAGGATTTTTATAAAGCTTTTGACACTTTATTAGAAAAAACTATCATATTTTTAAAAAATAAAACAAAAAAAGGTATCAGGCATTTGCATCGTCCACCAGTAGCATTGTACATTAGTCCTATAATGACTTTGGCCATATAAAAATAGAGAAATTAAAAAGAAAACCTAAACATTAGAATGTCTTAATAAAATACCAATAGATATATAAAAAAAATTCAAAGCAATTAATTAAATAAAAAAGCAAGTTATTATTTGTTAGTGAAGTAATTCAGTGAATTAGCTCTTGTACCTTGCCGCTTCCAGCCGGTCCCATTACAAGCTGCGCATAGCGAGGCATTTTGTCACTCTTTCACCGCACAAAATTATAATTTATAATATCTAATGTTGTTTTATTGCACTATTTAACATTAAATAACTCCGAAATATTTATCATCTTAAAAATAACGCGCACAAAATATGTCACGCGGCTTCCATGCTGCTTTCCGAGTTAACAACATCCTGTAACATGGGTTACGTCCTAAACAACTCCATAGTAAACCTATCTAGTTCACTACATTAGGGTGTTAGACGCCATTACTTCCTACTCTGTGTAGTGCGCTTATACAGGAAGTAGCGAGTCATTTGGAATTCAAGCACTGAAGGCTCTACGGAAGGCGAGAGGGGTCAAACAAAAAAAAAAAGAAAGAAGAGAAAAAGCGTTTTTTTGTACACTGTGCATGTAAAGCGTACCCGTAGTCATCTGTAAGACATTTGTAGTCTACTAGTTTAGAGGACGTGACTTAAAAAAGAGACAAGAAAAAGGGGAAAATTCTAGAAAACCTCTAAAATGAGCAATGAATTCTCCTCTAAGATCAAGGTAAGTTACTGTTAGTGTAATGAATCTCTACAGGAAGTGCACAGTCTATTGCACTAGTAATGCATGTTTGTATTCCATCAGTTATTAAAAAAAAACTAATATAGATTTCATTAAGATGATCCTAGATTACATCATTTTAGTAATGTAAGCCCCAAAAGTTTTTTTCTTCTTATTGAATGCAGTAAGCGTGATGTATAGGACTGCACTGGAACAATATCAAGTGTTAGTTGTTAACAATTAACAAAGTTGATTAAGAATTAACATAGTATTAGGAGAGAACGTGTGTGACAACTTAAATTTATTTATTTATTTATTTATTTTTTAATGGGGGAAAGAAGATATTTGGATATATTTCATATATGACGTCCAGAAACAACAGCAAAAAAATGGTCACATTTTAAATAACTCACACTTTTTTGTATTTAACTTTAGTATAAGTAAAAAATGATCATTGTACCAGACTTACACCATTAAACCCTACTGTAGCACACATATTTTATATTTATAACAAGATATAATTGTATAATTTATCTGCTCACAAACAGCTTGTGTGTGTGTGTGTGTGTGTTTCTTTTTTTTTTTTTTTTTTGAAAAACTTTTATGTACTATTAATTTATTCTTTGGTGTCAACAGGTCATCAGGATTCGCTCATACCATACAAGTAAGTAAGTTTTACTAAGTTTTACTGTCATTATGTCTAAAAATTTAGCCTTGTACAAGTCCATAGTAGTCAAGGAATCTGAACGTTATCAGTCATTGGGATTGGGATTGGGAACTCAAATGCCACACAGTTGGCCATTATGACTGTTAACCTTTGGTTCTGCTGAAATAGTCAATGCAATCTGGTAACCCTGATGTATACCAGACCTGTCCATGTAAAGGATGCTTTAATTTCAGGAGAGAAACAGCAGAGTGTCTCTTGCAACCTGATATGTTTCTTTCCTAGGAGTACAGTGGTGTATGTTATCTCTAGAAACCCAAAGAAATGTTACACCTACAATACAGTCTGACTGAATTTTTTTTAAAGTGACATCATACCATGCAAAAGTCGTTATAATTTAAACAAGCAAACATGTCTTTGCATACTGATTGCTTTGTTCATGATGAAATAATTGGTTTATTGTTTGCACAGACCTCAAGAACCCAGAATATGGACTTAACATCCTCCGAGAGAGAACAGGACCTTTGCAGCCTCAACACTTCAACACTATTGACATTCCTAAAGTGATGCTCACAGCGCCATTCTTACAGGTTTTTCATTAAAACTCAATCAACCTAATGTTTTTCCAATCACAGCTCATGTCAGGTAAATTAAAAATATCCAGTTTTAGTCTTGTTTTATGATTAAATCCTTTAAAATGTTAGTGAGAAAAAAAGTCACTGCAGTGCACTTAATATTTAACGTAATGGGCACTTGTTATTGCATCATAAAATACAAAAGCCAATCATGTTCCAATATGCAAATGAGGGCCACACTACACTCATTTAACAGGGAAAGTTGATGGGCTTGTAGAGTTGAGTCCCACACCTCCTGACCAATCAGAATCAAGAATTATGTATAATGCAAAAAAAGAAATGGATAGTCTTTGTCAAATTTTGGTTGTGTGATTTGATTGAAATAAAATAAAATGACGTAAACGTTTCTGTTTCAGTACCCAGCCTTGACGCCAGGTCAGAAGCGCTACTTGTATAGTGTGTGTGAAGCGTACAGCGAGGCTCACATGCGAAAGTTGATGCAGCAACACTACCTGAATGTGCTACACAGATCTATCAGAACAGGTGCACCTACAGAACAATAACCGAATATTTCAACACTGATTTTACTTAAATTGAGTGCTTACTTCAAGAGGAACAGGTATGACATGTTAAATCAAATCCTGGCATTTAGGCAACTTCACCACTAACACACAACTGATAACGTCTCCACTGGACCTGGATCACAACTCAACACAACAAAAGGGCGATCTGATGGAAAGGCAAAAAGACAAACATACAAGCAAAAAGATGACTGTTTTACCTAAAATCAACAGTCAGCAAAAAGGGTAACAATTAATATTTTACATTAATAAGGAAGTTAGCAGGTCCATTTTGTTGATTTATAATGTTTCAATTACAGTTTTTCGTCCAGTTCGTCCAGAATCGATCCTAAGAAAATTAGGGCCAAGACTGAACAAGGAAAATCATGGCTTAATATAAAGAAATATATTGTTTGTGTATATATATATATATATATATATATATATATATATATATATATATATATATATATATGGGACAGACCTTTGACGAATGTTAACCCCTTAAAATCACAAGACCTGTTGGCGGGCCCAGACGTTTATTCCTCACTCTTGTAATTGCAAACCTTTCCTTTCAGTTATATTGTAATTACTCAGTAATATGCTCTATAAGATAAATAGCAAAATCATTAGATACACAGTTTGCATAATGTAAAATTGAGACTGTCATATTAACCGTTGCTTTATATTGCTATACTAACAACAATCTGTTTCTGTTTTCAGAAAACATCCAGAGGAAGGCAAATAAAGAATGGACAGAGGATAATACCCTGCTTTCTGATATTAACTCCCTGTCTCTTGGAACAGAGGGCTTTACATCCACTATATAAAAACAGAATTTTACCACAAACCCTTATCGTATGTTGATGGACAAGCCCCTCACCCTTGTTTTCTACTGGTTTACAAAACCAAGGCTTGTGAAGATAAAGATTGTGCATAGTGAAAGTAACCACTAGCAAGAGCAAATGTGCATATTTCCCATCCGGTGTCCTTTCCCAGTGAATTGGCTTTTCTGCTAGATGAATTGTGTTTGCGTTCGGTCTGAATAAATTTTTTTTTCCTGTATTCCTGTAAAAAGGGGTCATAAATCATAAATAAAAGTTCACTCTATTGTCAGAAGATCGCACGTTCAAATATAGACAACGTCACAGCCACCCGTGTCCCTGAACCAAGAAAACAGCATTGGCCATTTCCCAACTCTGGCTGGGAAAGTTAGCATTAGTCTCTCCCGTCAATCACAGTGACACTAACCACTATGCAAAGGTTCCATTTTTTTACTTAATCAGTCCACAGTACTTGTCTCCAAAGTGCCTCTGTCTTATCTAGATATTGTTTTGCACATATCAGACATTCACTTTCGTGATGAGGTCGCAGATAAGGTTTCCTTCTGATGATTCTTCCATGCAGACCATGTTTGTGGCTGGCTTCACAACTAAACAGTAGATGTTGGCAGCTCTGCATTATGTTGTGTGTTTCGTGATGGGGATTAGAAAATCCTTGGTGCAACAACATAATGCTAATACACATCTTATCTGAACAAAACTGGTCTTAGTATTTAATTTACCTCAAAAGATGTTCCTGTTTTCTCAGTTAATGGATTTTTAATATAAGGAAAATGGAAGTTCATTTCAAACAGCTCAAGACTAATACGTCACATTGCGTTTTTTTTATTGTATGAAATATTTCACATGGTTTGTATCAGGGCCTTGGATTTGATAATAATAACCTTAAAGTCAATATGACATATCTTTAACATAAAATGGTGCAATTAGTCACTAACCTTATGCAAATAATACGACATTATTGCATTCTTATGCAACATGATGCTGCTGATAAAGAGAACACAAGCAGTTGCTGATGATATATAAACAATGTTGTACATTTCAGTAAAATATCTGAGCGTTAATGTACAGCATCTGCAATAGGCTGAGACTCCGGGATGTAGTCGAGAAGGGAACGAGACGAAACACATCTTAGAAGAAGGCAACTGATTTTCTTTGATGGTCTTTATGACTTCTTGTATTCGATTCTCTCGACTTTAACGTCATCGCCGATGAGCTGGTAAACGTACGTGACGACCGTAGACGCTTGGATGTCCATCAGAACAAAGGATGGTATGATGTTGCTGTGAAGAGAGACAAGTAACAATAATATGAATATCAATAGTCATAATACAAACCAAAAAGAGCTGGGCAGCTCTGTTCTGGCTGAGGGCGGAGCTCATTTCTGGCCCTGAAAAATCTAAACAGAAGCCTGAAAATAAAATTGCAGATCAAATCATAATTATTTTCCCCTAAGGTACCTCTGGAATTATATGATTTTATAGCTCTAGCAACACTTACAGACATTACAAACAGGACCTTTAAGAGAAAACGTAAACATTACATTACAAAGGTGTCGTGAAGGGGGTGTATGTCAGTGCTGTACCTCTCCAGTGCATTGTAAGCCCCTGTGGCTGAACCGGGGTTGATGTAAAATTTGTTCTCGTTCTCAAAGGCCTCAAACTTGTGCGTGTGGCCTGAGATGAGGATATCCACATCCAGCTGCCTCTGGAGAAGAGCAAGGCTGGCCATGTCACCCCATGGGATCACCTGGTGCCCGTGGATCAGACCGATCTTAAACTGGCCCACAGTAACCACCTTCTGCTCAGGGTAATTCAAATTCTGTGGCAAAAAAAAAAAAAAAAAAAACTATGATGACGCTTCAAATAATGCTTTACTGTTTCTATACTGTATTATACAAGCCACTATAAATAAATAACTTTCCCAAGAATGTTCAGTTAGAAGACTGAAGTCATCTGTTTGTGTAAAAGAGAAAACCCCACCTCATCAAAGTCTCCTCTGACGATGTGCACGTCTCCAGCCAGTGTCTTCAGGTAGTCGTAGCTCTCCTTCGTACAGAGGTTGCCCGTGCAAAGGATGTGCTGAATCTTGCCAGGCACCAGCAGCTTCTTAAACTTTGCTGGTAGAGTGTTGCATCGGTGAGGAATGTGCAGATCACCTAATACAAGGACCAACTGGAGATATACAATAGACAGCGAGTTAGAGCGTCACCTTAGATTAGTTATGAGTACGAGATTAGATTATAAACGAAGCTAATGGATGGTAACCAACTCGAACTTTTATATTGTTTTCACATTTATATTAATCACCAGTACAAGGAGTGTGGATCTATGGGATTCAATTATTCTAGGCTATCAGACAAACCATGTTTTTCTTCTGTAACTACCTACTGGAGCAATGAAGCTAATGTAGCCAACAAGTAAGGAACGTTTATCAGGATTTCGTGGAGGAACTTTTTTTGTGATTGCTGCGTTACATTATGCGTTACATTATGCGTTACGTTATGCGTTACATTATGTTTACACAAAATGTTTGAAGGTTGGCAGGTCTGCAGCTGCACTGTCAAACCTTTAGGCTACATTAAACTGAAAGTCTGAAACGCACTTCTCCTCGCATTTCACCGCCGAATAGCAGTTGCGAGTGAACATTCCCTGTGAACATTCCGTCCACTTTGAAAAAATACAATCTGAAGGTTGGGCAAAGTGACATTAATCTTTAACAAAACTATCAAACTGGATAGCAGGCAGAACAACTGCAGTACATCATCATCCACCATCTTGTTTGTTTCGAGTTGAATGCGTTGCATGACTGTGTCACATGACTAAAAATTACATCATTGTTTTAGAATGTCTCCGTTTTCTCAGTCCATACAAAATGGTGTTTTCAAATTTATCCACTTGGGACAAAAACGCCGTCTCTGTGTGGACGGAAGGCCAAAACTTGGAGAAAAAGATGCGTTTTCAAATTTAACCGGATTAATCTAGCCTTAGGCTACACCTCCTGCTGGAGTCTGATGGTGTGTGTGGATGAAGAAAGCGATTCAGCTTCGACCATTTTTCGTCAATTCGTCCATTTTTATAGATATCAGTGTGTGACACAGGCTTAGAGACCACGTACACAACACATGAGCTTGAACTTGTTCGCTACATTACTTTCATTGCTCCAGGACAGAACTAAACAGGAAACACTTCAAAAAACAAAACATTTCCTGTCTGGATCATCTACATTCTAATCAATTATTGCTCTCAAGTGCAATAAAGTATAACTTCCTGGCTCTCATATATACTAAGACTTTTTGAGAAATTTCACACAAACACTTTTCAATTACCAACAAAACTACACATTAGCTGAAAGGATGTTACCAAGCATGTCCCAGGACACCTTTACTTGTGTTTCCTACACAAAGCAGAGGTCAGACTAGATCCAACAGCCTCATAGAGAGCAGCGATACTACAGCCATCACCATTAGTCTGCAATAGATGCCTCGGTAAAGCAGGGTGGAGGGAGTGGAGGGGCACTTACTCTGTGACCAGCCTGAGCACAAGGCAGTTGATTGGAGACAGGATGGGAGACAGTGTGTGAGGAAGAGGAGGAGGAGGAGGAGGAAGGAGGAGGAGGAGTGGGGGGGACATCGAGAGATCAAAATGGTGCATAATCACAAATAAAGGAACACAAACAAAACAAGATGGTGTGAGACAGAGAAGGAAACTGAAATACCAAATGAATATCAAGTGAATAATTCAAACATAAATGAGATGTTAGTTGATAATGGTTAATTAAAGGTTAGCAGTGTGGGGTTAATGGGGAAACTTTGGTGCTAAATGATTTTTGGGTTTAGTCAAAATGAGCTGAAGGCACACCACAACCCATAACAGGCGGTTTAGGAAAGTGAAATGGTGTAAATCTAAAGGAGAGTTGTTCAAGTAAGCGGAACATGCACCAGTACTGCTAAATTTAGGGGTCTAATATGATAAATATGACACGACTTGTCGCTCTGACTGTTTTAAGGAAAGACGCACTATCAGGACATCAATAGCAGAGTATGACTTGCATATAAATCTTTATAATTGACGTGATCTTCATACTGCTTGGACTGCAATGCAGCTATACGACGCAGTTACAGCAGAGATGGCAAACCTGAAGCTTCGGGAAGCTGATCCTGTTGAGCAGAGTGTACAGATGAAGAGATACGAGAGCAGACTAAAGGACTAAAGCACCGCTGCATCGCTCTCTTTAAGCAGAGATGAAGTGAGGGTGTTACTATCAATGCAGTCAAGAGGCATTGTGGGAAAATGTAGGATGGGCAATGTAGGAAAGTGGAAACAGACCAACATGTCCATGGGAAAAAAAAATAAAATCAGAATTTAATTCCAAAGTAAATCTTGGACGCCTGTGAAGATTAATTATAAAGATGAATACGCAAGTCGTTCAGGGTGGATTTTTCCTTTCATCTTAACCAGTCTTGGGAAAGTTATGTTAGTTCCTGTTTTTGACTCCAACGTCCATCTAAACAGTTCAGTGTGTCTAATATTAGAGGAACAGCACTGTGTTTAACTAATTACACCCTGGTGTTGATTTTTCACTGCATGGTAAGAATAAGAAGGAGTAAAATATTTCAAGACACTGTGTTCCAGATCTTGACACTCTTGACACTAAATGGATTGCTCAAACCCCTATGGTCTGATCTAAATGAATAACCTTAATGATCTAATGTAATAACTGAGCATGACATGATATTAGCCGGAGTTAGCTAAGTATTTGGGAGAGTTCTTTTTTTTTCTCTCCTTTAAAAAAATTATTTTATTTATGAGTCATGCCACTCTCAAATAAATAAATAAATAAATAAATATTTAGCAACGAAACTAGGAATAAAACTTCAAATAAAACAGTTTTGCAGTAAATATTGCGTTTAGATGGGAACACCTAACTCCAGATAGCTCTGTAGGATAGTCATGTGATAGATATTATGGATGAAGCTATCCAGCTAGCTCGCTAACTAGCTAACGGCTAATAATATTGCCTGACTTCCGGTCTTAAATTGCAGTTTTCAATCTGTACGGATTTAGTGTTATATGCTTACTGTGATACCGCAGATCTTTTTAGTAGAAAACTGGCTAGACTGTAAAATCTTACCATTTTGTCTGAGCTGTGTGTTTCCAATGAGGCGCAGGAAGTGACTATCGGCCTTCTGACAGAGTTGCCAGGTTGGTAAAATACCACCAACATTAATCGTGAATAGTCATTGGTCCTAACCTGTATTGTATTGTATCTCGGTAAATAAAATGCTGGTGTTTATGTAAATTTTATCACAGTAATCATTTTTCACTGGAAATTTTTCTAGGTTTATTCTTTGTGTTTGTGAATGAAAATGTTACTCAACTTTAAAGGAGAAATGTTTTGTGTATGGTGAACAGGTATACACCATAATTTACACCAAAAATAAAAATTTATAAAATAATTTATAACCAGAAATGAAAATAAAAATTAAACAATATATATTTATAAAAAATTACTGGGTTGCTTATTACATAATTTCAGAGTACATTATTTACTTTTTTCATACTGTTAATGTTTACTTAAATGGATAGGATTTTTAATTCTAATTACATTGTAAAGCATGCTGGGATGTGTTTATTATACTACTACTACTACTACTACTACTACTACTACTACTACTACTACTACTACTACTACTAATAATAATAATAATAATAATAATAATAATAATAATAATAATAATAACGGTGGTTTAGTGGTTAGTATGTTTGCCTCGCACCTCCAGGGTTGGGGGTTCAAATGCCACCTCCGCCCTGCGTGTGTGGAGTTTGCTTGTTCTCCCTGTGCTTTGGGGGTTTCCTCAGGGTATGCTGGTTTCCTCACCTAGTCCAAAGACATGCGTTGTAGGCTGATTGGCATTTCCAGATTGTCTGTAGTGTGTGAATGGGTGTCCCTTGTGCCCCAAGTTCCCTGGGTTAGGCTCCAGGTTCCCCCATGACATGTGTGTGATAAGCGTTATGGAAAATGGATGGATGATAATAATGCAGCTAAAAGTTCAATGTTCCCAGAACATTCTGAGAATATTTGTTTTGGTTCCTGAACATTCTAAAGCAGATCTTTTTTGATCAATTTAAGGTTGCACATTATATTTCTTCAAATGTTCCCATAAGTTTTAAATAACCTTGCGGAAACCTGTGATAGTACAGAGAATGTTCCACTAATGTTCTGGTAACCTTTAAATAATTTGAATCTCTAGGGAACGTTGTGGTAACCCAGGAGGGTTAAAATAACTTCTTAAATTTCAGTAATTTAAGACAACCATATTCATGCACTCCTACTGAACTTGTAGGCAACAATCTCACTAAGATTTTATTTTATATTGAAATACAATTATTGAATTGTATGAATCTATAGCCTACCTATTCCATGTTGGTTTTGCAAAATACCCATTCATGTCTATAATACAGAATAGTTATCAATCCCTATTTCCTTTGTGAAATATTTTAAACAGTGGCCTACCTATTGTAACTTCTATGTAAATTTCTATCTAAATGGGCTATAAACTAGCAAATCTTTAAATTTTATACAAAAATATAAACTAAAAGGAACATTTGGAGAACTTCAGAAACCTCCTTGAAGGGAACGTTCCTGGAACATTAGTTTGTAGTTTTAGCATCTTTTTTTTTTTAATGTGATGAAACCATAAAACAACGTTACAGTAATGTTCTTGGAAGGTTCTTGTTCTTGTAGTTACAAAAAACAGTACCTAAAAGCAACATTATCATAAGAGAACATTGCTTGTCAGTTGTCATGTAACCATAAGAGAACGTTTACGGTTCCCAGAACTTGTTGGAAACAGTGCTGATATTGTTAACCAAAAGAGAACGTTCCGAGAAGGTTATAAAATGGTTCTAAAAAAAAAAAAAAACTCATCATAAGAGAACCAAATGTTAACAAAGCCCTTTTTGTTTTCTGAGGATAAACAGCAAATTGAAAACGATTTCAAACTCTGATTTGAAACCTCCCAATCTGGCAACACTCACAGATGCTGACAGTTTTCCAGCCTTTTCAAAATAACAGGTCTTATTTTGGTTTGTAATGTTGTGTACTAAAAGATAGTCGGTATTCGCAAAAATTGACAAGAGTCTTGAAAGGAAGTGAGTTTGGATTTGTAGACATGTTTAAAAAATGTTTTATTACACCCAGAATTTTAATCTCTGGGTCATGTTCGTCGAAGGCGGAACTAAGTATATTCAGAGTAGTTACCACCCGGGATGTTTTATCAGTCAGACATTTTTGCTCATGTTGATGTTGACATGAGTTTGGGTGGGGGATTTGGTTAGTTTAAAAGTATAGTAATGGACGTGAAAGCAAATACAGCTTCTTCAGCCACAGAAGCTGAGTGTAAAAGTAAAGACGCCGCAACGGTGCAGTTATCAGAGACCAGACTGGTTTGTATTGAGTATCCGGGTTTGGTTAATAATGTGGACAAAATGCTGGCAACCATTGGAGGGGAACAGGGGCTGTCCAAGGTGATCATTTATCCTTACTGTTTGAATTAAAAATGATTTCTTTAGTTGTGTATTTTTAAAACATCTGTCTAATTTAAAGTTTTCTATTTTACTTTGTACCTGATAATAATAATAATAATAATAATAATAATAATAATAATAATTATTATTATAACACGTTATCATTTCTATTGTAACATTTTACACAGAGACTTGCTCCACATAAACAGATTTGCAAAAACGGATACTGTGAATTTTCCTGTAAGGAGTTTTTTATTTACCATGTTTGGAAGGAGTCTGTATTGTTAGCACTTAGTAACAGTTGCAAGTTTTCAGACACAGGAACATCAGGTTTCTGACAAGCTGCATTTTTTAAAATTATTTTTTTAAATGAGAGGGAAAAAAAAGACAGACTGGTCACTGAACGACTGTCTATAGCTGTTATAGCGTAAATTATAGCAGGAAATAATTCATTAAATGTAACTATAAATAGTTAAAGTATATTAATAGTATATATTATAATAGTATATATTATATGTTAATAAATAAAATGATAATGTTGGAAAATTGCTGCAGTATAAGAGGTGCAAAAAACACATTTCAAATTTCTGTTGTTGGAATGAATCAACCTTACATAATGTTTTGATATAAGCATAATGTATATGCATTAGAATAAGTGTCATTCTAATACAAGAATGCATCTTTTTTTTTTTTTTTTTTTTTTTTTTTTTTTTAAACAGACATATGGAGATTCATCCAAACGGCTGGAGCTGCGGTATCGTCCCAAGGACCCTTTCTGTCACCCTGTATGTGGGAATCGCTATTCTTCCACCAACCTGCTCATCCGAGTGCGGCGCAGAACAAACAGACGCACCGGGGAATCTCACGTCGTCATGGAGATCCTCGGCCTCATAGACACCACGTATAAATTTCAAGGTACACTCCTCTATCCAGTGTTCCATTAATAAAAAAAATTCTCACAACCTCCCACAAAATCCTCTAAACTTAAACCTGTTTATTTTTCATCAAGGAATGGCAGATTTTCAGTACCTGGCTATGCACCGAGAGGCTGACGGATCCCAGATCTCTTTGTATGACAAAGTCATTTTGTGCAAACCTGAAAAGAAGGAGTTCTTTGACCAGTCTGTGCCGCTCTTCCTCCCACCTCCCATCTTCTCTCGTCTGGACAACCCTGTGGATTACTACTATCGGCCTGATGTTGTACACAGGTAAGCACACTGTGTTTTCAGAAGTAAAGTCCCAAATTCATGCACATAATTTTATTATGGTAAAAAAAAAAAAAAATTAAATTGCATTAAAGTCAATTTTATATAATAGGTTTTTTATGATTAAATCTTATTGAGGTAATTTACCATAAGTGCTCACACTGGTCAAAATGATTATATTGCATCATCAACAATTTAAAAAAGTTTTTGAGTATCGAGCATGTGGCATTCAAGTGTTATTGCATCAAAAAATATAAGAGCCAATCATGTTCCAGTATGCAAATTTATTTGAGAATATCAGACATTTTCTATAACATGCATTTGGCTGGCCAGACAGCAAAACTACATGAACATCATGGTCTTCAAATAATTTGAAATGTTTCAACAATCAACTGGGTTTAGCTGGTTAATGTTCTAATGTCTGATGTAAAACATACTGTGTTCTTTGTATTCAAATCATTTCCATTACTTTACTGTTTCAAAATATACAGGGAAGGAAACGCTCTGCATTTGCTCACCAAAGAGAACCTGATCGGTCCAAACCGAGCCCGGAGAGCCCACAATGCCATATTTGTGAATTTTGAAGATAAGACTGTACCCACTGAGCCACTAGAGGCTGCTAAGGTGAACTGGCAGAAAAACACTATGCACCACAGTGACCTCAAGGCAGAAGAGGAAATGAGGAAGGTAAGTTTTTGAAGACATTTGTAACTAAAGTGTTGGAAATATATTATTTACGTTGCTATTGCCAAGCAAAAGTTTTTGAACAGCTATATATATATATATATATATATATATATATATATATATATATATATATATATATATATATATATATATATCTGAGTAAACACAGTACATTTTTATATATTTATTTTTTTATTGATGCAAAAAAAAAAGGTTATCCAACACCTATCACCAATGTGAAAAACTAATTGCCCCCTTAAACCTAATCTGGTTGTGCCACCTTTAGCAGCAATAACTGCAACCAAACACTTCCGATAACTGTAGATCAGTCTTTCACTTACTTCTAGGACTAGGACTTACTCCTATGCTTTGGATCATTGTGTTGCTGCATAATCCAGTTGTGCTTGAGTTTCAGCTTACAGACTGCAGACCAGACATTCTCCTTTAGAGAGCAGAGTTAATGTTTCCCTCAATTATTGCAAGTTGCCCAGGCCCTGAAGCAGCAAAGCATCCCCACATCATCACACTGCCACCACCATGCTTGACCACTGGTATGATGTTCTTTTTGTGGAATTCTGTGTTTGGTTTATGCCAGATGTAACGGGTCCCCTGTCTTCCAACCAGTTCCACTTTCGACTCATCAAGCCACAGAACATTCTGCCAAAAGGTTTGAGGATCATCAAGGTGTGTTTGGCAAAAGTCACACGAGCCTTAATGTTCTTCTGGGTTAGCAGTGGTTTTCGCCTCACCACTCTTCCATGGATGCCATTTTTGCCCAGTGTCTTTCTGATAGTGGAGTCATAAACAGTGCCCTTTATTGATGCAAGAGAGGCCTGTAGTTCCTTTGATGTTATCCTTGACTCTTTTGTGACTTGCTGGATGAGTAGTTGCTGTGCTCTTGGAGGAATTTTGGAAGGTCGGCCACTTCTGGGAAGGTTCACTACTGTGCCGAGTTTTTCCATTTGGAGAGAATGGATCTCACTGTGGTTCTTTGGCGTCCCAGAGCCTTTGAAATAGCTTTGTAACCCAGACTGATGTATTTCAATCACCTTCTTCCTCATCATTTCTGGAATTTCTTTTAACTTTGGCATAGTGTATTACTGGGTACTGGAAAGGTTCTATTTAAGTGTTGGATTTGATTGAACAGGGTTTACAGTAATCAGGCCTGGTCGTGTCTAGTCCAGCTGAACCCGATTATGAATGCAGTTTCATAGATTTGGGGAATTAGGAATTGGAAAAAGAACAAAATCTTCATCATTCAAATTAGGCAGTTGTAGCCCATATTTATGTTTTACAGTTAATTTTAGTCCCTTTTATCTATAGGTTTAACGGTTTTATCTTCCAAGTGCTCCTGTAGTAAGCAAGCACTCATAAGGAGCTAATACGTTCCTGAAATGCTATGGAAAAAGTAGTAGTAAGTCAGCTTGAATATCCCCATTTGTGTTTTTGTCGTATGTTTAGTTATATGTGACTATGTTCCCGCCCACAGCTGTTTGAAAGACGGCCCATATGGTCCCGCAATGCTGTCAAAGCCAATATCAACATTCATCCGGAGAAGCTGAAGCTCCTGCTCCCCATTCTGGCTTATTACATGGTGAGTGAAAGAACACTTTTCTTCACGTTATTTTTTTCAACTGGCTAGCAAATAATTATGACAAATATTACGTGGAATTGATGTAAAAGTTCTGATATGACTATTTGGATGAAAGTCACATTGCATCATATCAGATCTTTCAGCACCACATATAGAATATTCAATGTGATTTATATATTACTAGGGAATAATTCACAATTTGAAGGTGTGCTGTTATAAAAAAATAATCAACAACAGGGTGGTGTGATGAGTTACTGTTACTACCCTGAACCTGATTTTTTGTTTTGTTACTCTTAGTTACCAACGATTACAATTTCTAGTAATTAAAGAATGACACACTATACTTTTAAAAAAAAAAATCCATTTATAGGTGCATTTACTGTTTTGGAGCATCTATGAAGCATGTTTGTTCCCGTTTTCGCTTATGTTATAATGGCTATAAACAGTCGTTCCCTCACCAGCCTCTTTTTTTTTCCATCTTGAAGTCTTCAAGTGTCAGAAAATCTAAAGGAACAGCTTTAACTCTGGCTGTTAAATAATTACAAAGCACAAACACTGGAGACTCCTTCCTAAAATGTTCAATAAACCTCTGCTTGCAGACAACCTCACTATAGCAACAATCACACATTTTTTAATCTGTTTAAGTGGAGCATACAAGTCCCAGTGTAAGCTAGTATAGAAGCGATAACATATTAGAATGAATGCTTTAATATAAACCTTTGAATATAAATTATAAAAATAAAACTAAACCTTTAATATAAAAAAAATTGAAAATGTATCAAAATCTTCTGACCAATCAGAATCGAGAATTCAAGATTGTTGTGGCGTAAATATCGTATAATATATTGACCCTTTGTTATTTAGTAGCAAAGTGCATTGAATTATACTGTGTGTGTGTGTCTGTGTGTGTGTCTGTGTGTGTGTGTGCACGTTCACGCGCACGCGCATCAGTTGACCGGGCCATGGAGAAGCCTGTGGGTGAGGTTTGGTTATGATCCGCGTAAGCATGCAGAGGCAAAAATCTACCAGGTTCTGGACTTCAGAATCCGCTGTGGAGTGAGACATGGTGAGGAACCATGAGTGGTTGAGTCTGACTGCACGTACAATATGGATGTATCAATTCTATCAGTTTATTCTATAAATATATATTTTTTTAATGGATCAATTATTTGGAATGGACTCGTACAAATATGTTCATCTACCAGTAACATAACATTTACCTTCTCCTAGTTTTTCTTAGTTTGTTGAAAAAATGTGTAATTATAGTGATGCTTTGTTTTTCCATCTCTCTCTGTTTTTCTCTCTGTCACGCTCCATAGGAAATAGCTTCAATGATATACCAGTAAAGGCTAAAAGAAGTGCCTTCCAGTACACTCTTCCAACCTCAGTCAACAAGGCAGGTGAGGAAATACTTAGTATTCTTTCATAGATCCTGCTGTTCTTATGTTGATGTTTCTAGGCCATTGTTTTTGTCATTTATTAGGGATCTTTGCTAGCTATGCTAGCTGTTCAGCCATTATTTTAACAGAAACATTCTTTATATCGCTTCTTTAACTAACCACTACTAGGGCTCAGCATGCACTTTTTTTTAGGACCACCATTACACCTGCACATGGCTACTAAGGGCACAGGATGACTGAAACTAGACGGATGAATGATTGGATCTTTTTCCAACTTCAACTGTCCAGTTTGGGCGAACCTATGTCCACTGTGGCCTCAGATTCTTTCTGGAGTGGAACCTTATGTTTTCTTTTGCTGTTGTAACCCATCTGCCTCAAGGTTCAGTATTTTGAGATGCAAAGAGAGGTTATTTGCATTACTGTAGCCTTCCTGTAAGCTTGAACCAGTCTGGCCATTCTCCTCTCCTTTGCACCATTCTGTGTAAAGTCTAGAGTGTGTAGTTGTGTGAAAATCCCAGGAGATCAGCAGTTTCTGGAATACTCAAACCTGCCCATTCTGATGTTTGGTGTAAATGTTAACTGAACCTCTTGACCTTTATCTGCATGATTTTTATGCATTGCTCTGCTGCCACATGATTGGCTGTTTGGATAATTGCATAAATGAGCAGGTGTACAGGTGTTCCTATTAAAGTGGATGGTGAGTCTGTAATATGGAATGTATATAATAGCATTGTTTCTTTTCCACTGACCCTTTGATTAATTTTTTTTTACTACACTTTTAGCACCTCAGGCAGCTAGTGTGAAGGACATCACCCAGGACAGTTCATCAAGCTCCCTACCCTCTTCATCAAAATACATTCTTAAGGTAAAAACTGGATCTGTACTTTCTCTTAGGGCACTTGTGCTTTTTGTCTATCTGAAATCTATTTCACCTCTGTTGATATTGGGTCTTTGCTACAGTCCTGATTTTAATCCATCTGTCTGGCCTATAAAATAACTAACTGTGACAATGACTGGCCAGTTGTGAAGCAGCGTTACTGTTACCACCCCAATGTTGATTCATTTCCTATTACAGCATTTCCTGATGTCCTGTTATCACTTACATTATAGCAGCTACAAACCTTTGTTCACCAGTCTCTCTTTTTTCTCGCTCTTGAAATTAATAACACAAAAAAACTCATAGCTTGTCATGTTACATTTACTTTTTTTTTTTTTTTTACATTTACATTTATGGCATTTGGCAGACGCCCTTATCCAGAGTGACATACATTTTTATTTCATTTATACATCTGAGCAGTTGAGGGTTAAGGGCCTTGCTCAAGGGCCCAACAGTGGCAGTGCTGGGGTTTGAACTCACGACCTTCTGATCAGTAGCCCAACGTCTGGAAGATATGTACTTATTTCTAAAGCTCTTACAAATCCTTACTTCAAATTAACTTTCTGTAACAAAGTGCTAACACTGGAGACTCCTTCCAAAAATGATAAATAAATGTCTCCTCATAGCAAACTTGTATTAACTTTTATTGAGCATGCTGATGTAGAGAGGTTGCCATACTGTATACTGTATCCCTGTGTAAGTTGTTACTATAGAAATGTATTAGAATGAGTGCATTAGTATAAATTGGTGATTTGATGCCTTCTGATCAATCTGATTCAAGAATTCAGTAGCATATTGTACATTGCTTTGCTTTATACATTGCAGCACCTAGTAGATGGCAAAAAACAGCAATTAATGACATATATAGTGACATTATAACGTTTCATTGATTGATTTATTTATTTATTATTTTTTTACTGCAGGATTCGGTTTACATATTTCGTGAGGGAATGTTACCACCCTACCGACAGATGTTTTACCAACTGTGCGATCTGGATGTAGAGAAGTAAGGCTCTAAATTACATTTAAAAATGAATTTGTCTCTCCTTTAAATCAGCATAAAGAAAATACTTTATGCTAAATATGTACAGCTTTACAGAAATTCAGGTAAGTCTTCCATACGCTTGCCTGCATGTCTAGTGAATGCCTCTTCATGATTGATTCCTGTCAGAATTAAAAGCATCATCCATAAAAATGACGGGAAGGAGGAAGTGTGTGACGAGCGTGACGGCTGGTGTTTGCCGCGGACTTCAGACGAGCTCAGAAACATCATCTCCTCCATGATCACGCAGGTGGCACGAGCCAAAAGACCTTGTAAGTGCTTGGTGCACACAGCTGTTGCTTTAGGACAGGCACATATCACATAGTCTTGTTTGTGCAAGAATAGAACTGGGTTTTACTCCAAATTTTGTCACTGTATGGTTTGTTGGCTAATAAAAGAATTCAAACCAGCAGAGGACTGCTGTGTATATGTTAGGGGCATCATGTAATACCACTATCTGTATCTGTTTAGTGCTCCAAATATTTCTATTTGTGTCTGCATTTGGATATAACCCTGAAGTGTTAGTGTGGACAGTTCCTCAACCTCAGCTACGTCACTCGAGTTTATAATTTGTCTCAAACTAGAGATGTGTATGGGACTGTTCTTTTAAATTCCCATCTCACAAATTTACTTGGTTCTATTACTCAAAATATAAAGAAACTAAAGAAACTACCCTGACCAGGCAGTCACTAAGGATGAATGAACGGTCACATGGTCTTTTGGTCCAGCCAGCTCCATATCTGACTTGAAGTAAAGCAGAATCCTCTTGCTCATACAACTTTTTTGTTGCATACTATAGGATACCAGTCCTGATGCACATCTCTATTCTTAACCAGATGCCCTGTGAATCTTCCTGGCACGTTTTCTTATAAGAATAATAAAAAAATAAATAGTGTGCCACGTATTCACTCGTATAATGGAATACATGAGTATAATTTTTTTTTTCAATGTCTTTAACCTTCACTGTGATTGCACCATTAGCTCAGTTGAATATTGACTGGCATTCTGGATACAGAAGACACACCTGCATTTTTTTCCAGTGCTATTGGAAAATTTGGGTCTGATATTAAGGCTTATCAGATAGTGTGCTTATTAGTGTTGATTGAACACTGAACATGGTATCTAGCACAAACTTTTTACTCAGTATAAATCTGTACCTTAGACACCCTTATCACTCTGTGGCTTGCGTTAGTTATATAACAGTTTGACTCTGCGGTCTGAGTTTCTGCTTATTCATAAGTGGAATTGTAGCTGCTTTTAAAATAACTTTGTAGACCAAATGTGTGGTAGATGTCGCTGTGGTTGAATTTGGGAAAACAGCTAAAAATGAAAAAAAAAAAGTAAAACGTTTTGGTCCAAATTGTGTTTTTCTGCCAGGAATATACGTTGACACCACGACATTAAGAAACTGTTAATATATGCCAACAAAATTATGTGGAATTTTTTTGTTTAAATTACCATCTGCAAGGATTATGTTGGGTGAGGAACCAGTTTAACAAACACTGTCTGTATAAAAATACCTAAAACTTCGCTAAGTGTGATCAAGTTGTTGGATAGCTGTGTGGCGCAGCAAAACAAACATAAGCCTGATCAATTCAGTATGTAATCAGATACCTGCTGTCAAAATGTCTGCCATACTCCTGCACCGTCAGAGCGTCATCATCATCATCAAAACAGAGAAGAGCTCTTCACACTCTGTAAAGTTGACAAAGGTTTCAAATGTTTAAATGACCTAATAAAAAGACATGAAATTTAGCCAATTTAGTTCATGTTTCATAAATTAAAACATTTTATTTGAAAAAAAAAAATAGTTTACTGTAGAGGTTGGGTTTACTTCTTTTTACTTAATAAAAATATCTCAATAATATACTGTATGTAATTTGGCTAGGGCTACTTAAACTTTTGCATTCAACTGTACATGCATAATACATAAATTGCTGGTTTTTGCAGCTCTGTCTTCCCCAAAGCTGAGGCCTGTCCGGGCCGGACGTAAAATCGAAGAGAGTGACGAGGATGAAGACGACAACGACGAAGACTTCGATGATGAAGATTTCAAGCCTGATGGGAGTGAAAATGAAATGGAGACAGAAATGCTTGATTACATGTAAACTAGAACTGTGGACCTTAAGTTGACTTAAGTTAATGGTTTAATGTGGAAAATGTATATTTTATAAAATAAATGTCTTTTGTAAAGTAATTATTTGTTCAATGGCTGATATGCAGAGAGTTATGCAGAGAGTTGAGAAATGCAGAGTTAGACTGACATGCTGAATGTTCTTTGGCAAATAATAATAATAATAATAATAATAATTGGCCTGAATATTTTTCTTAATAGACATTTCACAGACATAAATGAGGGGGAACAGAGCATGTCTGAACTCATGCATGCCAATAGTCCTGGCTTATCTGTATTTTAGTCATGAAACAGAAAATCTGCAAAAATCAGTTTTGAAACACAACTGTGTTTTATAGAGGAAGAGACACAGGTGTAAGCTGGAAGGCCATTATCAGAACTTTTACCTTCTCCAATTTCGGGATTGTAACACTTTTTCATGGCTACTCAGTATTGCCTGTTAATACAATGCTTAATATTAGCCACATCAGGAATAAAACATTTATAGGAAGATAATCAGGTGATTATTTTTGTATAACAGGATGTCCTGAAGTGATTTATTCCTCTTATACCACAGCAGTTTGCAAACGATTGCAACTGCTTATTAAATTACAGAATGTCATGAGAGAATGACACTATTTATCCATTTATAGTTACGTTTAATGTTGAGGACCATCCACAAAATAAGTTATCATTTACTTTATAACATCTATAAAGAGTCTTTTGAGCGCCAGCCTCTCTTTGTTTTCTCTTGTGAAGCTGGAGCATTTATGTCTGTCTGTTACAAAGCGCTGACACTGGAGACTCCTTCCAACAAGTGCTCCGGTTGATGGACAAGTGCTGAGCTGTTAGTGAAGTCTACCAAGGGTTGTCATTCATGTTATTTGACTTGAGCTCACATGGAAATTGCAACATTGCAACAGAAGCAATTTGGACAGGGACCTTCTTAATGCTGTAAGAGCAAAGATATTTGCTTGTTTGTTTTTTTTTTACCCATGAGAACTAAAGATAAGGAGACATGTGTTGGCCCTTGAAATAAAAATAGCACTATGCAAATTTTGCTGAGCAGAGATACGAGCACGTAAGTATATATTTAAGGCAAAAATAATGATCCTTGGTCTTACTGCTGTGTCCAGTGAGTAAAGATGGCTGTGTTGGGAATTTTAGCAGTTTTGGGGCTTTTTATGAGCGCTGCAAAAGCATCTTCGGTGAGTCGATACGTTCGAAGCTGCTATGTATATGTCCTTGAATAAAAATTTTACTTGATTTTAACTTTTGACAGAATTTTCTTTGATATTCTCTCAAACAAAAAAAGTCTTAAAAAAAAAAAAACCCATTATATATGATTAAGTCCTATTGTCTCATAGGTTAAAACCTATTAAAATTTGATTTAATATATTATTTTAGGATTAGTGATGTGTTAGTTTTCTACCTCAAAATGTATTTTATACATTAAGGACCAAAAAAAAAAAAATTTTGCTTTACACTTATCTGTTCATGACTCATCTGGCCACAGCTCATATTCTGATGGAACATTAAAAAAAAAAAAATGGTGTGTGTGTGTGTATGCCATAGCTGGGAGTTGTATACACAGAAGGAGGGTTGGTTGAGGGGAAGAATCATGCAGTAGGACTCTTCCGCTACTTGGACGTCTTTAAGGGTGTCCCATTCGCCGCACAACCGGTCCGATTCCAGAAACCGACTCCTCACCCTGGCTGGAATGGTGAGTGTAACTGCTTCCTTTATCGGCTTCTTCCTTATTTGTTCAGTTTACTAATAATTTAATCATTCTGCATGTGTTTTTTTCCTTGAGGAGCAGCATGTGAGAATACATAAATAGTACATAATTTCTCATTTGTAGTAAACAAGCATGTGCGACTTGCCCAGATTAATCTGGTAAAATGTTAAAATCCAGACACAGAGCTTATTTAAATCGATTTTAGTTATATTTAAGGTGGCAACAGGGTCCCTGGTTCAATCCTGAGCCATTGTTTGTGTCTGAGTGGAGTTCTGTGTGGGTATAAATGTAGTGAATTGCTCCTAGGTGTGAATTTTACATTTATGGCATTTGACACCCTTATCCAGAGCAACTTCCATTTGTCTCATTTATACAATTGAGGATCTTGCTCAAGAGCCCAACAGTGGCAGTACTGGGATTTGAACTTGTAACCTTTCAGTCAATACCCCAACATCTTAACCACTGAGCTACTACTGCCCCCAATTGAGTTTGTGTGAAGGTGTGTGCGTGCATGGTGCTCTGCAATGGACTGCTGTCCGATCCAGGATGTATTCCTGCCTCATGCCCAGTGTTCCCAGGATAGACCTTGACCAGGATAAAGTGTTTACTGAAGATGAATGTATTATATTTAACATCACAGTGTCTAAAATAAGGTTGTGTACTAAGTAGGGTGACACAAAAAGATTTTTAGATGATTACGATTTTATTTCTTGCTATTACTTCCTCCAGCTGTTTCTGTGCAGGCGTTTTGAAGGCCAATGACTTTCCTAAAAGGTGCCTGCAACTGAACCTGATTCAGAGTGGAACTCGTGGCAGCGAGGACTGCCTGTACCTCAACATCTGGGTCCCACAAGGCCGTTCAAGTAAGAATGCTATCAGCTACTAGGACTAGGACTTTTTTCAGAACTTATGCAGTGGCTAAAGTGTAATAATGTGTTTCTTTGTAGTTTCAACTGGCCTCCCTGTCATGGTTTACTTCTTCGGTGGTGGCTACCTGGTCGGTGGCTCTCAGGGCGCTAACTTCTTGGATAACTACCTGTACAGTGGAGAGGAGATTGCTGACCGGGGAAACGTCATTGTGGTGACTGTGAACTATCGTGTCGGGGCGCTCGGATTCCTCAGTACTGGAGATTCAGATTTGCCTGGTGAGAATCAAGAGCTTGATGTTGTCTATCTGGTTGCCTGCTTTTATACAACAGTTCATTCTGATCCACTAATTTGATTGGATGAGCAGCGTTCCAAGAGTGCCTATATCTCTAATAACCCCACTGGGACATTTCACTGTTTATCACACCGCTTGTCTGTGTTCTCCACATAAAATTCTACTTCCTAGTTCGAAATGGAATAACTGGGTCCATAATTCTTTACCCATTTTTTTCTTTACCCTTAATAAACGCGATAACTATTTTCCACCACAATGATTCTTGGCACTATTATCAGAGCTGCTGTTATAGAAAATGAATCAACACCTTCTGACCAATCAGAATCGAGAATTCAACAGCGCTATCATCTTAAAGACAACCAGAATGAGTCTGCTCCATAAAAATAGAATCATTTATGACAAATATGAGTTTGATGAAATGACCACACCCTGGTTCTTAGGAAACTATGGTCTCTGGGATCAGCAAGCCGCCATCGCCTGGGTGCACAGGAACATTAAAGCTTTTGGTGGCGATCCAAACAACATCACTATCTTTGGAGAGTCTGCTGGAGCAGCCAGTGTGAGCTTTCAGGTATGAATTGGATTGTTTCTCCTTTGATCCTATATCCTGTATGGCTATGTCCTCTTCCTTTGTGAGTTGAAATATGTGTGTGTGTGTGTGTGTGTGTGTGTGTGTGTGTGTGTGTGTATGTGTGTGTGTGTGTGTGTGTGTGTATGTGCGTGCAGATGCTGACCCCCCACAACAAAGGCTTGATTCGCAGAGCTATTTCCCAGAGTGGTGTTGCTTTGTGTCCTTGGGCTGTTAACAGAAATCCTAGAGCCTTTGCTGAAGAGGTAACCATGCTAATATACTGCGAGTGGAATGATTCATCAATTTATATTAATAATCAATAGGATCTATAACAATATATATATATACAGGTGCATCTCAATAAATTAGAATGTCGTGGAAAAGTTAATTTATTTCAGTAATTCAACTCAAATTGAGAAACTCGTGTATTAAATAAATTCAATGCACACAGACTGAAGTAGTTTAAGTCTTTGGTTCTTTTAATTGTGATGATTTTGGCTCACATTTAACAAAAACCCACCAATTCACTATCTCAACAAATTAGAATATGGTGACATGCCAATCAGCTAATCAACTCAAAACACTTGCAAAGGTTTCCTGAGCCTTCAAAATGGTCTCTCAGTTTGGTTCACTAGGTAAGCCACAAACATTCATTGCCAAAGAAGCTGGCTGTTCACAGAGTGCTGTATCCAAGCATGTTAACAGAAAGTTGAGTGGAAGGAAAAAGTGTGGAAGAAAAAGATGCACAACCAACCGAGAGAACCGCAGCCTTATGAGGATTGTCAAGCAAAATCGATTCAAGAATTTGAGTGAACTTCACAAGGAATGGACTGAGGCTGGGGTCAAGGCATCAAGAGCCACCACACACAGACGTGTCAAGGAATTTGGCTACAGTTGTCGTATTCCTCTTGTTAAGCCACTCCTGAACCACAGACAACGTCGGAGGCGTCTTACCTGGGCTAAGGAGAAGAAGAACTGGACTGTTGCCCAGTGGTCCAAAGTCCTCTTTTCAGATGAGAGCAAGTTTTGTATTTCATTTGGAAACCAAGGTCCTAGAGTCTGGAGCAAGGGTGGAGAAGCTCATAGCCCAAGTTGCTTGAAGTCCAGTGTTAAGTTTCCACAGTCTGTGATGATTTGGGGTGCAATGTCATCTGCTGGTGTTGGTCCATTGTGTTTTTTGAAAACCAAAGTCACTGCACCGATTTACCAAGAAATTTTGGAGCACTTCATGCTTCCTTCTGCTGACCAGCTTTTTGAAGATGCTGATTTCATTTTCTAGCAGGATTTGGCACCTGCCCACACTGCCAAAAACACCAAAAGTTGGTTAAATGACCATGGTGTTGGTGTGCTTGACTGGCCAGCAAACTCACCAGACCTGAACCCTATAGAGAATCTATGGGGTATTGTCAAGAGGAAAATGAGAAACAAGAGACCAAAAAATGCAGATGAGCTGAAGGCCACTGTCAAAGAAACCTGGGCTTCCATACCACCTCAGCAGTGCCACAAACTGATCACCTCCATGCCACGCCGAATTGAGGCAGTAATTAAAGCAAAAGAAGCCCCTACCAAGTATTGAATACATGTACAGTAAATGAACATACTTTCCAGAAGGCCAACAATTCACTAAAAATGTTTTTTTATTGGTCTTATGAAGTATTCTAATTTGTTGAGATAGTGAATTGGTGGGTTTTTGTTAAATGTGAGCCAAAATCATCACAATTAAAAGAACCAAAGACTTAAACTACTTCAGTCTGTGTGCATTGAATTTATTTAATACACGAGTTTCACAATTTGAGTTGAATTCCTGAAATAAATGAACTTTTCCACGACATTCTAATTTATTGAGATGCACCTGTATATATATATATATATATATATATATATATATATATATATATATATATAATACAGTGAGGGAAAAAAGTATTTGATCCCCTGCTGATTTTGTATGTTTGCCCACTGACAAAGAAATGATCAGTCTATAATTTTAATGGTAGGTGTATTTTAACAGTGGGAAACAGAATAACAACAAAAAAATCCAGAAAAACGCATTTCAAAAAAGTTATAAATTTATTTGCATTTTAATGAGTGAAATAAGTATTTGATCCCCTATCAATCAGCAAGATTTCTGGCTCCCGGGTGTCTTTTACACAGGTAACGAGCTGAGATTAGGAGCACTCTCTTAAAGGGAGTGCTCCTAATCTCAGCTTGTTACCTGTAAAAAGACACCTGTCCACAGAAGCAATCAGTCAGTCAGATTCCAAACTCTCCACCATGGCCAAGACCAAAGAGCTGTCCAAGGATGTCAGGGACAAGATTGTAGATCTACACAAGGCTGGAATGGGCTACAAGACCATTGCTGAGCATCTTGGTGAGAAGGTGGCAAGAGTTGGTGCGATTATTCGCAAATGGAAGAAACTGTCAGTCTCCCTCAGTCTGGGGCTCCATGCAAGATCTCACCTCGTGGAGTTTCAATGATCATGAGAATGGTGAAGAATCAGCCCAGGACTACACAGGAGGATCTTGTTAATGATCTCAAGGCAGCTGGGACCATAGTCACCAAGAAAACAATTGGTAACACACTACGCCGTGAAGGACTGAAATCCTGCAGCGCCCGCAAGGTCCCCCTGCTCAAAAAAGCACATGTACAGGCCCGTCTGAAGTTTGCCTGAATGATTCAGAGGAGAACTGGGTGAAAGTGTTGTGGACAGATGAGACCAAAATCGAGCTCTTGGGCATCAACTCAACTCGCCGTGTTTGGAGGAGGAGGAATGCTGCCTATGACCCCAAGAACACCATCCCCACCGTCAAACGTGGAGGTGGAAACATTATGATTTAGGGGTGTTTTTCTGCTAAGGGGACAGGACAACTGCACCGCATCAAAGGGACGATGGACGGGGCCATGTACCGTCAAATCTTGGGTGAGAACCTCCTTCCCTCAGCCAGGGCATTGCAAATGGGTCGTGGATGGGTATTCCAGCATGACAATGACCCAAAACACACAGTCAAGGCAACAAAGGAGTGGCTCAAGAAGAAGCACATTAAGGTCCTGGAGTGGCCTAGCCAGTCTCCAGACCTTAATCCCATAGAAAATCTGTGGAGGAAGCTGAAGGTTCGAGTTGCCAAATGTCAGCCTCGAGACCTTAATGACTTGGAGAGGATCTGCAAAGAGGAGTGGGACAAAATCCCTCCTGAGATGTGTGCAAACCTGGTGGCCAACTATAAGAAACATCTGACCTCTGTGATATGCAACAAGGGTTTTGCCACCAAGTACTAAGTCGAAGGGGTCAAATACTTATTTCACTCATTAAAATGCAAATCAATTTATAACTTTTTTGAAATGCGTTTTTCTGGATTTTTGTGTTGTTATTCTGTCTCTCACTGTTAAAATACACCTACCATTAAAATTATAGACTGATCATTTCTTTGTCAGTGGGCAAACGTACAAAATCAGCAGGGGATCAAATACTTTTTTCCCCACTGTATATATATTATATTCAATTTTGTTATCTTATTCAGAGACATAGGTGTGGGAGGCCCAAGATGGCAGCTGCCACCCTTGAAAGTCTAGTCTTGCTAGCCCAGTTGCCAGCCCAACTCTATATTTCTTAACGAATCATTTCATGCTAATTTTAATCAGCGTAGCTTTGTAGGTATTTCAACCTAATCCCTTGTATTAGAAAGTATAGAGCACTACATGATGATTATTCCTGCACCCAGGAACAAATCACATTTCGCAGTATCCTAGTAATGACACAATTTGAAGTTTGTTCAGGCACCAATCTGCTACCTCATATCTAAAAAAAAAACCTGGTCGTGCCACTGCCCAGAGAGTTTACTTTGTGTATTCACCTGTTAGCTTTACCTTAGGTCACATGACAGTGATGCCACTTCAATATGGCAATATTAAAGGAAAAGTCTGCCCTGAAACACATGAAAATAGTTCAATGCATTGATGAAAGAAACCAGAAAATATTGATATGCAAGTCATTCATGGTGGATTTGTTTGTATCAACAATGCCATATACTGCATGCATCATCTCTGGCACTTTTTAAATGTCTTTGAATGAGGAAAAAAAAAAGTTCAATAATAAAATGTTTCTTTTACGTGCTGGCAGGTTGCTAAGAAAGTGGGCTGCCCCACTGATCAGAGCATGGCAGCCTGCCTGAAGATGACTGACCCAGTCGAGATAACTCTTGCTGGTACCCTTAACCTGAAAGGTTCTGCAACAAGTAAGCACTTTCCTTACACTAACCAAAAGCAACAGAAAAGAGAGCTCCTTTAAAATCAGATAAGTCTGGTGTTGATAGGAAAATTCATATCCTTGTAAGCATTTCAGTCATTGACAGTGGAACAGCGTCGTCTTTTACGCAAACAGCAGTTAAAACAATGGTTATGGAGATAAAATTAGCTGATTTGCTAGTCCGTAAGTGATTCATGATGTCCATAGATGCAAAAATCCTACATGGAGTTCCTTTAAGCCTTTTTTCCCCATATGTCTCATTCTTTTCAGTGTTTTCAAGAGTGGTTCCCAAGCCTGCTCCTGATTATACTCCTGCAATGCACATTTTATACTTTATCTTTGTTTAAGAACATTCTGTTCATAATTACCTGATTCACTGAACTGACTGTAGTACAACAGGAAAACCAGCAAAATGTCCTGGTAATCCAGGAGTAGGACTGGGAACCAATGAAAGAGACGTTGGCGCTATAAGTGATTTAAATTGCCATGATTAAGTGTAAAATCCTCCTTTAGACCCCATTGTGAAGAACCTGGCCCTCGCACCAGTGATTGACGGCGATTTCCTCCCAGCTGACCCCAGCACCCTGTTCAGTAACGCGGCTGATGTCGACTATATCGCTGGCGTTAACGACATGGATGGCCACATTTTCACTGGCTTTGATATTCCTTCTGTCAACCAGCCTCTCCAGTCCACGCCCATGTAAGAAACAACTTTCTCCCTCTATATGGTTCTGGTCCTTGTATTTTATATGTGCTGCATTAGATGAGTAGATCAGTAAATTCTCTGAAAATGCTCTGAGTAACTATAAAAATACATGTTTTTCTCTTATCAGAAAACACTGTTATAAGTCTCTACAAAGAACTTTTAAGGGTTTAAAGGGACAAACCAAAAATTCAAGATGTAACCATTTTTAGTAAGAGTGTATGGTAGAATTTGTATGGAATAAAACACTTCAGGGATGCTGTTAAAGAAAAATATTCAACACCAGGGTGGTGTGATGCATTTCCACCCGAAAGTGGTTATTAAAGAACAATGTCATTTTTTAAAATCTGAAAACAAAAAGGAACAGCTTTACCTCTGAGTGTTACAAAGCGCTCACACTGGAGACTCCTTCTAAAAAATATTTTTAAAAACTCTTCTCAGAGCAAGCAGTGCCACATCAATCATTTAATACATTCATTTTTAGTCTTAGGTTATGTGGAGCATCCACCATGCAAGTCGGAGCTGTTACTATAGAAACAACAATGCATTCCTTTGTATTTCCCAACACAGTGAGGACGTCAAAGATCTCCTCACTGCTTTGACCAGTGATAAAGGTCTGGAAGCTTCAGCAGCAGCTTATGATCAGTACACCGCTAACTGGGGAAGCAAGCCTGGCAAGGACGACATCAAAAAGACAATAGTGGACATCGAGACTGACTACACCTTCCTGGTACCGACACAGACGGCTCTGTATCTACATGCCAAACATGCCAAGTGTGTGAATCCTTATCATTACCAAAGTAAATGAAAAGTAAATGAAATTTTCCTCTGGCCTTCAATCTTACAGCAGTACGTCATGGCGAGTGGACATGTTTTTCTAATCTTGCTCGTTTCCGAGGAGCAAGATTCCAACACAGGGCTTTCCTTGACTTAATATTAAGTGGCCTGGTCGTTCAAAATGACCTGGATGACTTTAAACCTTTACACGCAATCTTTATTCTGCTCTCATTAATCTTATTCTTTTCTCCTTTCAGGACGGGCCGTACTTATTCGTACCTGTTCTCAGAGCCCAGCCGCTTGCCTGCCTATCCCAGCTGGATGGGGGCTGACCATGCTGACGACCTGCAGTATGTGTTTGGAAAGCCTTTCAGCACTCCCTTGGCCTACCTGCCCAAACATCGCAGAGTCTCCAAATACATGATCGCTTACTGGACCAACTTCGCCAAGTCTGGGTAATGCACTACCGCCACCTGAGCCTGAAAGAGATAGCTCATAATCAACACCGTGTTTAAGCATTGTTTCTGCTAGAAATCATGTTTTCTGCGAGCAGGGGTGGACAAATCAGCGTGCACAGCGAGGATAGATGGATAGATGAAATGTTAGCCAAACACAATATGATATATTATAAAATTTGTTTGAATTAATACACTGGCTAACTAGCTAGCCATATGTTATTACCTTATGCTATCTACCATTTTTTTTTAACTTCGTAAATAAGGTTTGTAAGCAACAAAACAACGAGACTGGTCATCACACTGGAGCTGCGTCTTGCCCAGTGAGCTAGCTAATGGATTTATGATTTGTCCACCGCAGTGAGTTACTGATTTTGTATTTTATGCTCTCTCTTTCCCCTGCTCAGTGACCCCAACATAGGTGAGTCGGCGGTGCCCGTAGCCTGGCCCAAGTTGAGTGAAGGCCACCAGTATGTGGAAATCAACAGCGACACGGGTAAGAACTCTATCAGGCAGAAAATGAGAGCTCGCTTCGTCTACTTCTGGAGCAGCACCTACATGAGTTTTCCTAACGTCAACTGAAAGTCTCCACATCTCTGTCTCCAGTTATCACAGTTATGACCCATCGTGCAATTAACTGTATTCAATAAACCAAATTCTCTGCATTTTTTATTTTTGTTTGCATTTTATAAAAAGATCTCAAATTACGGGTGAGTTTAGAGTGACCATAATTCATAATTTGGTTAACAGAAAAAAAAGGACATGGTGGGGTAATTGACACTTGATACCTGGCTCCACAGCAATCATTCTTATTACTTTTATTACCTTAAATAAATACAGTTTCCTTCATTTTTGTTTACTACCTTGCTTTCAAAATGTTTTGAGTAAAAACAAATAAGATATGCTGAGGATACATAAGGGATTCTTCAGGGGTTCTTTGGATAGATAAGGGTTCTTAGATTTCTAATGGGGTTCTACTTCCAACTCTATCTTATAGGAAAACACACTGTAATAGGGTTCTACATAGAATGCCCAGAGAGCGACAAACCAAAAATTAAAGCTTTAGCCCTCTTTATAAAAAAAAAAAAGTACAATATTTAGCTATACAGTAGATGAACACATATTAAACCATTTTGTTCTTTTCAGCATGAAGTTGCTAGTGCTTTCATTTATTCAGTTTCCCACTTCTTGCATCCAAAAGATTGTCTAAAACTTGAGTGTAAATATAAGTTAATGAACAAATATAAATCTATGGTTCATTGGTGTTTAATAATAATGAGGCTTCACTTGATCCTCCTAGCTTCCTCCTAGCTGTATGTGTCAACCTGCCAGACAAACTTAATACCACACATTATACACAGTACTGTACATTCCAGCTGGTTTGATATTTTTGGTCTCCAAATGAGGACATGTCCAAGAAAAAGAAGGCATCTTGTCACCCTTGTCACACTCTAAGGAAAAAAGTTAAATATAGAACCGTTAATTGTTCCATGTGGAAATATTGTTGCACCACTGAACACTACTTCTCCTACATAATTTAAATACAGTGCTTGTCATTGAAATAGTAATAAGTTAATAGTTCCTGTAGGTTTCCAGATGTTTCGAAACATTTTAAATATCATATAATTATAAAAGTATAGGACTACATCGGACTAGTGTTGCTAAATCACAGTCATCTCGTAGCCACTTTCCTGATCCAAATTCCCACACAGTCAAGCCAGAATATTCCATTCCTGAGTCCCCCACCTTTCTCCAGCATGCCTTGAGACACATACTGATCAGCCATAACATTAAAACCACTGACATGTGAAGTGATTAACATATTAGGCAGCAAGTGAACAGTCAGTTCTCAAAGTTGACGTTAACATTCACGGCATTTGGCACATGCCCTTATCCAGAGCAACTTACATTTATTTCATTTATACATCTGAGCAATTGAGGGTTAAGGGCCTTGCTCAACGGCCCAACAATGGCAGCACTAGGATTTGAACTCATGACCTTCTGTTCAGTAGCCCAACACCTTAACCACTGAGCTACCACTGCCTCATTGATGTGTTGAAAGCAGGAAAAATGGCCAAACGTAAGTATCTGAGCGACTCTGAATGGGGCCAAATTGTGATGATTAGACAACTGGGTCAGAGCATCTCCAAAACGGCAGGTGTTGTGTGGTGTTCCTGGGATGCAGTGGTTAGTACATACCAAAAACAGAACCAGCGTCAGGGTCATGGGTGCCCAAGGCTCACTGATGTGTGTGGGGAGCAAAGGCTAGAACGTCTGGGCCAATCCCACAGAAGCACAAATTGCTGACCTACACAACGTTAGGCAAATGGTTTTAATGTTATGGCTGAATCAGAAATATATATATATATATATATATATATATATATATATATATATATATATATATATATATATATATATATATATATAAAGCAACCCTCTCAGAAACAAAGGCACTGAACTGTAATTTCCCCCATCACTTGTATGCTACCTTAAATTCTTGGAAACCTTTAAAAATAATTATAGATACAACTTTACCCTAAGTACTCTAAAAGCTTATAAAAGGTGTCACCACATGCACTTTCCTAGGTATAAATGCATACAAAATATGCACTCTTATTGGTACCACTTCAGCGACGAGGAAAAGTACAGTTTGGTACCTTTATTTCTGAGTGTGCATGTTAAGATGTTTCCTGGTCCTCTAGGCACACGAGTGAAATGTTATATTGTTATGCAGTCGCAGTAACACAAGCAATAGCGACCAGGATGTAAGCATCAAAACACACACACACACACAAAAGCTCATGTCTCACCTAGGTTACATTTTAATATTGGGGAAAGGCGTGACGTCACGCCTTACAAATAACGCGGACAAGCGGAGAGGCACGAGCGCTTTGGCGGTAATTGATCTGTACGCCAGTGTGACAGTGTGACAGTAGTGTGACATGCACTGATCGAGCTGCATCGACATGGAGGGATCCGTGAGCTCACGGCTCGTCAAGGTGTTCGCCGGGGTCGCGATCGCTTTCACCGCAACCGTCCTGATGCACGTGCGAGACCCCTCCGACGTGCTGTTGGACAGCGTTTACGGTTATCCCGAGCTGTGGCGGAAAACCGGCCTGGCCGGAGCTCCGGCGCGCGCTGCAGCGTGCATCCTGGCGGGCGCTGTGCTTCTGGCTGCGGGCTGGCTCTACCGGCTCCTGTTCGCTCCTCTGGAGCTGCTGCGGAGTCCGGACGAGGTGGGATACGTGGCGGAGGACGGGCACTCCCGAGCGCGTGCGGCCAACGAGGTCCGGCGGAGGCGCAAGACCGGGGAATTGCCTCCGGTTTACCCGAATGGCTGGTACCGGATCCTGGACTCGCACATGCTGGAACGGGGAGACGTCAAGAGCGTGACCGTGTTGGGTATGTAGGCTGTAGATAACTAGCAAAACGACGCGCGCGAGGTTTTCACGCACTGCGCACTCCGGCACGAGCGTGGGAAAACGTGACATAACGAGATCCCCAATCTTGACGCTTTCCTCCACAAAACATTCACTGAACAAGAAAATGGCCCCAAATGTGATGCATTATTATGTTGCTAATAATGAAAATCTGTCTAAGTTCAGTAAAATATCTACGCAGTTGCGGACTCATCACTGAGTGCCAATTGATTCACTGAATCATTATATATTTTTTCTTTTTTCTTTTTTTTTTTTAAATTTCCCTGGTGATTTGCGCATCCCTCTGAATCTGAGCTCATATATGTGTGTGCGCGCGTGTGTGCGCGTGCGTGTGTGTGTGTAGTATAAAAATAGGTTTCCTCATACAGTTTTTCAACCATCTGCCCGTTTTGAGGTCACTTCAATAACTGGCACTAGCTGTTCAAATATGGAGTCAAATTGAGATCTTTAACGGTGAAAGAAAATGAATCATGAAACATGAAGCCTCAGTCTCAGTTGCAGAAATATTTAGACATTCCAAACTCATGGTTTTTACAATGATTCTTTTGTAATAGCATGTTATTTTATCCTGCCCTTTCTGTTCAATACAGAGTGTTGATGGGAATTCCGACTCTTTTCACTGAGTCAGATCATTAATAAGAGCCGACTCTTTCGACTGCCAAATGACTCAGTGCCATTTTTCTCTAAACCGGACAAAACAGAACCAATCATTGTTCTCCTTTGCTTAGCTATGGCTGAAATTTTCCCATGAAATCTTACTCTAACAAAATCACTTTATATTTGCTTTGCTTTTTATAAAATGTGTTTTCAAAATGGTAAAATCAGCAAATATGGAGTCAAATTGAGATCTTTAACGGTGATGGATAAAGAAAATGAATAAAAAAAAAGGAAGCCTCAGTGTTAGTTGCAAAAATATTTATATATTCAGAAAAGACATGGTTTTTGCAATAGGCCTTATTCTTTTGTAATGCTATATTCTGAGCAAAATTCTGCAACATTTTGAGCAGTTGCTGTTCTTTTTCAGTTAATTATGGCTGAAATTTGTCCCTGAAATCTTACTCTGACAAAATAACTTATCATACTTTGCATTGCATTTCATTAAATTGAACAAGTTGTAAAATCCGCACAGCAAATGTGCAACTTGACAAATAAAATTAATTTAAATTTTATCCTGATAACTAATTGCCTGATAACTTTATACTACATACAGTAACTAAAATGTCAACAAGCAGCAATGCAGTGGATCCGCTCTTTCATATTGCCTCATACACACAGCTGAGAGCCAAACACACATCTTACTATTCATGCCAATGAACAGCTCAGTTGTTGAAAAGCACTGCGTGAACATATACAGCCGTGGCCAAAAGTTTTGAGAATGACACAAATATTAATTTTCACAAAGTCTACTGCTTCAGTGTTTTTAGATCTTTTTGTCAGATGTTACTAACTGTTACTGAAGTATAATCACAAGCATTTCATAAGTGCCAATGGCTTTTATTGACAATTACATGAAGTTTATGCAAAGAGTCAATATTTGCAGTGTTGACCCTTCTTTTTCAAGACCTCTGCAATTTGCCCAGGCATGCTGTTGTGACAGATGTTAATGAGTATATACTCTCAATATTAATGTATTTCACTAATCATCCTTTCTTTCAATTTTTATTTATTTACTTGTTATTAATTTGTCCACGAAAACCTTATCATTTTGTTTTGTATCTTATGTTTGCCATTTTTTGGAAAAAAAGCCGCGCTGCGTCGTCAGACCGCGCTGAGCGCGCTTTTTGATGAGAGGTAAGCAGTTAACGGTGCTCTCTCAATATAGGCTTGTAAAAGTTCTGAGAAGTTTGATTAAGTCAATAATATGCAGTAATATTATTGTTCACAGTGTTATAAATGTATTAGAAAATGTTTTATGAATGGATGGATTGGAAATCCATTGGGGTGTCCCCGCGCAGGTTAAGAGTCAGATCCAGCAATCTCAAAAATTATGCCCTACCTGAGTCAAAAGAAGCGACCTTCAAGGCGACAGAGGGCTGGAATGGATGCCAGGGCTCTAGTTCTTCTTAAGCAATGGGATCGGCTGAAGATTCAAGATGGAGTAGTCTATCCTGCCTCTAAAGATCCTCTAAGCCATCACAAGAGGTTTCAGCTTGTACTTCCTTCTAGTCTCAAGACTAAAGTCTAAACTGGTGTACACGACCTTGCGGGACATCAGGGACTGTCAAGAACCCTCCAGCTAACCCGACATCGCTTTTTCTGGCCTAGAATGGAGCGTGACATAAGGGAGTATGTCAAGTGTTGCCAGAGATGTATATTGGCCAAAACACCAGAGCCATCTGCTCGAGCTCCACTTGAGAGCATTAGAACCTCTGCCCCTATGGAGTTAGTGTGTTTGGATTTTTGGAGTGCTGAGGACAGCAAGCAGCGTTCTGTAGACATATTAGTTGTGACGGATCACTTCACCAAGTTGGCACATGCCTTCCCGTGTGTAAACCAGAAAGCAAAACAAATTGCGAAGAAGTTGTGGGATCATGTCTTTTGTGTTTACGGTTTCCCAGCACGCATTCATATGGATCAAGGAACCAACTTTGAAAGTACTCTCATAGCAGAACTGCTCAAGCTGGCAGGCATTGAGAAGTCACACACTACAGCATACCACCCGATGGGAAACGGTGGGACAGAGCGGTTTAATCGGACTCTGGGTAGCATGCTTCGCTCTCTGCCTCTCAAGGAGAAACACAAGTGGCCCGAGCAGATAAAGACTCTGACATTCGCATACAATGCCACAGTACACGAGACCACTGGTTACGCCCCATTCCAATTGATGTTTGGCCGTATTCCAAAGATACCTGTTGATGACATGTTTGGGCAGGTGTTGCATGACCCTGTGATTGTTGACCCTGGTAGCTATGTGAAAACACATACCTTCATGAGGCAGCACACATTGCTCAGAAACACACTGAAAAAGAGCAGAAAAAGCAAGCCAAGTGTTATAATCGGAAGGTAAAGGGCACCTATTTGAACATCGGAGACAGAGTGCTTCTTGCAAACAAGAGTGAAAGAGGAAAGAAAAAGCTTGCTGACAAGTGGGATCCAACTGTCTATATTGTAAAGGATCGGAACCTTCAAACCAACATATACAAACTGATTGACGAGGAAGGAAAATCCAAAGTGGTGGATCGAAATTTGATTCTTGATATCAGCTTCCTACCTGTTGGACCACCTCAAGATGATAAGGACATACAGTCTAATACTGAGAATATGGAGAGTGAGTCTGGTGTGTCTGAGTTGTCTGACTCACTGGAAGAGGAAAGTTCTGGTGATAGAACGAGGGCATGGGTGCTTGATGATCAAGAAGAGATTGAAGGTCAAGAGTTTATGGTTGATGAATCCCTGGAATCTGATCATTCAGTCCACAGTCGAAGTGTCTGCGACCAAAATCCCAGTGAAAATGAGGCTGTTGGGGGTTTTGATCAAGTATCTGGCATAGAGACTGAATCCTCTGCTAGTTATCCTGACCCACAAATAAAAACTGTGAACGACTCTCATGCTAACAGTATTCCTGACACACAAGCACAAATTCCTACTGACACACAGGGTGTTAGGACCCGTGCAGGAAGGGTGGTCAAAAAAGTTAGTCGTTTGATTGAGTCAGTGACACAGAAACCATTTTATGTTCAGAGAGTGGGGTCATCTGTAGCAAGGAGATCAGGATCTTTTCTTTCTTTATTTTAAAAGGTATTGTTTCTATGAAAATACTGTGAAAATGTTTACAAGATATGAATTTCACGAAGTGTAATATATACCAGATTATTGTATGTTGTACAAGGCAGCATACTGTTCTGAGAATGTCTAAGGCTTTATCAACCTTGGACTTTTCTTGACCTGTAAAGCGGGTAACTTACCATGTTGAACTGTGAATGAGATTCATTGAAAATCTGGTTCTCTTGGATCAATTTTGTGTCATTTGGTCAGGATATTAGTGAAATTCAGGAGGGGTGAATGTGACAGATGTTAATGAGTATATACTCTCAGTATTAATGTATTTCACTAATCGTCCTTTCTTTCAATTTTTATTTATTTACTTGGTATTAATTTGTCCACGAAAACCTTATCATTTTGTTTTGTATGTTATTTTTGCCATTTTTTGGAAAAATTTTATATCTCTGTTGCGTGGTGACGTCACTTCCGTTTAGCCCGCGCTGCGTCCTCAGACTCCGCTGAGCGCGCTGAAGAGAGGTCAGCAGTTAACGGTGCTCTCTCAATATAGGCTTGTAAAAGTTCTGAGAAGTTTGATTAAGTCAATAATATGCAGTAATATTATTGTTCACAGTGTTATAAATGTATTAGAAAATGTTTTATGAATGGATGGATTGGATTCAATGGTTTTATTACTGAGTACAGTGGTTTGAGTATGTGTTTGCGTATATATGTGTGTGTGCGCCAACAGAAGGTGGTGGTTTTCACGAATTAAATAACTTCCTTTAATTTGTGCAGGTGGAAAAAATCACAGACGATCATTTTTTCATGCTGTACTCTTCGATCTGTCCAGTGCCATCTAGAGGCCCCAGAATAAACTCTCCAGATCAACAGCCGTTCCAGTTCTCCCGTGTCTTCTGTTACACAACGCAGATCGTAATGGTGGTCAAGAGTTGGCCGGTTACACTGTCAATCAACTTCTGGGCCACATCCTGACTGATGGCAGCACATTCTTGCATAATCAATGCTTGGAGTTTGTCAGAGTTTGTGGGTTTTTGTTTGTCCACCCGCCTCTTGAGGATTGACCACAAATTCTCAATGGGATTTAAGGTCTGGGGAGTTTCCTGGTCATGGACCCAAAATATCGATGTTTTGTTCCCCAAGCCACTTCGTTATCACTTTTGCCTTGTGGCAAGATGCCCCATCATGCTGGAAAAGGCATTGTTCGTCACCAAACTGTTCTTGGATGGTTGGGAGAAGTTGCTCTCTGAGGATGTTTTTGTACCATTCTTTATTCATGGCTGTGTTCTTAGGCAAAATTGTGAGTGAGCCCACTCCCTTGGCTGAGAAGCAACCCCACACATGAGTGGTCTCAGGATACTTTACTGTTGGCATGACACAGGACTGATGGTAGCGCTCACCTTTTCTTCTCCGGACAAGCTTTTTTCCAGATGCCCCAAACAATCGGAAAGGGGATTCATCAGAGAAAATGACATTACCCCAGTCCTCAGCAGTCCAATCCCTGTACTTTTTGCAGAATAGCAGTCTGTCCCTGATGTTTTTCCTGGAGAGAAGTGGCTTCTTTGCTGCCCATCTTGACACCAGGCCATCCTCCAAAAGTCTTCGCCTTACTGTGCGTGCAGACGCACTCACACCTGCCTGCTGCCATTCCCGAGCAAGCTCTGCACTGGTGGTGCCCCAATCCCACAGCTGAATCAACTTTAGGAGACGGTCCTGGCGCTTGCTGGACTTTCTTGGGCGCCCTGAAGCCTTCTTCACAACAGTTGAACCTCTCTCCTTGAAGGTCTTGATGATCTGATAAATGGTTGATTTAGGTGCAATCTTACTAGCAGCAATATCCTTGCCTGTGAATCCCTTTTTGTGCAAAGCAATGATGGCTGCACGTGTTTCCTTGCAGGTAACCATAGTTAACAGAGGAAGAACAATAATTTCAAGCACCACCCTCCTTTTAAAGCTTCCAGTCTGTTATTGTAACTCAAGCAGCATGACGGAGTGATCTCCAGCCTTGTCCTCGTTAACACTCTCACCTGTGTTAACGAGAGAATCACTGACATGATGTCAGCTGGTCCTTTTGTGGAAGGGCTGACATGCAGTGGACATGTTTTTTGGGATTAAGTTCATTTTCATGGCAAAGAGGGACTTTGAAATTAATTGCAATTCATCTGATCACTCTTCATAACATTCTGGAGTATATGCAAATTGCCATCATAAAAACTGAAAATTAATATTTGTGTCATTCTCAAAACTTTTGGCCATGGCTGTATACAGTACTGTGCAAAAGTCTTGCAAAGAAATGCTGTAGACCAAATATGCCTATTTGTACATTCAACAAATATTATAAAGAGCAGTAAACAGTAATAAATGAAACAAAGTCAATATTTGGTGTGACGACCCTTTGCTTGAAAAATAAAATAGTAGTCTCAGGTACAATTAGTGCAGTTTTATAAGGAAATGAGCTGGTAAGTTTTATTGAGCATCTTGCAGAACCAGCCACAGTTCTTCTGGAGACTTTGACTCTCACTTGCTTCTTATTTTTGCAGCAAAACCCAGCAGCCTTCATTGTGTTTTTTTTTTTTTTTGTCTGAAAAATGGTTTCTTATGTAATATGCCGCTTTCTTTCTAACATTTCTAACGTACAAACATTTATATTTTTCTGTAACATTTCATTTTGTGCTGGAAAACTAATATTTGGGAATCTAAAATGTTTTTGTACTGACTCGATAATGTAGAAGTCATAAAATAAAAATCTATAACTAGGTTTGTACAAAAAAAACAATAGGGTGCCTAAGACTTTTGCACAGTACTGTATATAAAAAAAAAGGTTTAATGCATCCAAGTTGGCTCTCAGTGTTCACCTATTAAACATTACATAGAGATCCAGGGGTAACCAATGCCAAGTAGTAACGTGTTGGAGCTGTGATCAATGCAATACATTTACACAATGAAGGTCACTGACTGGAAATGTCAGAACACACCCAGAGCCTGATCAATTTTTTTTTTTTTATCAGAAAATAGGCTTCATGACATACTATACAGTATTTCACCTCTTACAACCTCATATGCACATTAGATAATAAAGGACATTTATCCGAGACTGACTGACTCGTTATTCTTTATGTTCTGTTTTCGACAACATGTAAAATTTGAACTAAAATCGGAATAATATTAAACGTGATTTCTAAATGTATGTTTGAAAATAATTCTTTAATAACAATTAACTCTAATGAACATGAAAATATAAACACATTCCTATTTCACAGATTATATTCAGATCATTTAATAAAGTTAAATAAAAGCGTAAAAAAGGACTAACATTTCCCTAACATGTGCACACACACCATCATGGTGATTTTCAAATGTTGTTCATATTGCTAATAATTCAGATTAAGAATAGATACAGTGCCCTTCAATAATATTGGCACCCTTGGGTGCCAATAATTGTTGCACACATACAGTATATTTAACAAAGATATATATTTTTTGGACAAACCTGTGTTGTGTTTGCAATTGTTTGATATCCATGAGAGCAGAGTATTTTTGTGATTTTTTTTTTAAAAACAAAAGATCAAAAGGTTAAACAATAAAGACAATTTTTCACAGCCTTCTTTGCTCCTATTTACCAAGGGTGCCAATATTAGTGGAGGGCACTGTATACTAGGAACTTTAAAATACATGTTCTAAAATGTTACGGTCTGAGTTAGTTATTGCATATGAATGTGCAATATCAGGCTATTGCGTATTTGCTATTTGTCAGTTTAAATGCAGTGGAGTGAAAAGCTAATGTGAGCATCACCAAGGTCACTCAGGACTAAAGATCTGCTGACTCGTATCATGCCACAGATACTGCTTATATTACTGACCGAATGTAACCTCACTGATGAAAATTGAGGATTAGGCTGTTTGAGTTTGAATCTTGTCACCAAGGCAGTTCAGCGTCTTTAGTTACCTCACATGCTTTATTCTGTTTCGTCCTGAGTGTGCGTTTCTTAGGGAGGTTGCTTTGGAGAGAACTTTTGTAATGGTGTAAACATTTTTGGGAACTTTTTCTTTTGTTATTGAGAGACTCATATGTATCCTGGTTGCTTAGAAACATCATGTTTCTCCACTGGATGACTGTGGAGAAGAACTGGCTGCATGGTGGCCATGATTCACAATACAAAACAACAGAATATAAGATGAAGACTGGTTTAGAAATATGGGCAGTCATCTACTGTTCAAAGAAAAATCCATCCTGAATGACGGATCACATATCAATATTTGTAACCAATGTGTGATTTTCAATTGTGCAAAGCATTTATTTTCTGATTAAAGTCAAAATGTACTTTTTTTGGTTTAAAGTTCTTTCAAGGACATGTTTATTTTCACTTTCACAATGATTTCCGACATTACCTACAGTGCCATTCAACTACCTGCTAATCGGGGTTCCAGTGGGAATTCTCTACCTCTATCTCTCTCAGACAGATAACCTTTAAAGTTTTAACTTTCATGCTAATTCCGCCATCAATGCCATCATGCTCGTCATCTTGTACCTCCTACGTGCAAAATAAAGATGTAGCTGGACAATTAAATGTTTTCCTCTCCGCAGTAATATAGATGAGCCTCCCAAACTTAGCATAATTTAATAGTATACCATGCACTCTTATATCTGTACAGTTGTGAGTGAAGAGATCGTGATATAGGCACACAGTTTCTTAATGACACTGTTGTGTTGGTTTGAAATGTGGAAAAACATCTGCATTTAAAAGTTCAGTACCATGCTTTATGGACTATGGATAAGTGGTTACAGGCTACGAAAGGATGAATTAATAAATAATGGCTTTACTGCATATAGAGGCTGCTATAGAGGTTTGATAATATCACCCTAGGGACAGTTCACAGGGAATATTATTTAATTATGGTTTAAGTGGTAAGAGAGCAGTTATTGATTCAGACGCCTCCAGGACGTGCAGACATAAAGAGACGCAAACTACAAATGTCACACAGATTTATGGAGAGTCAGTATGTTAGAGTCAGAGTGCCATTCAACATCATGGACTTGCTATATGCTTACTGTAAATTTTTTTGCTATTTTACTTCATTTCAGGATGTTTAAACTTGTACTATTTCACGTCTCTTTCAGTTTTTTTTTCTTTTTTTCTTTCTTTCTTTCTTTCTTTCTTTATTTTACTGAAAAACAGTATAAAATATTTATTTTTGTAAAAGTGCATGAAATGATTTTTCAGCTATTCTGTACTTCTTACAATATCAATAGCTTTTTGATTTTATAAAGTATGCAATTTTATGCATATGTAAGTAGATATAGCCTCTTTTGCATAAATAAATGTACATTACATGTACAAGCTCTAAGAATATCAGTAATCAACTGGTAAAGATCGATTTTCTTATCTGTCGCTTGCCCTAAAGATTGCCCTATTCACCTGTAGTGTTTTGAATTATGCATTATTTTTACTGTCTGATGGCCTTAAATCATAAATTCATTTGAAGAAGCATCATCACTGGCCCACTGCTGCCCTCTTCAGATTGCCTAGGGTAATACACTGAATCATGGTTACTTTTTTTGTTGGATTTCCAGAAGACTCGACCATCTCCGCTGTTGTAAGTTCCCTGTTTGCTGTTTGTCTTCTCAGGTGAGCAGGTGGCTGTGTTTCGGGGTCAGGATGGGAAGGCCTATGTAGTGGATGCCTACTGCCCCCACCTAGGGGCCAATCTGGCTATAGGGGGCAGAGTGATGGGCAACTGTATTGAATGTCCATTCCATGGATGGCAGTTTCGAGGAGAGGATGGGAAGTGTGTCAGGATCCCGTATGCTGAAAAAGGTAAGGTGATAGATAGGTAGATAGATAGATAGGATGGCTGGATCAACTGGTGATTGAATAGATGGATAGATAAGTGGATGGAGAAGGGGATGGATGGATCAATGGATAGATGAGTGGATAGATAAGTGGATGGATGATGGATAGATGAAGGTACAGGTGGATGGATGATTGGATGGTTGTGTATTTGAACAGATGTCAGTGAATGATTGATGATTGGATGGATGGATTTACTAGTGAATGAATGGACAGAATAGATGGATGGATGCCAAGTGGATATACAAGTATATGTTTGGATATTATCTATATATCTTGCTAGCTAGCTAGCTAATGCTGCTAGTTAACTCTGTAATATGTGTGTGCGTTTTTATATATACAGTGCCGGAGTTCGCTAAGGTGCGCTGCTGGCCGAGCTGTGAGATTAACGAGCAGATCTTGGTTTGGTTTCACTGTGATGGAGAAGAACCAGGTTGGATGGTTCCTGAGCAGAAAGAGATCACCAGTGAGGAGTGGGTTTACCGCGGACGCACGGAGCACTTCATCAATGCTCACATAGAGGTAATGTTGCATTCTTAAAAAAAAAAAAATCATCAACAAAGTGGATCACCAATCTGTTTACAACACAATGGAGTATGAAATTCACCAGGCATAAGGATGCCCCTAGTAATTTACATGATAAACAGCAGGAAATGGTCCACATTGACAAACTGAGGCTCTCTAGTGAGTGTTATATCTCTAATTCCACTGAAAATAAACTGAATCGAGCAGTGATGCTTGAGAGATTTTAAATTAGATTTAGAAAAAAAAAAGCAGAAGGATGTTACACTTCCTCCTAACCCTTGTTTAACCTCCGTAGGAGATACCAGAGAATGCTGCAGACATCGCTCATCTGGCCCATCTCCACACGCCGGGTATTGTGAGTGGCGTGGACCTGCGTTACACCAACAGTAAGACCTGGGAGTTCATCCGCCATGACTGGAAGGTGAGCAAGCCTTCACCTGGAGTCTCACTGTAGACTTTTCTTCTGGTCCTACACACTCACACCACTCCATCATATATTATTGTCCCATAACAGCATGCCTCTAAGTGTTTTATTCTTACATATTGCATAATGTGGTCATGAACATACAAGGTAAAGGTCAGATTAGATTACAGGTTGTATTTAATCAAGAGCTTAACAGGGGCTCCTTTAAACTCAACCATCCAGTCATTAATACTGACACCATAACTGCTTTGCTGCCATATAATAAATTTCCTGACATTTGCTTAATGACTCATCATGTAGTCTAGTAGGGTACGATACAGTCAGAACATGTCTCGTCTAGCATCATTTAAATGTCTTCACTTCTACATGTGTGTGTGTTTTCTTAGGTGGAATGGAATCCAGAGCCAGAGCCCAATAAGCACTGTTCTCAGATGTTGGTGAAGCACGCTCTCACTGTATTCGGACGCCACTGGCCTCTTTTGGACGTGAATGTGGTGGCCAGACAGGTAATGACATAGCTGACCGGCAGGGGCAGCAGAGAGTCATAGATTAGCATGCTGATACAAATGAATACTATTCTGTTATAGGATGGTGCTGTTTGTGCTGTTATAGAAAATTAATCAACACCTTCTGAGCAATCAGAATCGAGAATTTAACAGTGCTGTGGTATAATGCAGCATTACTTACAACAAAAATGCCATAGACTTATGACACAAATAATTGTTAGGGTTGGCGAGTTGCTGTGATATAAGATGATAAACACTTCAGGATTTTCTGTTTTAGAGAAAGAATCAACTTCGGCTTAGTAGTAACTAAATAACTTAGTAGTTATTTTCCTTTATCAGCACAGACCCATAGACTTATAATACATACTGTTAGCATTGTCAAATCACCATGTGATTTCATAATCATAACAAAAGCTAAATGCTATATATCTAAAAAATCTATGTAAATGAATGACAAGGTTGAACCTTTCAATATTATTACCTTAGAAGGTCATTTGACCGGATATGCACAGTGTCTCAAGCTCGAGCAGGAAATGAGACACATTGCAGGTCAATATTAGCTCAAATGTCATGTCTGTAGTAATGGTATTGTGTTATTGATCATCACTGGCCTGCTTCATATTATATGCAGCTACCAGATTCAAACCAGTATGTTTGTGTGTTTGGGTGTGTATGTGTTGTACATCTCTGTTGCTGTTGTTTGTCATGTGTGTAGATGGATTTTGCATTAATTCTCTTTTGAGCAATATTTCATCAAAGGCAAAAAAAAAAAAAAATCAAGAGAATCTTTCTCCAACTCGAGTGTAAAGAATTTAATGCACTGCCACGGAAAGGGGGAGTTTTTCACATCTGCCCTTCACACACAATTCACCTTCAGCATTCGTTTATTTGTCTCTGTGTGTGATTGTGGTATTTTTGAAAAGCTCTAGCGTGTAACCATGGTGATGCTAATTATACACAGTGATATGTGGGAGACGTGTCAGTGCTCAAGGCTGCACAGGAGTGTTTGTGTGTGCGTTTGCGTGTGTGTGTGTGTGTGTGTGTGTGTGTGTGTTTGCGTGTTTGTGTTTGTGTGTGTGTGTGTGTGTGTGTGTGTGTGAAGAAGTGAAGCTGAAGGCCGTTTGACTGCACGCAGCATGCACAGTTGGAGTGCTGCAGTCACATCGTCCGTGATAAAGAGCGTGAGGAAGGATATGAAGAAGGAGCAGGACAACATACTGTTAGGGTTCTATGTAGAACTTTTAAGGGTTCCAAACCATTCAAGAGTTAACCCTTTTATTAAGCGTGTGCAGTACAATATGTAAGGAATAATACTCTTGGCGGCATGCTGTGATAGGACAATAATCAACGTCAGGGTGGTGTAATATGACCTTTTCTTTGTTGAATGTTTTGTCACTATAGAAACTGTTACACATTCGTACAAGTGCATTAATATAAACCTGTGATTTAAATTACAGCCAGAACTAGTGTCAGGACTACAGTACCTTCTGTACAATCAGAATTGAGAATTCAACAACACTGTGATATAAAATGTAGCATTATTACAAAAATAAATGTCATAGGCTCATTGCACAAAGCAGTGTGTTCAGAGATGCAGTGATGCAGTATGCAAGTATATGTTAAAAGCCCTGTTAGGATTTACAGGAAGTGTGTGTTTTCTCTGTAGGTCGGTCCAGGTGTGGTGTTCCTGCTGTTTAATCACAACTTCTTGGGTCGTGGTGTGATCTTACACTGTGTGACCCCAGTGGAGCCGCTGCTGCAGTGTGTGTCACACACCATCTTCTACCAGAGCAACATTCCTCCACTAGTGCCAAAATTCATCCTGCGAGCAGAGTGTATTCAGGTAACGTGTTCCAAACACCTCCTCTGTATGACCTCACTCACAGCAGAGTGTGTGTGTCTGTGTGTGTGTGTGTGTATGTGTATGTGTGTGTGTGTGTGTGTGTGTGTTAAAAGAATGGTTCAGTGAAAAATCAAATTTACACAATTTCCTATTTACTCTAAATGTCACTGATCAGGCAAAACATGTTTGTTATCGCAATATTTTGGTCTGGAGCTATAAGAATAGTGTACTGTAACTAACAAATATGTATAACTTGCCCCAAATTATACAGTGATCCAGAGACTTATGTAGTTTTACAGAGATCCAGTCACTTATGTGGTTTTACAATGATCCACCGACATATATATTATACCTACCAAGATTTATAATGGTCCAATGACCTATGTAGTGTTATAGTGGTCCAGTGACTTATGTAGTTTTACAGCGATCCAGTGATTTGTGTAGTTTTACAGTGATCCAATGACCTATGTAGTTTTACAATGTTTCAGTGACTTAACATTGATTTACAGTGATCCATTGTCTTGTGTATTTTTGTGGTGATCCAGTGACTTGTGTAGATTTACAGTGATCCAGTGACTTATGTAGTTTTACAGTGTTCCAGTGACTTAACATAGATTTACAGTGATCCATTGTCTTGTGTAGATTTACAGTGATCCATTGACGTGTAGTTTTACAATGTTCCAGTGACTTAACATAGATTTACAGTGATCCATTGTCTTGTGTAGATTTACAGTGATCCATTGACGTGTAGTTTTACAATGTTCCAGTGACTTAACATAGTTTTAGTGATTTATTGTCTTGTGTATTTTTGCAGTGATCCAGTCACTCACATTGTTTTTCAGTGATTCAGTGACATGCAGGTTTACATTGATTCTGCAACATAGATAGTTTTACAGTGATCCACTGACTTATGTTTTTTTATTTTTTAATTAATTAATTTTTTTTTTAGAGTGATACAGTGGCATGCATTTTACAATAATCCAGTGACTTATGTAATTTTACAGTAATACAGTGACTTGTGTATTTCTATAGTGATCCAGTGACTTACATATGTATGTCCTAGTAACATCTGACTTACGTCATCAACAGTGAATAACAGTAATTAATTTTTTGTCCCATGGAAGCTTGAGAGGGATCTAGAACAATAACATGGCATGAAAATGAACTGTCCAGGCTGCCTAACACTACAGTTTTTCCTAATCAATAACCAGTAATAAAGCCAAGTGATCAGTTGTCTCTGTTGTGGCAGTTTGAACGGGACGTGATGATTTGGAACAATAAGAAGTATATCTCAAAACCGTTGCTGGTGAAAGAAGACTCAGCCATCCAAAAACACCGGCGCTGGTATAGTCAGTTCTACAGCGAGAACAGCCCACGTCTGCGCTTCCAACACGACACACTGGACTTCTGATCAAACACATGGTCTGGACTCAAGGTAACATTCACCTCTGACTGACAGTGAGATTCATCAATGATAGATAGAGATAAGGACACTATATTGGCAGTGTCATAATTACTTTTCAGTAAAACATGCAGAAGGGTCCACTCCAAAATATGGTTTTATTTTATCGTTCCTTTAACAGTTACACAGTCAGATTACAAAGTGTGTCATTAAATCAATTTATGAACACTCATATAGTATTGTATTATATTTCATTAATCTAAGTCAAAAAATGTTCATATTGACTGAAAGTTGAATGCATTATGCATTATCACCCCACCTCTGTCATTTCAGTTATTTCATCCTTCATTTATGAATGTTATTTAAGCCAGCTTCATCCTTGACAGTGATAAATATTAAAACATCTACAGCGACAGCAAATTGATGCCTTTGCTGCAGTCGGTTGTCATCACTGTCATTGTCAATAACAGAAACTATATTGTTTTTCAATAGTTTGCCTCTTTTTTCCACTTTTTCTTTCTTTCCTCAGATATGAATATTAGGAGCAGATTGGAAAAAGAAATATTGCTAATGTGTAATGTAATGTGATATTAAAAAAAGTGTAATGTGTTTGAGATCTGATATTATTATGCACAGTTCATTATTAGTTATAAAGGTTGTACAGTACAAGACATGGCATTATAATGAATACTGACACTTGTGTAACAACACTGATTACAAGTTATCAAGTTACAAGTAAAAGGAATTATTTAAAATTATTAAATAAATTAAAGCTTTATGAGGTTTTATTAGAGTTCAATAGAAATGCATACAAGGAATCATTCACAGGGTACAAATGATTATAATCACATTGATAAGGATTTGTGAATATGGGCTTAACAGAAAGTGAAACCATATTTTGGATTGTTATTCACCCATGTTATTCACTCAACAGTATAATAGCTGTTATGTTATTAACTTTTTTCCTATTATACAGATGTTATGCAGTTGTTCAATCAAATGATGAGGACAGGATGCTTGCAGTGGACCTGACCGATGGAAGAAAAAAAAAATCCTTTCCCAGTCCTGAAACACATTAGCGCATTGTATCAAGTTGCTCTGAGTAAGATGAGCCCCTGATCTTAAAATATTCAAACGTTCCACAATCAAAACTGAAAATCTCAAAAATCCAAGATGATGCCATGATGGTAGCGGCTTATTTCCTTCCGTTTTTAAGGACCACGCTGTCCTTGTTGAAGTGCCTGAGAAGACTGTGAATCATTGAGCAAGTGCTAACTTTCTCTCTCTCTCTATGAGAATCACTGTAGCTTGACTTTATTGCACTGTAATCAGGGGAATTCAACACAATCACAACACATCGCAGACTGAAGAGCTCTTCCAGCTAATGCAAGCAATAACAGCCGACGGGCCAGAAGACGAACTGAAGCCACATGACCACACAGTCATTTCTACACTGTGAATCAAGAGGATTTCCTCTTGGTATTACTAAAATACCAAATTGGTGCACCAGTCTCTGTAATTACATAAAAACACAGTCTCGTTGATTCAAAGAAGTGTGTATCATGAATGATTCTATACACGCATCACTGTATGGTAAAGCCTGATACCGTTTGCATCTCTTTCTTTATTAGTAGTGCACTATTATTTAGAAATGATATCAAATGAGGCGTGGTCTCTGTGCCTGTCTGATAGAAACAACTCTAAATCATATTATATGAAATCCTTGGTGGTTTAAAAATATCTGCGTTATATAGGATAATTAATCGTGCATCAACTATTATCTCAGAATGGAAGATATACAACGATCACAATTTTCATGAATTAAACAATGACATATCATACTTTTTATCCATTTATAGGTAGGTTTAATGTTTCTGAATGTCTGCAAAACAAGTTATCGCTTATACTATAACAGAAAATGTTACTGAGAAACCACAAAGCCCTCCCTTCTGAAGACTGCGTCGGAAAACGTAAGCTTATGAAGCACTGACACCGGAGACTCCTTCCAAAAATGCTAAATAAACATCTCCTCACAGAAAACCTAATGCTAATGTGTGCATTAATATAAACCTGTGATTTGAATTGCAGCTGGTACTACTGTCAGCTTGGTGAAAATAAATTATCATTATTGGACCAATCAGATTTGAAAATGTCTGCGTAGTGCAAAATGGCCAAAAGTTTTAATTTGGTAATATTTAGAGTAAATAATATATATTTAAATATTTATTAACTGTACACTGTAGCTACAGTACATATCACTAAGTATCTTCAGGAAGTACAGTATAAGTTAAAACTAAATTGATGGATTGCTGAAAGACAAAGGTACCTTTAAAGCAAATAGAGTATAGTACTCACTATGTGTTGAATATTCATACATTCAGCATTGAGTTGTATTATTTTTGTATTTTAGTCTGTTTTCAGTGCACTGAATGACTTCATTACAGTATGTTAGAGCATGCATTAAAGTGTTTAGTGTTTGATAAAGCTTGATAACCACAGTACTGTTATCTAACTTTTTTTTTAATCAGCAGGCGCGTTTGTCCTTGTGCGCTGCCAAACTACTTGCTGTTGCTCATTTGCCGTATTTACAACAATGAGAGCAGTTTGAGCTGCAGTTATACAGGACAAATAGTACAGCATTTTCCAGCCTAATCTCTGCCCACCATGTTTGTAGCATATGGCTGATTAACTCAAACTATTATTTCTACACTATTCTCTGGACAAAAAAAATAACAGGAACATTGTTTAGTAGAAAAGCACTTATAATAGACATCTAAGGGCAGTTTTTGAATTAATATTTAAAACATTTTTTAAATAATCCTACAAGTATTACACTTGAACACCAAAGCTCTTAACACAGACATTAGACAATGTCACAAAACGTATTGAATATACGTTTGTGTAATTCCTTTTTTTTTTTTTTTTTTAATTTTACTGTATCCATGGCTCATCAGGAGCTCCATCTCTACAAGAATGAGTTTACAAATAATTTTGATGAAAGAATTCATTGATGTTCATTGACTGTATTGAATCAACTGCCCTTAGACTTATAAGCTCATATAGATACCTTATATAGCATTTAATATCACGGTGTAGTTGAATGCATGATTCTTATCGGTCGGTGTTTGTTGATTAATTTTCTATAACAGCATCTCTGACAACAGTGCAATTCAAATCACAGGTTTATATTAATATACTTGTTCTAATACATTATCATTTCTGTAGCAACAACTTGTACAGGGACTTGTGTATTACTGTAATAAACAGATTAAACAAAGAAATCTAATATTAAATCTAATATTTGATATGGTGATGTTTTCTGTAAGGAGACATTTATTAGACATTTATGGAAGGAGTCTCCAGTAAAAGTCTTTGTAAAAGTCAGTACATTTCCAACACTAGGAACTACTGTTTACAGCTGCTATAATGTAAGCGATGACAGGAATGAACTTGTTTTGTGGACGTTCCATAACATTAAATGTCAATATGAATGGATAAAAACTGCAGTTGTTCATTAATTGATAAAAAATGTAAGAATTGGCAAATCACTGTGGTATTTACAGGGTGTCTCAAAAGTCTCCATACATGTGGGGACTATGTTTGCCAGCACCACGTTGGTTGTGCCTCTGTGGACATCCACTTCTCGGTTGGTCCACAACACTTCCAGTCTTTTTGAATTTGTTAATCATTTTGGCAGCAGTGTCGTGTGTGATGTGCTCGCCATGTTTCCTATTAAAGTCCATCACAACCTTGCGACAGCTTCCCAGTCAAACCATGAGAATGATTACAATACGTTCCTTTTTTTTTTTTTTTTTTTTTTTTTTTGCCAAAGGCATTCTTAAAGGCTATCTGAAAAAAAAATTAAGTATGAAAAGTTTTGGAAGACATTTTGCTAAAAACTGTTAATTTCCCCTATGTATGGAGACTTTTGTGACACCCTGTATGCATGCTCTTATTGGCAAATATTCACACAACCCTGTCGTATTTTTTTTTTTGTTTTAAATCCTTACTTCTAAATATATTGTTTTTGACGTTAAAATATTCTAAATGAGTGCTAGTATGGTTATTTCTCCTATTTCATAGAATTCCTGTTGTTGATTTTAGAAGCTTTTTTGCACCATAATGCTTTGTGTATTGTTGCACATGCTGTAACTGTACAGTATGTCTGCACAAAACACTTTAGTCTCCATTACAGAATGTTCTTTGTGGTAAGATAAACATGAAATCAGTCATGTATAATTTTACAGCTGTTCCAACTGAGCGAGAAACATCTTGCGGGTCTTAGGCAACTTATTTAAGGCATGCGGCAGCGCGTTATCCTTTTAATCTTTTTAAACCATAAAAATCTTTTTATGGTTTTCCATATTGCTTTATTAAAATATAGGCTATGCTTTCTATGCAAGATTGTGGGTAGTGGATCTTATTTCACAAGTGAAATAAGAATCTTATTTCACAAATTAATGACCCATTAATAATATATTTCAGCAGCTCTTATCATAAATCCCAGATTGTAAGCAGATTTAACATTATTTTGTTTGGTACCTTCTCTTCTCACACTCGTTTCAACTCAGCCTGTGTCCTAACACTAAGTGGTGTTAATTAATGTCTTATGTTACAACATGATCAGCCCATTATGATAAGTGGCATATGTTGTGTCTGAGCCTGTGAATACATTTCAAATGCCATCTAACTAGAGCAAGAGATACACACAGGGAGGGAGAGAGAGAGAGAGAGAGAGAGAGAGAGAGAGAGGTGCATGATGGGTTATTGTCCTGAACATTATGTCAGCATGCAGATGTTGGCCATTTTCCTGATGAAATTAGCTTCTGTACAGCGGCAGTATCAGACACAGTGTACTCAGAGTGCCTACGCTTACACGCATGACTACGCTGCATCTCTCTCTCACTTTATCTATCTCTCTCAATTTGTGTGCTCTGTGTCTGTGCAGGCAACACAGTAAGGCTGAGAAATGCACCACCGCAGGCACTGTGATAAAGCGAGCGAAACAGTGTTCTTATTACCTTGTCATCGAGATTGATTTTATAAATCTGCAGGTATTTGTTCGGGGTGAATCATACAGGTTTCTATAATGTCTTCTGTAATCTATACATGCCATAGACGGAAAATACTTTTATTTTTATTTATTATTATTAAATTGGATTCAAATTCCCCTTAAAACTGGAAGGAGATGTTTCTAACATGCGATTGACTTGTATGTACCCTGTTTCATTGCTAAAGAAGTCAGCCAAGTTTAATACATGAAAATGCAATATTACAGCACTGATTGTACAATGCAGTATATTTACATTTATTTAAAAAAGCTTCTGCTTTGAATATAAAGACCTTTTACTGGAGTGAAATTGTTAAAAACAACTGTATGTACACTGACTGTACAAAATATCTATCTATCTATCTATCTATCTATCTATCTATCTATCTATCTATCTATGATTTACCTATCCACGAATCCATTGATCCCTTCATCTATTCATCCATCCATCCAATTCCATTCATATATTCATCAATGTTCTACCGCTCATTCTCTGACCCATCTTTCCATGTACCAAACAATCCATCCACTTGTTTATCGACCTGTACATCTATCCATACATGCATACATCTGTCGATTCATCCATCCATCCATCCATCCATCCATACACCTGTCCATTTATCCATTCATCTACCACCCATACATCCATTTTGTCTATGCATCCATTCATTAATCCATCATCCATCCATCTGCTTATTTATCCATCCTCCATCCATCTACCTATCCATCCCTCCATCCATCCATGTTCTACCAATCCTTTTATGACCTATCTATCTGCACCTGCCTTTCCATCCATCCATCTAACTATCCATCCACCCACTGAATCCACCTATCAATTAACCTATACACCCATCCATCAATCCACCCATCTATCCATCCACCCATTTATCTATCTATCTATCTATCTATCTATCTATCTATCTATCTATCTATCTATCTATCTATCTATCTATCTATCTATCTATCTATCTGATTCCTCTTCTGGAAATATTATGCATATCATGAACAATATTTTTGTAAATGGTTGTCATATAAACAGATTCTCAAATAAACCAATAAGCCTGATGTTGCTTGAGGCTCAGATCTTCAGCCCACACTCATTTTCCACAAGCATACACAATTCAGAAATAAAATCGATATGCCAAAGAAACGCAAGCTTTTCCACACTGACCTTAATCTTTCTTTCAGAGGTCAGCACCTTGATTAATCTGACTCAGTCCCAGAAGGCTTTCAAACAGCTACACCTTTTTAGTGATAAGCAACCTAGAATAAATAATGCTCCTTTCTTCTACCTCTACACTGTAACCGATGCATCAGCAATTTTGAAAGGTTACAGAAGGTATAAAGTCATTAGGAAAAGTAAAAGGTTTTAGTGAGCTACTTTCCAAAACAGGACTTTTTCTTCTGGAATGTGTTTCTTTCTCTGGAGCCATGGACCCTGAAGTGTCTCATTCTGGAAATCTAGAGCAGGAGAGAAAACCTAGATGTACCTGCGATTCAGAGTCAGTAAATCCCTGTGTTCAAATATCTTCAAGTCATCTAGATCAAGGAATAACACAAGGAAGCACAGGAAGCGCTGGGATAAATGAGGAGATATGTTTGAGTGTTGAAAACCCCATGGTTTCAGCTACAGATGGACCAAACCTGAGTGAAATTCACTCAGGGGAGTGTTTGGCTCAAGAACCTTTGCTTAATGAACATTTTAATAACCTACGTCCTGATGAAAGTGAGTACACGGTGTCAAGGACAGAGAGGACAGGTGGTGGGATCAGCAGGACACTTGGTCATTTGAATCAGGAATCTACCGACTCTGCGGTAGGCGAGTGCCCAATTTGCACCGAGCCCTACCACTCCCAGGGTGACCATAGCATTGCGCTCCTAAACTGTGACCATACTGTGTGCCAGCACTGCTTGGCCATCATGCTCAAGCAGGCTGCGGACTGCTCTCGAGTACAGTGCCCCCTGTGTCGGCAGAAAACCCCGCTTCTACAGTGGCAGGTTTACAGGCTTCAGGAGGATATCACATTCTGTGCTCATCCTCCAGATCTCTCAATCCTGACGCCACAATCAGAACCAGAAGTCAGTACGGGGTTCTGTTCGACTCTGGAGCAGTATTTGCAGGTGCGGGCTGAGACGGCTCGAGTGTGTGGATGTTTCGAGCATCCTCGTGGACTTATACAGGCCATCCGGCACATGCAGTCACGCTGCCGTTGCTGCTATGTGACATTGCTGTTGATGCTGTATATGGCAGAGCTGAGCTTTCTGATGCTAATCTTTGTGCCCGTCCTCGTACTTGTACTTCTGTTCACTCTTGCAAGCTAGATTGAGGACAGTGTCCCAGTGCTAATGACCCAAAGCAAGGCACAATTTCTTCCTGTTGCAGAATGTGTGAACTTATAAACATATACAGACTTGACAAATGCACTTAAAGGAGCACTGTGTGATTATTAAGCACCTTGTAGCCTGCAAAACATACTGCAGCTGCAGTAAAACTCTTCTTTCCAACCAGTCTCCACTCTCTCTTTTGAAACTACATATTTTTATTTCCTTGAATATGATTCATTGACCTGTTCTAGGCATATTATTAAAATAGTAATGTACTGTAGGTATTTAAAAGGATGGCTTATGAAATTAAAGCGGCAGTATGTAATGTTTAAGCGTGTTTATATACATGCGATATTCATAATTTTAAACATATTGTGACTTTAGAGACAGTGCAAAATAGACAATATAGCACTTTTTTTGTAACACGTTTTAGAGTTTAGGGGAAAGGTAGAGGTGAATAATATCAATGTTATTGCTTAATATTATTTTTGTCCTTTATCTTAGTGATACTGATCAATCCCAAACAGTTATGACCAGAGACACAAAATAACATGGTAGAAATTGAGAAATTGTAATAATTTGAACTGGAAGATGTTCGGAACTGGACAACTTTGTTCCATCTGGGGGTGGAGATCATTTCAGGCCCCTAAAAGCAATAAACAAAAGCCAGAAATGAAAAATATCTCCCTGTCTATTCAAGAGCAGTATTGTGAATCATATATATATATATATATATATTTTTTAAGTATCTTTAAAAGTATATGATTTTTGCATGAATATCAACATGTTTAAACATTGCAGACTGCACCTTTAATTGTTACCCCTCATTTATTTCTAATTTAAACTTAATAGATTCAATTACACTGTGCCTATAGAACAGGTCAATTTTTATATTCAAGGACTGAAATTATGTTTATTTTTTTCAACTCAGCAGAACCTCAGTTGTCTCAAATATTATTTCAGCTGTCAGCTTGAAAAAAATAAAATGAAATAAATGAGGGCATATACACAATATAGAACAATCATTTATTTGTGCCTAGTTCTTGATTTGATAACATTTTTGTTTTGGTGTGAAGTGTTCCTCACTGCCGCTCAACGTCCTAGTTTTTGGAGGAACAGATTTGACATAATTTATAACCATAGCAACCCTCCGAAGTTGGTGCACAGCCACAACAATGACATGGACTTGACTCATGCTGAAATTTCATGTTTTCCCTTTGCGACTATGTGATCCCACTTTCTGATCTGAGAAAGTATTTGATTTCGAACAACAGGTCTGCAAGAACACACGGCACAGTTTTCACACATTTATCATCTATTTTTATTTGAAATATTTATCCCTTATGTAAAACACTTGTGGACAGTCATTTTAAGGCTGTTTTTAGGAAAATAAAAACCACATGAGACAGTTACTGTAATTTAACATAATCATTATCATTCTCCTGATTTCTGTTCTTCTTTAGACTATTTGCCATCTTAGTGCAGTGTTTCTGGTAAAACTTTACAAACTTTCTACTCAAATCAAGTGAAAAGATTTTTGGTTCAGACTCAACCTTAGCTTTATTTTATTAATTAATTTTTTTTAATTGAATTGAGATTTTTTAAACTGAGAAATCAGCTGCATCATGAAACATTCCTAGACTGTGTAAGTTTTGTACTTTTTTTTGGTCAAGAATATTGCTGTATTTGATAGCAATTGATAAAAATTTGATACTATCTATAATTTTTTATCAACATTAAATATTTTAGACCTGAATGTTAACAAATTTTGTTTATAAACACACTGGCATTTTTTAAAAATGAATAATTATATAATGTTTCTCCTAATTTTTACTCGTGGTATTCCTACACGTTTACTTTTTAACATAAGTAATATTAATTTACAATTCGTATGACACATAATTTATGCATATATACATACAAAAGTATCTGGATGTTTTTAAATAATTTAAGCATGAAAATGTGGACATCTGTGACACATTAAGACTTAGTTTTGCTTTCAGTCACAATGAAAGTAGGCAAAATGGCTTATTGTCATTTATAATAAACTGACCATCTGTTCACTACTTCCTGAGAGATGTGTTTTTCTTTAAGGTCTTTAAAAGCTGAAAAGTAGTGCATGTGTGGGAGTGGGAATTTAAAAAAGTGCTTCCCTCATGCTATTCAGTTTGATTTTTAGAGACACATCCTGTAAGGTCGTTTTCATTTTCTAGTTTCACAGCCGTCTCTTGCTTGCTCTCCTTTATCTCCTCTCTGCAGTAGCTGAAATCAGCACAGGGAAAGAGTTGTATCAGCCTTCTCCCATAGGGTGCCTTTACTTTTCTTTACACTTGTGGGTGGTAGAGTGTATGTATCTGTATGTGTGTGTGTGTGTGTGTGTGTGTGTGTGTGTGTGTGTGTGTGTGTGTGTGTGTGTGTGTGTGTGTATGTTCGTTGGCAGGAGCATCATTATGTAACTGCTGCAGTGCAGCCTGGCCCAGCTTTATTGATGTGTCAAGCAGTGGGAGGGACACAAAGGTCTTATCGCTTGCCCAGTAAGAGCAATCCATTCTGAGTGATCTCAACTCTTAAGAGCAAGGAAACACACTTGAGCGCTTTCACACACCAAACCACTTATTCTTAATGCATACCTGGATTATTCAGCTACAAAATGGCCTGTCCATTATTAACCACCACTTTTAAATGCACAGGCGTACTCCATAAACTTTGTGCCACTAAAAATAAAGTGGCGCGCTGGCCTAATACATTATTTAAAGTTCACAGCATAACCTATCTAGATCAATTGCGACCCAATTCACAAATCCCCCATCGCTCCGATGTGGAAACATTCTGACATACACAGTTTGGCACTAGCTATCACGACAGGAGTCAGAAAACATTTTCTGTCTGAGAGGGAAATTCATCGACTATTGATTACATTTCCACATCATATGGCACTTAAATTATTCAAAGTCATAATGAGCTCATTTATTGATCAGCGAATTCTCGTTCTAATATGTTAACTTGTTCACAGAGACTTGTATAGCAGATGTGCCACATAATTTAAGCCTAATAATAAACAGATTTTTCAAATGTGGTGTTATTTAACAAAGAATCAAGACATGTTTATTTAGAATTTATGGAAGGAGTCTCAGGTGTCATTTTATGGAAGGAGTCTCGAGGTGTAACATGCGGTTCAAAAAGGCAGAACGAATGTGCGTAACACTAGATCAACATTAGATTTATTAAGGATTAACATAGGACAATCCAGAATTGTAAATCAAAAGAAAAAAAAAAGGATCAAAACCAGGAAGTATACAAAACTAACACATGAAAACAAAGACTTTGCAATAATTTATAGACACAGCAGGGTATAAATGGGCAAACTAATCAAGAACTAACACGAAACAGGTGCACACAAGCAGATAATATGCCAATGACGAGACAGGGGGTGGAGACAGGATCATAACATAAACAAAAACAAAAATGAGCACATGGGGTTTGTTGCAATGGGGCCTGTGACGCAAAAAGGAATCAGTGACAAGAAGCTTTGCGACGGTCAGTAAGCTTTTCGTGACAGGACAGTCTTCAGGACAGAGGACTTTCTGCTTTGCGATTTCTCAGCAACATGACAAACTGTGTTTTTTTTTTTATTTGTATTAACTTCAAGAGAGAAAAAAGAGAGGCTAGTGAGGGAACAACTGTTTAACGTAAGTGAGAACAGGAACCAACTTCACGTTCCACAGAATTAAATATAACTATAACGCAGACAAAAAGCGCAACCTGCCATTCATTGCCAAATTAAAACTGTAATTGTTGGCATATCACTGCTGTATAAGAGGATTAAAAACCTTTGCATCAGGCTGCATGACACCGCCCTGTTGTGGATTATTTTCCTAGAACTGCACGACCCATTATGTTTTATATGTATGTTATAAATATTGAATTGTTTTAAGGCTTGAATAGACTCCTGCATGGTGCACGAGTGCCACTTCATTTCATTAACACCCCGCATTTACAAAATGCCTACATGAGAATTCTTTGCAACTTCACACTCCAGGAGACAGCCTTGTTTCCTTGGCAACCATGATTTTTTTTCATCTCTCTTTTCTTCTTTATCATATGCTATACACTTAGACCTTAGTGCATGCTACTTTTATGAAAGGACTCTTTGTTTTACCCTTTAATATAGCCTTTGATATTAGTGCGCAGAAGAAATCTAATACATTAGAAGGACTGCAGAGGCATAATGATAAAAAATAAGCTTTGTGCTTAATGGGTGTCTTTCTTTTTTCTCTTCACAAAAAGCAATGCTTCAGAGAACAGTAACATTAAAGTTCTTTTGGCGTAGATGCAGAAGATGGCTAGATGGCTCTCGGCTGGATTTCTGCGTGATTGAAAATGTAGAAATATGGATGACTAGGTTACATAATTGAGCAGCTGTGCTTACAGGAATGATTCGGAAGCTCGTGGCTGGCAATTAGCTTCATGCAAATTGCATGCAAATCCATCACACACTTAATATACCTTAAATGACATGATTTGGTTGAGGAATCCCAGTAATTTACCTCATAAAATCGCAGCATAAGAAAATAAGAAAGGACGAATCTGAGTTTAAGCTGTCTCCAAGTACATTTGCAGACTTTAATAAAAAGAAACCTGGTACTGCACTCTTAAAAATAGGGTTAAAAAGGGGTTTTCAGCGTGATGCCATAAGAGAACCCTTTTATTAGTTGCTCAGAGAACCTTTTACTCTCACGTTCTTCAGAGAACCATCTATTTACTGGTGCTTTAAAGAACCCATAAATGGTTCTTCACAGCAGTGCCACAAGGAACCATTTTATCTTAAGTTCTCTAAAAAAAAAAAAAAAAAACCTTAGTTACTGCTTTAAGGAACAAAAGTAAGGTTCTTAAGAGTGATGCCTGCCAGAAGAACCCTTTCCAATCCCACAAGAACCTTATAGGGTTCACTTTAACCTGTTAAGGGATGATACCTTGAAGAGCTAATACACTGCTCTGAAGAACCTATAGTGAAACATAAAGAACTTCTTTAATCTCCAAAGAACCATATAGCTCAACTCAAAAACCCCATACAATGAAAAATAATTTGTGACAACAAGAAGGTTCTTTGCAGAACCTATGGTGCTGTAAAGAACCATTGAAGAACCTTTATTTTTAAGTGTGTGAGTCAGAAACCACACCGGGAAGTCTGAGATTTGAGACATTTGAGATTATTAGCCAAGGAAAGTGTGATGATTTTGCCATGCATGTTTGTACTGTGCTAATTGGTGTTCGTTTATGTCTATTACTTGTAGCTCCAAGTCAAAACTCTTGAAGCAAACCTCTAGTTTGAATAGACTCATTGGGCCACACACACTCTCTCTCCTACCCACTTTATACGAAGGAAGAGTGGAAGAAAATGGATTTGACAGGATTTTACAAGACACAAGACATCCTTTCCATGTATTTTACCTCCTCAGTTGAATGGTCACTACTCCTTACAGAACATTTGGACAATTTGTACAACTGTTGAGTCACACCAAGTCCTTTTTGTCAAGAGATTTTAAATTCGATATTTTCATGACATTTTACTGTTTACATTTGTTCTTCTAATAATGTCATACTTATTTTAATAGTTGATATTGCATTATATATTGTATGATATTTGTTTAAACTGATATTTCCTAGGCTAGTTTTGGCTAGGTGTGTCTCATCAATGTACAAAACATCTTAATTAAATATAAATTAACAGATTAACAACAACAACAACAACAAAAAAATAGCCTATTTTAAGTATTCCTTTAAAAAGCAACTCCCAGACTGACACTAATACATCCAGTGTTTATGCAAAACCAGTCTAGAGCTCATCTGCTGTTTTGTGCCACTGGTGTTTAGGAAAGAAACATGCACGTTTTGTTCCTTCTTAGTTAATTGGCAATAATCGCTTTTTAATTAGATCTCTTATACCATATAGGCTACTGTAGCTCCTATCAAAGAGTCAGATCTAATCAACACTCTTTCTCTATACAGTTTATTTCACTCCTCTTACGCTTTTTGTTTTTTTATATTGGTTTTGGTTCAGAAAAAATACCCCTATATATTCGAGCTACGCCTCAGTGAAGTGTGATCATTCACAACGCCAACGCAGAAAGTAGAGGAGCCGCGGGGCGCGCATAGCAGCACGTGTGCGAGCATTAGGAAGGGGCGACCGATTCAAAATTTTCCTCACACGTTCCCTAATCAGCAAGGAATTTCAAAGTTTATCATTACATTGGTTAGTGTGACAACCTTGCTAGTCATAAGAAGGGCTTCATACGGGGTGGATATGTGGCAAACATTTCTGAAGATTTTGTCCCTGATTAAAAATAAAAAATAAAATACAATTTTTAAAAATCACATGCAGGAAAACGTTAAATGTAACACGCGCATGGTGTCTCTTATTTCTTCAGTGAAAAACAAAAGCAAAGAATTTTCCTCCCAGAAAATGTCAATTTCAAGACCTTCTCCGAACCCAGCTTAGGGATGTGATTGGACAGTGATTGCATTTCAGTGTAGCACTGCTGCAATGCACTGATGAAAGTGAGACGCAATACAAGGAATTACATTTACGTCTGATGCAATTAAAGTCTTTGTTTAAAAGTAATCCTTTTGTAACTGTGCCTTGAGTTTTGTGTAATCCTATGCCATCATACTATTGGAGGATTTTGGACAAGCATCACAGCAGAGGCCACATTATGAGATTTTACTACAAAATTTTCTGACATTGTCAAAATATTGTTGTCGGCCATCTTTGGTCATGATGGCACTGAATAGACTGCAGGTGAGCATTATTCGTTCTAAGACCACTGATCCCAACTCACAACCAAATAATTGTTTTATGATGTGAGATTTTTGTCTGCAAACAGCAAAACCGGCTGAAAATCGTACAGCATAGAGACAGTGCTCTAACAATTTGTCCTACTTTATCTACTATTTGTAGGTCTTCATAAAACAATGCCACAAGTATTTTGTGCTAACACTGGGAAAGTTCAAAATGTTATTTGGTTGTAGCCATGATGAAGTATACTAAATAGAAACATTGCAATTAAATTTATAAACCGTGATGTGTTCATGCATTTTGGGTGGATGCTAGACAGTATCGGAGGTGATGGCATAAATTTATTATTAAATGATTTAAGATATAATCTTCTGTCACCATAAAACTCCTTTATGACAATTCCACTAAAGAATAAAATAAGATGGTAGTAACAAGGAGGAAAGGACATTTAATCTTATAAAACCAGACATGGAATTATTTTCCTCCTCGTGTACTTTAACTCAGTATCATTCTGCTCTAATATAGTCTAGTTTTTAAACAGAAACTTTAAGAACGCATGATGCCAATTGGTTAATCATTGTTGCTTAGTGGTTAGCATGTTTGCCGTGCTCCAAGCTTGGGGGTTTGAATCTTGCCTTCGCCCTGTGTGCGTGGAGTTTGCATTTTCTCCCCATGCTTCTGGGATTTCCTCCGGGTACTCCAGTTTCCTCCGCCAGTCCAAAGACATGTGTTGTAGGCTGACAGGCATTTCCAAATTGCCCGTAGTGTGTGAAGGGGTGTGTGAATGTGTGTGCGATTGTGTCCTGCGATGAGTTGGCACCCCGGTCCAGGTTGTCCCCCACCTTGTGCCCCAAGTTCCTTGAGATAGGGTCCAGGCTCCTCTGTAACCCTGTGTAGGATAAGCGGTATGGAAAATGGACGGATGGATGGATGGATGGATGATGTTCTTCCCCATAGTAGCTGGTAGCCTATGAAATTGTAATGATGACTCCGTTAACCGTTTATGAACATCATTATAGCGTAAACATGTTTTTGACATTTGCGCAGTAACTGCACTAGAATAATGTTTATAAATGGTGCATATACTGAGCTCCACTGTATGTGTATGTTAACCAACCACCAATAAGCATTCGGAACTGGGAATCCACCCCCCTGGTTACGCCACTGGTTGTCAAATTGCATACAGAGACGTCCATGTGTAGACAGGGAAAGAAAGGATTGGGAAAAAATTATGGACCGGTTACCCCAGCATACCAGGCCAGCTGTCAGCAGCACCGCGGACAGCAGCTCGAGTCGCTCGCGCCGCATCGCCTCTCACAGTGGACACGCAGCCTCCAGACAGCGCACCACACATTTATTTTCTTCTTGCAGGAAATAAGACGTGAAATAACATGCCTTTTGCCTGGGTGAGCCGGAAACCCCGGTTAATGGGAAGGAGGTGAAGCAAAAGGCTGCTCTGCATGATAAAGGTAGCTTCAATGAAGCAAAGCAGTTCTAACCGTGTAGCTGATACGCGCAGACGCAAACGGAGCGTCGGACCAGTGACCGTGTGCATTCCGCCGCAGTGAGCATGAACCTCGCACCTGGGCTTTTCCACCTCTGAACAGTGTCCACAGTGCTTTCCTGATCCATACAGCACTACCTGAGTAATAGGATATCAGGTTCTTGCCACCATGCGCTTTTTTGTGCTCTTTATTCTGCTCTCCTGCTCCTGCGCGCTGGGCGGCTGCGAGACGAAAATCGTGAACATCGGCGCGGTGCTGAGCCAAAAGCGCTACGAGCAGGTGTTTAAGGATGCGGTGAACCAGGCCAGCGTGGTGTACGGCAGAGACAGGTTTAAACTCAACGCCATCTCCGTCACGCACAAAGCCAACGCTATTCAGATGGCGCTGTCCGTGTGTGAGGACCTCATCTCCAGCCAGGTAGGTGCTGCCGGGCTCCGGCTCTCTCCTCAGCTCTTTCCCCCCCACCATTTATTCTCACTGACTGACAGGTAGGGAATAAATGCGCAGGGAATTGCGGGATAAAGAGCGCAAAGATCTGGACTAGTGGTGAAGAAAACTTTTAACTTTATGCAAATGACCAGAAGTGATCACTTAATTCTGAGGTAATGATGCAGCTGATGAAAGAATGCTACACATTTCCTCTCAGCTGATGGATAGATAATTTCATGGATGAAAAGTTACACACACACACACACACACAAAAAAAAGGTTCAATCAAGTATTCGCAAGGGAAGCCCTTAAAGGAAGCTAAGAAACATTTTTTTTTCTAAGAAGCATTTATAATATATAAAAATGATAAAATGATGTACCACATATGACATTATTTTTTGCTAAAAAAAAATAAAAAAAATAAAAATAAAAACAACAACAATAACAAAATTTTTTTTTTAAATGAAAACCTGAAAGAAAGAAAAAAACATTCCAGAGTGTTCATAAACATCTTTTTTGATAACCAGAATTACAAAATATAGCAATATTCTTTAGGACTGTTGCATCATGCAACGGATTTTGGAGGTAAAAAAAAAAAATCTATCTTCACTGAAAAACTAGTTTTGAATCTAAAATCTAAAATAAAAATTAAATTTGGACGTTTTGTATCGAAAGTTGGGACAGATATACTGGAGACTTTGCCTTGAGGATGGCAAATAGTCTAGAAATCATAATAATGATTTATGTTAAATTACAATAACAGCCTCAGGTGATTTGGAGGTCATTTCTATTTTCTTATATTTTTCCTAAAAACAGCTATAAATGTGGATATTATGAATGAAAGGGTTCAAAATATATGAAAAATATATAAATCAAAAGAAATACTAAATATATATTATATTAATACTACATTAATGAAAGAAAATCTGAATTTATTAATTTAATGAAATATAATGTAATTCACTCAGAAATTACACTCTCAGAAATATGTTTTTTTTGAAGTGCTAATCTTTTTTTCAAGTAAAGATAGTTAATGGGCTAATTTAATAGTATCCTATTAAAAAGGGTACAGTAAAACTTAGGACACAAAAATCTATCTGTATATATATATAAAAAAAAAAAACAAATACAAAAATTAATTTAAAAAGCCCTAGTTTGTACAAATATGTCAAGCTAAACATGTATGTATTTAATCTGCATATAAAAACACCTTTCGAATATAAAAGCACACATTGGATGCACTGAAATATAATGTTATTACAGATAGAATATTTCTAGTGATTGTAGCATTTATTTCTATCAGGTGATATCTACAAAAATATCACTATTTTACTACCAGGTTCATTTACATAGAAAGGCTCATAAGCAGTGAGTCAGACAGTGATTCATAAAAGAACAATAGTGAGGAAATGTGGGCCACACGAAGCAAAAGGTCAGGATGTGCTCATTTGCTGAAGTCAAAGCATTTTGTTAAGGGGCTGAAAGGTTAGTGAGTGGTTATATTGATCTGTGCACCAGCCAAACTGATCAACACATGACCCTCAGGTCAAGTGACATAGTGCTTAGTGACGCTCTCAAAGCTCACATATAGGCCACAACTGTGTGTGTGTGTGTATGTGTGTGTGTGTGTGTGTATGTGTGTATAAAAGCAAAAAGAGATACATGCATATTTGGATATTCATACACATGTGCTACCTATTAAAGAGATATTCGGACTGTATCAGATCACAAAGCACAATGGGTGCAGCTGTGCAAGCATCATAATGACATAAATAAATGTTAAAAAGCATAAAACAACCCCACACACATTCATATGTATATATCTGGGTTTTTTTTTTTACTTAATAACCTTATAAATTCTCAGGATTCATACCTTTGCTTGTCACTGATATGGTGCCCTAAAGTGAATGTACTCAAGTGAATCTTTTACCCCGAATCTACTACCATTAATTTGTAGTAAATGAATAATATTCTTCAAGAAGAATTCTTTTGTGAAGCATTGCATTTCTTGCTCTACCGTCGATCAGAGTGATCAAAAATCATGTGCCTGGCTTCATGTATCTCGGAGGAACGATGTGTTAGCCCTCACCCTAGCCCAATGGTTCTGTTTTTAGCCAAAGAACACATTAGGTCTGAATTGACTTTGGTGCTTGGACCCCTAAATGTTATATCTTTGATTAGGTTGGTTGGGATTTCCACCACTGCAAGAAAATAATAATAAAAATTCACAGGCCACCTGGCTATGCTTCACAGACCCCTGGGGTTCCCTGGACCCCACCTTTAGAACCACTGCCCTAGCAAAGAACTAGCTAGTGGTTGGGAATTGACTAAAATTGGAAGAAAAATAGGATAAAAACAAACAAAAACCAAATCTTGAATTACATAAAGCACCACACATCTCTCACTGGATGGAGGACACCAGAGCTATTTACTGTGGCTTTTTTTTTTTTTTTTAAACCCCAAGGCAGTATGTTGATTGCGGTCAATGTTTGTTTGTGACTGGGTGCAGTCCAGTGTCAGCACTAACTATGATAACTAATGAAAATAAAATGAGTGTTTCTGTAGCATGCTGTCAGCCTGACAAAACCAACTAGGTGTAAAATTAATAGAGCATGTGTGTTACAAACTGTTATATAAGAATGATTGTCACAGCTAGTTAAACTTGAGTGGAACTCTAGAGCTGAGTGAAGATCATGGCCTAGATATCACAATCTCTAGAAAATATTGTGAAGAGGAACGTGAATGAATATGATATGAAAAATTTATAAATACATTGGTATCAATTCTTTTAATGTAATTTAATGGTTGTTAGAATGACTAAAAGTTGTATGAGTAAGGAATAAATCACGTTTGCTGTTTTAGGAAAGTAATCAGCAATGAAGTAATGTGAAGCAGAGTCACTTTTACCACCTTGGGGTTGATTATTTTCCAATAACAGCACATTACAAAGTATTTTATTCCTCTTATACTACAGGAGTTTGCTAACAATTGAAAATTTTAATTTATTAATGAATGGTAATCATACTTATCACATCCATTTATAGATACATTTCATGTTGTGAAACATCCACAAAACAAGTTCTTTCTTTTCTCTCTCTGGAAGTTAGTATGACCAAAAACTCAGACAATGCAAAGTTCTCTGTACTTTTGAATGGTGGAAATCTTTATTAAGGCAGAATAGTACATAATGCTGTCACCATTCATAAATGTTTCCTTAAGGAAAACATAGCCAACAATCTTTGTTTACCTTTAAAAAAGAAAACGCATCAACGATTATGTTGTAATAACAAGACAAAATCTGTTCATAATTGGCTTTAGATTATTTGGCGCATCCACCTAACAAGTTAAATTCAATTCAATTAAATTTGATTTGTATAGCGCTTTTAACAATGGACATTGTCACAAAGCAGCTTTACAGAAATATATACATTCAGGATATAAATTTTAAATTCATAAATTTATCCCTAATGAGCAAGCCAGAGGCGATGGCGGTAAGGAAAAACTCCCTGAGACGAAATGAGGAAGAAACCTTGAAAGGAACCAGACTCAAAAGGGAACCCATCCTCATCTGGGTGACACTGGATAGTGCGATTATAAATAAATCCCTTCTATAAACTGTGTACTACATGGTAAATAGGGCAATTGTGTAACCAGGAAGTTCATTGCAGTTTTCACATGAAGTCTGTTGAAGTTTGTTGAACTTATCCACTGTTCACTGATGGAGACTTGAGTGCAGAACTATTCATGGCAGTTGCAGTCCTAAAGCTATCATAGCATAACTGTTCATATTAATTGTGGTCCAAAGCAATCTTCATGGTTTTTAAGTGGTACCATCCTCAATAATCTCAATGATCTTCAGGATGTCCATGTGGGGCCATCCTCAGCAACAGTGAGTGACTTCCAATTGATGAGAACTCCAACCAGAAGTAGGGCATCAGGATGGATTGGGCAGGTCTGGAGAGCAGAAGGGATCAGGACCACTGGTATCTCAGGAGTAGCATGTGTAGCTCGACGGAGAGAGAGTGAGAGAGAGAGTGAGAGAGAGAGAGAGAGACATTATTAGGTATGCTTATTGTCCAATAGCCAAAAGGTAACACAGACATGAGGGCGCCCTGGGACATAAAGCGGCCAACCACTCCACCGATAACAAACGAGTGAATCAGTTGTTACTATAGAAACAAAAACATATTAGAACGACCAATCAGATTCGAGAATTCAACAGGGCTGTGTTATAAATGCTCATAAATGCTGGACTTTTATTTTTGCCATTTGGAATCATTTCTTGCATTTAAAGTCGTTCTGACTGACTCAAAGAAAATATCAAACAATTATTTACTCAAAAGCAGTGTAACAAAAATGCAATAAAAATGGAATCACTGGACACACACAGAGACTGAGTATTGCAGTGAGCTGAAAATCTCTGGGGATTGATGTAGTCAGGAGTAGCATTGCATCATTAAAAGCCTGCTTGTGCCAAATTAAGTTAAGAGCACTTTAAGCACTCATATGATGGTTGATGCCATTTAAAAACTGCTGAAGTCATGCTTTCTGTGCTGGCAGGCTCTATAGAAAATGCACAGTAATTGCTTAGAGTCCAAAACCCCATTCATCTTCTCGTTCAAAATTAGAATGCATTCATTTTCTCTTTTATTTTTTTTATTTTAACACAAATATGTGTATGTATTTTCGGGGTTGTTCTTTATGCTCAATTCACTCTATATCTTCTTCATATTTTCAAAATCTTTCTTTTTTTTTACCACTTCACCACTGTGTATCGATCTGAGGGAAGGATGGTTCATGGCAGATGGTACAAAAGAGATGCCTGAGAGCATGTTGGATGGAAAAACCTCCTTTGAGGCCCAACCATACAGCCTGTCAAGATACAGGGCCGTTATGGCTACTGATACAATCCAAATGAAACCCACGCTTTTTGTCTCTTCCTGTTGTTTTTGTACCATATTTTCACTGAATATGGCCTTATTGTGAGCAGCTGGGGCCCCATTGAAACAAATGATGCCAAAGCAATATTTTGTCATGCAAAAATAATTAGATATGATAAGCATTGTTGAACCACTGAGTGATTTTTATGTCGTATCGAGACAAATTTCACACAGTTTGTTGAGACGTTCATTTACGTTACAGCAGGACAGGACACGCTGGTATAAAATGTTCTAGCAGGGTTAAACCTGCCCTCTCTTTCAAGAAAAAAATCACAAATGGTGTTGTCTATCTATCTTTCAATAAATTGTGTATGCGTAATTGTTTTTCAGCCTATGATGAGACCCCATGCTATAAGACTCAACCATACTGGTTTCATAATAATAACACTAAGTTACTGATTAGTAGTGGACATTTTAACCCTCATATTCAGTTGTAACCAGTCGTCACTGGCTCGAAAACCTGAATATTTTATACCACTTCAAAATCTCAGGTATCACTTAAACAGACATATCTAGGTCAACTATTTTTGTTTTCTCTCCTACTTTCTCATGTCTAGGAAGAAAAGTCTCTATGCTGGTGCTCTATATTTTTTCTCAAACTCTCTACAGGTCTATGCGATTTTGGTGAGCCACCCTCCACAGTCCAGTGACCACCTCACACCTACACCGGTCTCCTATACTGCAGGATTCTACCGTATCCCTGTAGTTGGCCTTACAACCAGGATGTCAATCTACTCTGATAAGGTTGGTGTTGGTGAATTTGGGTCAAATTGAATGAATAATAAATGGGCTTGTTAAACCTAACCTATTCAGTTTTAATATGTTTTAATAGTTTTTTTTTTAAATTACAGCAACTACCTAATATTTAATAAGGGAATACAGTATCTCACAAAAGTGAGTACACCCCTCACATTTTTGTAAATATTTTATTATATCTTTTCATGGGACAACACTGAAGAAATGACACTTTGCTACAATGTAAAGTAGTGAGTGTACAGCTTGTATAACAGTGTAAATTTGCTGTCCCCTCAAAATAACTCAACACACAGCCATTAATGTGTAAACCGCTGGCAATAAAAGTGAGTACACCCCTAAGTGAAAATGTCCAAATTGGGCCCAATTAGCCATTTTCCCTCCCCGGTGTCATGTGACTCGTTAGTGTTACAAGGTCTCAGGTGTGAATGGGGAGCAGGTGTGTTAAGTTTGGTGTTATCGCTCTCACACTCTCTCATACTGGTCACTGGAAGTTTAACATGGCACCTCATGGCAAAGAACTCTCTGAGGATCTGAAAAAAAGAATTGTTGCTCTACATAAAAATGGCCTAGGCTATAAGAAGATTGCCAACACCCTGAAACTGAGCTGCAGCACGGTGGCCAAGACCATACAGCGCTTTAACAGGACAGGTTCCACTCAGAACAGGCCTCGCCATGGTCGACCAAAGAAGTTGAGTGCACGTGCTCAGCATCATATCCAGAGGTTGGCTTTGCAGAATAGACATATGAGTGCTGCCAGCATTGCTGCAGAGGTTGAAGGGGTGGGGGGGTCAGCCTGTCAGTGCTCAGACCATACACCGCACACTGCATCAAATTGGTCTACATGGCTGTCGTCCCAGAAGGAAGCCTCTTCTAAAGATGATGCACAAGAAAGCCCACAAACTGTTTGCTGAAGACAAGCAGACTAAGGACATGGATTACTGGAACCATGTCCTGTGGTCTGATGAGACAAAGACAAACTTATTTGGTTCAGATGGTGTCAAGCGTGTGTGGCGGCAACCAGGTGAGGAGTACAAAGACAAGTGTGTCTTGCCTACAGTCAAGCATGGTGATGGGAGTGTCATGGTCTGGGGCTGCATGAGTGCTGCCGGCACTGGGGAGCTACAGTTCATTGAGGAAACCATGAATGCCAACATGTACTGTGACATACTGAAGCAGAGCATGATCCCCTCCCTTCGGAAACTGGGCTGCAGGGCAGTATTCCAACATGATAACGACCCCAAACACACCTCCAAGCCTGCCTTGCTATAGAAGCTGAGGGTAAAGGTGATGGACTGGCCAAGCATGTCTCCAGACCTAAACCCTATTGATCATCTGTGGGGCATCCTCAAACAGAAGGTGGAAGAGCGCAAGGTCTCTATCATCCACCAGCTCTGTGATGTCGTCATGGAGGAGTGGAAGAGGACTCCAGTGGCAACCTGTGAAGCTCTGGTGAACTCCATGCCCAACAGGGTTAAGGCAGTGCTGGAAAATAATGGTGGCCACACAAAATATTTACACTTTGGGCCCAATTTGGACATTTTCACTTAGGGGTGTACTCACTTTTGTTGCCAGCGGTTTAGACATTAATGGCTGTGTGTTGAGTTACTTTGAGGGGAGAGCAAATTTACACTGTTATACAAGCTGTACACTCACTACTTTACATTGTAGTAAAGTGTCATTTCTTCAGTGTTGTCCCATGAAAAGATATAATAAAATATTTACAAAAATATGAGGGGTGTACTCACTTTGGTGAGATACTGTATGTGTGAAAATTATTCAGACCTTAAGGGGCAAATATGTATTACTTCAGTGCAAGTTGGAAATTTGAGTGCATAGTACGTGAAAACAGTTATAGAGCAGTATTTGATCTTAAAATTAATACTTGGATATGATATTTTTAATAATGTTTATGTTAAGGTAAGTGTTCAATAATTATGTAATTTCATATTATTATTATTATTATCATTATTATCTTTGTTGTTATTATTATTGTTGTTGTTGTCATTATTATTATTATTATTATTAATTATGTTTTTGTGTATGATTACACATTATTTACAGAAATTTTGATAGTACTCACTAATGTTATGTTATTCTTAGCATTAAATATTTCCATATCTAGATATTTTACTTATTTTACTATCCAATAAGCTCAGTATGTAGCAGAAAGTTGTTATAATTAATGTTTTTTATTTTATGAATTTTAATTGATCAAATTGTTCATTATTTGTATATTATTCTGCTTTTAGCTTAGTCATTTCTTTATTGGATGAAGTGTATTTCATTATTGTGATATATAGTATATTTTCTTAAAGCTATGCTACTGAGATTAATTTGTATGTGTATTGTGGCTTTTTAGAGTTTTTTTTTTATTTGAATTTGCGAACCGCTGATGAATTTGCAAACCACTATACCAAATGACCTTTTTACACTTTATTTCTTGCTTAATATGTAACATTTTCTTTAAACACCTCAATGAGACAACAAAGAAGAGTGATGTCATATTATATTTATACATGTTTATAACACAAAAAAAGAAAGAAAAAATGCTTGTATTTCTGTTTGGATCAAAAAGGGTTACACAAAACTAACAAACAAATGAAAAAACAGGAAATATGTTTTTGCCCTTGTGAAACAAGGTCCATTTTCTTCAGTAATTTGTGGAAAATATTTCATAATTGTAATATAGACATACACAACACTACTATAAAAATAAATAAATAAATAAAACAATGGTTAAGCAAAAAAACCAAGGTACTAAGATAGCAAACTACAGCTGAAAACCTAGAAGAACTCAAAGCAACATAAACTAGGTAAACAGCTAAGTGGATTAACCATACAAAACTAGGAATAACACAAAGGAAATAGAACAAACAACTACTGAAAATACAGACTCAGGAAAATATGTTGGAATAAAGCAAGAGTATGAAGATGGAATGACAGCACAGAAGCACATAGGGAAGCGCAATGCGATGACAGACGACTGAATGGATCGTTTAAACAATGCTTGATGAGCTGGAAACAAGCATTGGGTATTAGTACTCCCAAGGGTGGGGTTGTAAAAGTTGGAGTTTATTACAGTTGTGATTATTGTAATCATTTGTCTTTTTTGAGCTTAGGTTTAGGATGTTTTTATCTAAATGTTACATTTAAATGGCACATCGCTAATTACATTTTCTCCTCCTCAGAGTATCCATCTTTCCTTCCTGCGCACTGTGCCGCCTTACTCACACCAGGCGCACGTGTGGTTCGACATGATGCGTGAGTTCCGCTGGAACCACATCATCCTGATCGTCAGCGACGACCATGAAGGTCGAGCCGCACAGAAGAGACTCGAGACCCTTTTGGAGGAGAGGGAGACCAAGGTGAGCTGTCCTTGGATGTCTAGAGCTTGAGTGTATGAGCACGTGGGTGTGTAACATGTACATTTAACAATCTCAGAGGTCTTCTATGTATGTAACTGTTTGCTTTTCTGTTGCGTGAAAAACATCTCGCTCATGCCATTTTGTAAATGTTGGCTAAAGCCTGAGGCATCAACAGCGTCTAATGTGGTCTAATCTAGTTGAAGTTTTGTGCATTTCTTACTCATCTCACATTGCTTTTTGCCATAGTCTAAATCTCATGAGTCGCTCCACGGCAAGAGCAAAATGAAAATCTTAACCTGGGGCTTTACAAAGCATCACTGGCTCACGACTGGAGCTTATGTTTAATAGGCTGATGCATCTCTGTATTCTCAAAGCATTAAAATTCGAAATCAGTCAGCAGGTTTACATCAGCATCCAGCAGTGTGTGTTTGGTTGTTTGCTGTTTGATTTATTAAAGTAATGATGTCTGTGTTATAACGGCGATGAACTTTTTTAAAGGCTCTCAAGCTAAATCACGATCCCCAATTGACATCTGCGCTATAGTAATTACCGCTGCCCTCTTTGCAGATAGAGAACATTATTAATATCGAGACTATTTCAGTGAAGTTGCAATTAAGCTTTAGAACTGCTGGGAATTGAGGTTTTTTTGTGTGTGTGTGTGTGTTACTGGTAGATTATAGTCGATTGGGCTGAAATTGTTCTCAGACTGCTAATATAACTGCACTCATAAAATATGCATAGAATTCTGTAGCGGTCCATTAATGAAAAATGATTCATTTTCCAGAGTTATGCTATATGAGCCAATTAATTATATTTCCTGCTGGCTTAATACAAAACGAATATGAAGTACTTTATATTGTCTGGCATAATTGTGAATGTATTGAAGAGAGATTGATTTGGATTATTTGTAGAAAAGGGCTCAATTCTTGCATGAACCCTGATTTGAACCAGCTTCTTTGCAAATCTTGGTTAAAATGAAAGATGTTATATATTTCTATTGATACTGTGGTAAGTGAGAAACATGATAGTGAAATTTGGTAAAGAAATTAGGCATTTTTCTCTGATGATTGACTCCACAATAATTTCCACAATTATTCTATTTGTGTGGCAGAAACCCTGATCAAAATACACTGTATGGCCAAAAGTATGTGAACACTCATCCATCACATCCATATGTGCTTTTTGAACATCTAATTCCAGATTTAGTCCCCCTTTGCTGTTATATTAACTTCAGGGAAGGCTTTCCACTATATTTTGAAACGTGGCTGTGGGGATTTTTCCATAAAGCCACAAGAGCATTAGTGAGATCAGGCACATGTTGGGCGAGGAGGCCAGTTCATCCAAAAGGTGTTCAGTGGGGTTGAGGTCAGGGCTCTGTGCAGGACACTCAGGTTCTTCCACTCCAGCCTTGGCAAACAAAGTCTTCATGGAGCTTACTTTGTGCACAGGGACATTGTCATGCTGGAACAGGTTTGGGCCTCTTAGTTCCAGTGAAGGTAAAATTGTAATGCTACAGCATACAAAGACATTCTAGACAATTGTGTGCTTCCAACCTTATGGCAACAGTTTGGGGAAGGTCCACATATGGGTGTGATGGGCAGGTGTCCACATACTTTTGGCCATATAGTGTACATTTTAGGATGTTATTTTAGGAACCTCAAGCATTTTTAATAAACGGGTCAAAAGGGTCAGAAACATCAACTTTTCTGTCCCCAGTGTTTGCATAAAGTTTACACTTAAAATAGACTGTATAGTCACAACTGAGTTACGTATTTGAATGATAGAAAATGTTATTTGAACAATTATACCTATTTGAGCCACGAATGAGGTATTATTTATTTTTTAAACAATTATACAAAATTACAAGTACCATAATAGTGCTTGTCTCCATGGTCATGTCTGAAGGTTTAGGGGCATATTTTCAGTTTAAAAATAATTTTCTCCCTCATTTTAAATGCAATAATGTATATGTCACTATCACATTTATGATTTGGATGATATAAAAAACTAAAATGCGAAAATAAATATTATAAATAATATGATGGAAATGGCTGTCCCCTGGAGTCATGTAACTGGTGTTACCGCTCAACAAACAACTCTTGTTCTGGAAAAAAAAATCCATACTTTTGACCACTTTGTATATTCTATATCCTATTTCCTGTAAATCCATCAAGAAAGGCACAGGGTGAGTCTGCTGTCTCTTTTCAATTATCAGAAATATTCTTATTTGTCTCATAATTTCATCCAAGGTGTTTAGTTGAGGTCACTGGTATGATCTATTTTATTATAAGGGAGTTTAAAAAAAAATTACAATACAAACTGATTAAATTACATACTTTAGAGAGTATAGCATGATTATCAACATGTGGTTTGAGGTACTGTAGATGTAAAATGCATTAAAAAAAAAAAAAGTGTCACTGGTGTTACCGTGGTGTTTCTGCTCCTCATGTGAACACCATTCTTTGGTGTTCTTTGTGTCACTGGTGTTTCATTGTGTCATTGGTGTTACTGTGTTTTCTTTTCAATCACGAGTTAGGATTTTAAGGATTGTATCATTACGTTTTAGAAGTGTCCTTCAAATATTTGTATTATTATAGTAAAAATATGACAGTACAAATGAGCAAACATCACACAATCACACTTTTCACAAACTTGATTGAAATAAATAAATGTGTATTCTCTTAATTTTCTGCATTATCATTATACCTCTATGCCTGTGACTACATGTGCAGAATAGATTGAGAAATAATATTTCTAAAATGCCTTTATTGTTGCCAAAAGTATAAGGTAACACCATTGACAAAATTTAATGGCATAAGCTTTCTTTAAATCAATGTACAAAATAAATAAATAAATAAATAAAATCCAATGCGCTGGCATTTATGTGGATTCCTAAAGTCAAAGGGTTAACCAATACTGTAGCCTAAGTTTAAATGTTTAAAAATGAAATCGATTTTATACATAAATTCGATAGACATATTGCCACTCCAAAAGTGGACGTTTCTGTAGAATGACCCAAAAGTGTGAGGAAAACATGAGGATCCATGTGCAGAAAGTTTTAATAATTTTCCAGAACACCAAAACAAGTCCAAACTCCAAATAGCAAGGTCAGTAGTCAAAGCAAAGTGTCATATACGGTAAAGACAACACAAACAAATATGACTCAGAACCCATACTAAACACAAGGTATAGGCAAGGCTTTGCAGTAACAACCAGGAAGTGACTATGAAATGTGCGTGACTAGCAGAGGCCATGCTAGAACTCTGAAGAATGTGACGTGGTGTGGAACTGTTTTTCCTTATCATGCATGCAGTGTTGACCTTATTTATGAAAGCAGAAGCTATAATAATCAAGTTCCTTATAGCACTATTTGCATATTTGAATTCCTTTAGACCATATAATATTATGTTTCCAGATAGTTATCAAAAATGTTAACATAGTCCCTGCACTGAACTATTTTCAGCTGATATGTACCACATTGTCAGATACAGTGAGGTAAAAAATAACACATATCCTTACTAACACTGTGTGGAGAAAAATATAGGTGCTGGACAGGAGACCCTAACAGATTTATATGATGGTGACGGATGGTTAGATTAACCTCATACATAATGTACAAAATTATAAAAGACCTGCATTTCAAAATCAGAACCACAGTGAAAACTGGAAATTAGGTCCATAATCAGGCTGAGCTCAGATATATTTATATAGTACAGAACTGTATGTTCCTGTGCTACAAGAGTTTATTTATACCACTGCAGAAGAGCCCTGCACCGTCCGAGCATGGCTAAGGCTCCCCTGAGGCTGTTGCCCTAAAAAAAAAAAATCACAAGATGAGAAGAATGCTGCAGCAAAAAAAGCAACTGTTCCTACTGCAGTAGCTCCATCTCTATTCATAAAGCCAGCTAACAGTTATAGGTTAGCAGAATGGTTCTAGGACCTTTTGCTTCTCAGAACATTCAAATTTTTGAGATCACATTTATTAACATTACTACAAAGCTACTACAACATTTTTAGTGCTGAATTGCATTCCTCCTTTTTGCGCTGCATTCCTCCTTTTTTGTAAAGGGAAGGCAAACACTGAAAACACTGTAGCTAAGCAACTGGGTAACTATAAGCTAGCTAAGGATTTGAGGCTAATGATTCAGCTAGCTACATACTGTAGGCATAAAGTCTTTTATATGGACGATGAAAAACATAATGACAGTGGAACCAAGGCAAAACTATCAAAAATGATAAAAACATTTTCCACCAGATATTTTGGTAAATTACTAAGAAAATACTCAGGTATATACACATACTCGGCTAAAATTCATGGTAATTACACTTAGCATCAACCACAAACAGGATTTCCATGTTTTTTCCTTCTTTGTACAAGACTTACAAAGGTGTGAATACCACACAAGTGGGTCATTCATATTAAATCTATTTGTAAACAAGACCCCATTTGAATGTAGCATGTGGTGTGTCTGTAGTTTCACTATTCCTTCCTTGTTCTTATTACTAGTTCTAGTAGCATTTAGCCTACTTCCCTAGTAGTTCCCTGCTGCTTTCTTTTTAGTTTCCTAGTCATCCTTGTAGCGAATCAGCTTTAAAAATGATAGAAAAGCGCACGCTTGGATTCAAAGCACCGTTTTAAAGGAGACAAGAGTTTTAAAGCGTGCCCGCCTTATCTACCAGAATATGTAGTGAAAATTAGCTGTTTGGGTTAATTTGATATATTCTCCACCATTTTACGTAAGTAAAAATTAGTTGTTAAATCGAGCTATCTTTATTCTCCTCCAAAGATGTCAGAGAGATTAACAGATCAGCTCGTAAAGGGAAATTTGACTAATTTAGTATTACTGATCAACTATTCGTCCAGCGATAAGTTGAAACTAGTGTATTCATCAATTATGCATTAGATATTACCTCCGTGGCCACCGGCAATAATATCCTAAACATAGTGACACATTATTCTAAGAGCATGTAGCAGAATCGCAATTCAAGGCAATAGACACTTGTAAGCAAAAAGAACACGTATTTAAGAACAGACGAGACTTTATTGAACTATTCTATGACACAGAAACTAATCTAATATATAAAACACACACACACACACACACACGCATACATAAACGGGTGATGATGAAGGGTGAATGAAGTTCCGAGTCTCTAGCGTTGCATGCTATTTCACAGACCATGATCTGAACGAACCATCAACTTATTAATTTATCTTCACTTCCTTTAGAAGGGCTCAACTTATTATAGACACCAGATTAGCTAGATTCTGGGGTATTGCGCTTGCCTTAGCTGTGTTGAAGGGATTTCCTTGTTACGTCGTGGTGTCGTCGGCGGTCTGGTCGGTGAGAGGCGTCTCGGAAGACCAATCGGAATGCTGAGTGGAATGAAGGCGGGAGGTTTGAAAAGCAGGCGGCGGCTCTCGCTGGGTCCCCAGGCCGAGGTAAACGTGATCTGATCTCTCCGACGTTGATTGGCTCTGGAGACCCTCCGCCGACCCCGTCCTTCAAAACGTGCCAAGAAGCAAGAGACACGAGAGAGAGCGAAGCAAGTGACCGCCTCAAACTTGTGTTCTTAGGATTTTAACACTTTCTGGGCTAGTCCAGCCCAGAGTGCTTCCTCCAATCAATATTGTCTTTGGGCGGGGTGTTAGCCAGATTCTCCACCTATTATGCTAATCAGCCCCTTGTCCATGTGGATGAGTGGTTCCGCACTCTTCAATGATGAGTGGATTATTAAACTTTGTCCTGAAACTTGCATGTACATATCAGAACAATCTACACAAATTTCCTTACGCTTATGATTTAGGAAATCACTCAATGAACACATACATACCAAACAAGACATGTTTGACTATACTTAAAGTACATTACTAATATTTAAAACACAATGATCCTCCTAGGGCTACTACACTAATACATGATTAAATGAAATAATTAGTGGCAACTTAAAGGTGATACACATGACGAAAATAGAACAACACATGGTAGGACATAGGTGATTGCAGTTGTTCAAAGATGTATTAATTCCCACAGTCGTTGCTCCTGGTAGGCACCGATTGTGGAGTGTGTGAGTCCTTGTGTGGAATTGTGGAATGTGTAATCTTTGTGACTGAGCGAAAAGGTCTCTCCTTCCTTCCACAATTTATTGGCCTTACTGGTCTGGCCCAAAAAGGCCTAAATCACTGCATTTGAGAGCAGTTTCTGTGGTCGAGAGGGTTCAGCCCTGGGTCAAGGAGGCCTTTAACGCTTGCCGTGTTGGTTGAGATAAGGCAGATGCATATGCTGGATTTAAGTGGCTCCTGGGTGTCTGGGGTGGATTCCTTGTTTTATGGCTCCCTGAGTGGAGACATTTTGGTCCAGAGTTTCTTGTGGGTTCTCTGGCTGAGAAGGCCCATTGTTTTATTTCTTCTGGATATAATTGTGTGAATTATATGATGCTGCTTGTGCTGAGGCATTACATCCTATTTCCTAGCTCTAGTTCCCTTGTTCTTATGGATCTTAGCTAGTAGTCCTAGTTTTATAAAACTACACTTGAAAGGCTAGGTGCCTGTTCAGAACTGTTTGCAGGACATGTCTTTGCTCATATGTGGTGGTCAGGGAAAACCCATTGGATGTCACTGTGACTGAATTCTCAATTCTTCACCAAAATTAGGTTTTCCTATAACATAATATAACACCTCAACTTACATTCATCTCACAAGGGCCCAGCAGTAGCAGCTTGGCAGTGCTGGGATTTGAACTCACGACCTTCTGGTCAGAAGTCATACCATAAATAGTCAAACCAAATAGTCAGAAGTTAAACCATAAATATATCTCACCAAAATTACATGGAAATGTTTTTATTTTGGCTACTTACTAATCTTGCCAAGACTATCCTCATTCTCAGAAAAATGAATACTTAAATATACTTTTCCTTATTTTACAGGTGGTAGCATTAATGGTGCACCCTTTGTACTTTTAGCATGTAGAGTATATTGTACCTAGAATGGTGTGTAATGTACCATTAAAGCTTTACTCTAAAAACTAATTTGGTCCATTTATGTACCTTAGATCAGTTTAAAGGTGTACTATATCCACAATTCACTGGAAAGATACGCATTAAAGGTATAAAATATTTTGAACAACCCCGGTAAAAACCTAAAGGTGTGTAAAACCTTGCTAGCTAAGTGCGAGTTCCTCACACAGTGAATGCCATACTTTGATCAAGTTGTTGGATAGTTATGTGTTGCAGCAAAATCGACACAAGTCTAAACTATTCAGTTTGTGATCAGATACTGGTTGTCTGGTTTCACTTTTCCTTTTCACTTTTGGGTTTAACTAGACTTTTAAATGCTTTACTTGTGTTGGCATGAAGCTGAGATTTCATCTGTCATTTCATACTGTCTTAATTTATGAAGAATACCACTATTTGTTCCTAAAGACATCAATTATTTTAGCATTTTACAAGTCAGTGAAGAATTACAGCAGTCTCTGATGCTTTTGAAAGCCCCAGTGTTAGGACTTCCAAATTGGAGCAGGAAAATTTGTTGGATTGCTTTATTGCCCATCATTTTCAACTGTTTATAATATTCTTCTGTGTCTGCATATTTTCTCTGTGCACATTACTCATCAGAATAAAAAAAGGAACTATGAAAACCTCGACCAACTGTCCTATGACAACAAGCGAGGACCTAAGGTATACTTGCATGGTCAATGCACGCCGCCCACCAACTTAAACGTTGCAACTAGAATCTGGCCAATCAGCCATCGGCCAGCCCAGAAATGCCCTTATCTTGGTAGCACGTGTTTCTTTTTACATCGAGACTTTCTTTTTTTTGGTACCCTTATGATTTAAATGACGAATGGACTTGTTTTGAACGATTATTATTTTCGGTTTTCAAGAAAGAAAAAAAAAAGAGAGAAAAGTAAACACGCTCCGCTTCTGTCATTATCATTTTTTCCTTTCAATTAAAGGAATGCATGATTCAGATCAAATAAAAAAAAAAAAAGCTCCTTTGTTCCTTTGTTTAGATGCGCTAGTGTGGGACACGTCACATTCCCAGATACTACTTCCTCCCTTTTGCGCAGCACCTTCTATTTGTTTTTCTTTGGGCAGATCAAGCCTCTCACCTTTCACACCCTTTCTCCCGGTTTTAGTTTCCGGTTGCATCGGCCTCTCTCCCCAAACCTCTAACATGCACGCCGTTCTCTGGAGCCTTGATATCCCTCAACATTGCATGCAACAATACAGACGTTTTCCCCCCTCTAGCTTTTTTTTTAGTTTATCCAATTTTCCTTGGAGCGCTGTCATTTTTCCTCCTTTTTCAATCACACAAAAGCCAAGACAATTCAAGCAAAGCAGTGAAGAGAGATAAAAGAGGCAGCATGGTCCTGGGGTGGGGAAGTGTTGCTAGCTTTTACTGACTGTGTGCCCCGATCCCAGGCAGAGAAAGTCCTCCAGTTCAACCAAGAGACTAACTTAACTGCCCTGCTGCTGGAGGCCAAGGAGCTGGAGGCTCGCGTGATCATTCTGTCCGCCAGGTAAGATATTATTCACTACTCTGAAACATTACCAGCACTGCTGAGCATAAATCATGGTGTATTAATGCATAATGAAGGCCACTCTGATATCGTCCCGCAGAGCACCAGTAAATCCATTACTAAAAAATGGAAAAGTGAAAAACGGTGAAACATGGTGGTGGTAGCATCATTTTGAAAGTTACCTTGTTGCTCCTCTGACTAAGGCCATTCTTACCTGGTCACTGACATTTGGTGGATGGCCTCTTCTAGGCAGAATATATCATCTATACTTGCATCTTATTTTGTATAACAACATTAGAGAATAATTGATTACGCATTACAGTCACAGAACAATACAACACAAAATAATTACAAACCTGTTATAAAAATTGCTTATAGAGCTAACTCTATTTAGAAGAGGCTTCTAGAGTAGACTGAAAGGACAGCGACTAATGTGTGTTTGCCTGCAGTGAAGACGACGCTGCTGCCGTGTACAAGACCGCTCGGTTTCTCAACATGACTGGCTCTGGCTACGTGTGGCTAGTCGGAGAGCGGGAGATGTCTGGTAAAGCTCTGAGTGAAGCTCCTGATGGTACGTATGGGATGACGAAGCTGAGGTAGAGACACTGGAAAAGCACTTTTTTCCCCCTGCTGTTTTATTTTCAGCATATTTCATTAGATGTACTGTATGTTGTGAGCAAGTCTTAGATGTTTAATGTTATATGTTTAAAAAATCTTGATGATAAATTACATTAATGTCAGTTAATTAAATGAATAGTTCATTTGAGATTAGTCTTGTAATATGGTTTAAAGGAAGGTACATAAAATGATGTACATCCATTTTATCCAGGATTCATTGTCTTTATTATATCAAGGGATTCCCTTTTGTGATTTGGATCTAGCCTTAACCATAGCATTATCACTAATTCTAGCAGAGCTGAACAATATTGAACTTTCTGGCAGGTGTTTGTTGTGCAGTTTGTGAGATATAAATTTTCTGACATTGAGTATCAGGGCCACATTGTGTTAAGATGTTTAAATCTAAAATATATCTCCCAATGTTCACTTGTAGTTATTTTATACCACAGGGAGGTTAAGGTTTTTTTTTTTTTATATTAGTAGAGTTATTAATGGCAGGAGACAGTCAGCTCATTGGATTATTTTGATGCCGACACACACAGGACTAATTGGCCTTCAGCTCATTAACGGCAAGAACGAGTCAGCACACATCAGCGACGCAGTGGCGGTCGTGGCTCAGTCTATTCAGGAGCTTTTCGAGAAGGAGAACATCACTGAGCCGCCTCGGGGTTGTGTGGGGAACACCAACATCTGGAAGACTGGGCCACTCTTTAAAAGGTCAGGATGATTTGCAGCTAGAAAGCAAGAGCAGACAAGATTGTCTCTGATCCAGGAATCTTATTTCCTGATGTACTCTGCATAAATTTGAATGTGTTTGCATAAATTTAATCATTTGTCTGTGCATGTGGGTGAGAGAGAAAAGCTTCTCATTTCTCCCTGGTGTCTATCTGTACTGCAGGGTTCTGATGTCATCCAAATACCCAGAAGGCCTGACAGGACGAGTGGAGTTTAATGATGATGGAGACAGGAAGTACGCTCATTACAGCATTCTTAACTACCAGAAGAGCAGGTTGATTCAAGTCGGCATTTATAATGGAACTCAGGTGTGCGGCTTTTTTTTAGTCAGATAATATCAACAGCATTAAAAGCATGATTCTGCAATTGTGGTGCCATTTAGCCCTTGTAACTATAAAAATTAAACTTTTTAACATTTAATTATTCAACATAGAACCTAAGAAAACAGGCATTCAACTATTCAGTTAAAGTGTTAACCCATCTCAGGCAACAATCTCATATTTTTAGATGTTTGTTTTGCCGACACTGGCTGTATTTTCCTCTTAAATGAGTTAGCATTTAAGTTGAGCATAGAATTAGCAAATGCACAAAATTTGGTTAACAAACATCCATGCTAATGGCATGAGGACACTAAGGACTTTCTAATGATTTAAAAAAAAAAAAAAAAAAAAAAAAAAGTTTATTCTTTTTTTAATTAATAATTTATTTTCTGACTATAATTTGCATAACAGAGTTGTACTTTTAAAGTGACCTCATTACTAAATATCACAATATTATAAATAAAATAAAATAAATTTGGATTATCAGCAGATAACTTCCTGCTGAACATGTGACTTGAGAAATATTCCAAATGTTTCATAGGGTTGAATGTGATCAAGTTCAAGTGAATATGAACTACGTAAAATTTATATTTTTCATAACCTATAATGGACGAGTTATGGATAAGCTTGTTTCAAGCATGAAATATAAAATCGATTCACACATTAATACAAAATTAGTAGGATTTTAGAAGCATGTAATGATTAGATTTCGAGGTAGAGTGTATTTATAGTGGACTGGTATCTACAATTTTTTTTTCTTCTTCTTTTTTTTTTTTTTTACAGTAGGTTGTATTAATCTTTAAAATAAAATATAAACTTTTTGTTCAGTAGTTTGTTGTGAAGGACACTTTACTTCTGCTTAAGCTGTCTTTTACCTATACTTTACATACATATTTGTAAATATGTGGGACACAAATTCCACCCCAATCATAAAATCACCCAAAAGATCTACATCTAGGTCACTTGGAGCTTATTTTAGCCTGCTATCCCCTCAGGTAGTGCTAAATAAGCAGAGGAAGATCATCTGGCCTGGAGGAGATACAGACAGACCGAAAGGTTTCCAGATGTCTACATGGCTAAAAGTATAGTATCATTTAAACAATGCATATCTTATTTCTGAGATAAGATATCCAGCTTGCTAACTAGCAAAATGTATAATGAATATTGAATGTGAAATTTTACAAAAAAATACTTTTTAGTAACAGCAGTCATGGTTTCTGCAACATGTTGGTGCACAAAATCTTTTCTGTGCTGTGGTGTAGATTCTGCCCATCCTTGAGATTATTCACCACACAATTCCCCTTCCCTAATCTTTCTCCTGCTTCATTACAGATAGTCACAATACATCAGGAGCCTTTTGTGTACGTGAAGCCAACAACGCAGGATGGGACCTGCAGGGAAGAGTACACACCAAATGGAGTCTTAATTAAAAAGGTGATCTGCACTGGACCAAATGAAACCATCCCAGGTAACACAACAGGAACGTTTATGATATGAGATACATACATATATAAACAGTATGTATTTATATATGTACTGTATGTGATGAGCTGTGTGTACAAGCATGATGACAACAGTGTGTGTGTGTGTGTGTGTGTGTGTGTGTGTAGGGGGTTAGGAGGTTAAGAGGTCAATGCCTGTAGGAACATGTGTGTGGCTTTGTGTTTGCAAACTGATTATGCTTCCTTTCCAAACTATGCAGATATATGTCATGTGTGTGTCCTGAATGTCATTGTGTGTTTTTACTGGAGATTTATGTAGTCTTTATGATTAATCTTATGTAAATTATACATAATGTGCTACATGAGTTTTCCACCACTGGAAAGTCTTCAGGATAGAAGACTTTGCACTTTCAGGTTTCTCTGTAACATGTCACGCTGTGGGTTTTTTTTGGTTTTTTTTTTTTTTTTTTTTTTGTTTTTTTTTGTTTGTTTGTTTGTTTTTTTGGTCTCATTAAGAGAATAATGAGAGGCTAGTGAGGTGGCTAGTGTATTATGTGTTGTTTATTAATAACTGAAACCTTTTAGTCATTGGCAAATTGATGTGCTATAAGATCAATAAACCACCTCAGGATGTTATTGGAGTGAATGTTAAGAGAATGGTGTGCCTGTTTATACTACTATCTGTCCAGAATTTGTTTTTTCACATGGCTTGATTTTTCACATGGTTTGGTTACAGGACGCCCAACAGTGCCTCAGTGCTGTTATGGATTCTGCATTGACCTCCTGATCAAACTGGCCATGACTATGAACTTTACTTATGAGGTCCATCTGGTGGCTGATGGGAAATTTGGAACACAGGAGAGAGTGAGTTTGGATTTACGTCTTCAGCCAGATTATTTTCATGCAATAAATGATTCTTGTTAGTTGTAGTATTGCTTGTGTTATACCTGACATCTTTAAAAAGGAATTTCAGAAGTTGAGAATTTGAGAATTGAGTTTTTAGTAGTTATAGACCTATAGTTATGTTATATATAGTTTAGGTTTATACCCACTTCATCAAAATTAGCTTTGAAAAACCATCCTGATTGAGTCATTGACATTGTCCTCTAGTCAAAGCAACGTTATCTAAAGCAAGTAGTTAGCGATTTTGTAAATAGAAGTGATTACTGTTATAAAATATCACATTTATGCTAAGCATTTCTTACATTTAGGTCACTTTTAGGCTAAGTATTTCAGGCTACATTTAGGCTAAGCATTTCTAGCTAGCATCAACTTCTGCAGTTTACTCTCTTCAAGAATGTATGTCTTTTGTATTACATGAAAGGTAATCATATTGTTCTGCTCCTTGTGTGTGTTTTTATTTTTTTTTATTTAAATTTTTTATTTTATTTTTTTTTTATTTCTCATTTTTCCTTGGGCACAGGTGAACAACAGCAACAAGAAGGAGTGGAATGGCATGATGGGAGAGCTCCTGGGCGGCCTTGCGGACATGATCGTGGCTCCACTAACGATAAACAATGAACGAGCTCAGTACATTGAATTCTCCAAACCGTTCAAATATCAGGGCCTCACCATCCTTGTGAAAAAGGTACACCTGCTTCTCCCAGGGTGGGTGCATGAAATATTTATTAGCATTTCACAGCTAGTAAGTCTGTGAAAGAGCACAGTAGTTGTCACGATTACACAGATGATTAGCCATTAAAAAGATTAAACACAGTCTGTTTTGCAGTCTGGCAATACAAATTACTGCTTCAGTGTATATACTACTATTATAGATGTATTTAATTGTTATGTATCAGTTCTAAGTGCTTACAGTATCTCCCAAACTTTTGTATGATCCATTAGGTACAGTACAGATGGTAAGATATGTGAGACCTGTCGATGTGTGTTACAGGAAATCCCTCGTAGTACGCTGGACTCGTTCATGCAGCCGTTCCAGAGCACGCTGTGGCTGCTGGTGGGTCTATCGGTGCATGTGGTGGCGGTGATGCTTTACCTACTAGACCGGTTCAGGTAGACATTGTTGTTGGTCTGACTTGCTATGTCTTCTATGTGGCTTGTCTCTGAAATTTGTTTCGTGTGTTCTGGGCATGTTTCCTTTACCGGAGGAAAAGGGGCATCACTGTTGCTGTCAGCTTGGAGGTGGGGAGATGTGGGCTGGCTGTGCTGTGTGAGATCAATCTTGTTCCCTGTTCTCTTTTTCTGTCTTCACAGCTTGCTAGCTCATTCGTGATGTCTATATTTGGACCTGTTCTTGTATTCAGATGTTGTCATTGTCGTTGTCTTTGTTAAGGGACCTAGGAATGTCAAAATCTGTCAAAACCTTGTGCAGTTCACTCCTATTCATCCTCTACCTGGTTGGTTTCAGCCCATTCGGAAGGTTTAAAGTAAACAGTGAAGAAGAAGAAGAAGATGCCCTCACCTTATCCTCGGCTATGTGGTTCTCCTGGGGAGTGTTGCTGAACTCTGGAATTGGAGAAGGTTACACTGACAGTTTGTTTTCTGCTCACATCACAAAATGCCAGGCTAAAGGCCAGTCTATGAATAATTGGGCAGCAAATTCAGCACACTGGTTTTGAAATCAACCCATGACCATGAGGTTAAATTATAGGATACCAGCTTTAATTTGAAGCTATATGGATCTTTATCTAGGAATCATACTTTTTTACATATTTTATTGGCCCAAGTATGATTGGCTGCTTAGTAGTTTCTCAGCTAGATGAGTGCCATTGCATAATTATTTTGTACACAAGAGAGCGAAAGAAAGGTTGAGAGTTAATTCTAGATGAACATTTGCAATTGTAGTCTCTCAGCAGAACACCATTAAGTCAGAATAAATCCATGAGAAACATTAGCTATAGTGGATTTTATAGAGACTAACCATTACCAGAATTATGTAAAAAAAAGAAAGAAAAAAAAAAGAAAGAAAATGTAAATACCTCATTTGTAAAATAACATAAAAGATCCAATGATCTCTCAAAAAAGTTTTCTTGCTAATAATAACAACTGAAAGCTAATGTGAGCTAGTTCTCTTGCATAAAGATGCTAAATAAATGGATTAGTAGGCTAAAACATTTTAGCATAATGTTAACCAACTCTCACTAGCTTTTAGTTGTTATTATGAGTATTATTGTTTAGCATTTTTAAGAGATCTTTGATCCTAACATTTTGTCGATTTTATGTCATTGTACAGGTGCCCCGCGTAGCTTCTCAGCGAGAATCCTGGGCATGGTGTGGGCCGGCTTTGCTATGATCATTGTAGCATCCTACACTGCCAACCTGGCTGCCTTCTTGGTGCTGGACCGGCCTGAGGAGCGCATCACCGGCATCAATGACCCGAGAGTAAGATCCTTGTCATTTTGTCATATTTTATGACTTTTTTAGATTCTATGTAATGGAGAAAACCTGATTGCTGCTCAATAGTTTGCCAGGGAATTGAAATAACTAATTGGATCAATGATTTATTCATTCATTCATTCATCTTCAGTAACTACTTGAGCCTGGTCAGGGCCGTGGAGGATCTGTAGCCTAACACCTTGGTTGGGAAACCGGTCCATTCACACCTATGGGCAATTTAGTGTAGTCTATTTGCATGTTTTTGGGAGGTGGGAGAAAACTAGGAACCCAGAGGAAACCCACATGGACACAGTGAGAACATGTGAAACTCCACGCAGACAGGATCCCAGAGGTCAGGATTGAACCAAGGATTGTGGAGCTGTGGGGTGGCAGTGCTACCTGCTGCACCACCCTGCCACTCTGATTGACTGATGTTTCTAATATATCTACTTTATTTCATGAGAAGAAACCCAGGCTTATGATGATTGGCTTGTTGGCTTTATGTGTTGGCAGTTGAGGAACCCATCAGACAAGTTTATCTATGCCACGGTGAAGCAGAGTTCGGTGGATATCTACTTCCGGCGCCAGGTCGAGCTGAGCACCATGTATCGCCACATGGAGAAGCACAACTATGAGAGCGCCGCTGAGGCCATCCAGGCTGTCCGGGACAAGTGAGTCACCACTGCAACGACTGCGGCAGGTCTGCTCGTGTGTTTACTCAAGGAATCATGGGCCTCAGGTGTTTTCAGGTGTCAGGCCGAGTTCAGAACCCATAGCAGGTCTACATATGTCTCTCTCACTCACATAAGACTTGTTGAGCTTAGGAACACCTTTTTCAGGTTTCCAGCAAAATCGTCTCTGAGGGAATCCAATGAGGGACAAAGGTCCACTGGTCCAGCATTGGATTTCCTTTGCCTATGAGATGACGGTTTGTAGTTCTGGTAACATTTAAAGACACACCCAAGTGGGTGGAGCAGAGGTGAGAAGGAGAGTGGCGTAAGTGTGTTATTACTCACTGTACTGTTGCACCATACCCCCCCAAAACCCATCCTTCCCTTCCTACCCTTCCCTCCCCCCCACAGCAAGCTGCATGCTTTCATCTGGGACTCTGCGGTGCTGGAGTTTGAAGCCTCGCAGAAGTGCGACCTGGTGACCACGGGAGAGCTGTTTTTCCGTTCGGGCTTTGGCATAGGCATGCGCAAGGACAGCCCCTGGAAACAGAATGTGTCCCTGGCTATTCTCAGGTCTGTCCCAGCCGAAGCATCAATACTGTACGCTCCTGTATCTTTTAGTTCGGTCTTGTTTCATAGATACCATCATCGGAGATATTGTTCTTACTCATATCTCTCTGTGTCTCCCTTCTCCCGACCCCTGCTCTGCTGTCTGTGTGTCCATGTATATGTGTGCATTCGGGTGCAGTCTTTTGGGAATTAACACAACCATCTGCCCAATGCTGTGTGATAATAATTGACTTTTCCCCCTTCCTCGACTCCCTGCAGTTCCCATGAGAATGGCTTCATGGAGGACCTGGATAAAACCTGGGTGAGATACCAGGAGTGTGACTCAAGGAGCAATGCCCCAGCCACACTCACCTTTGAAAACATGGCAGGTATGGTTTGCACTCAGCTGCAGATAATCTAAAAGAGATTGGACAAAAACTGCAGTGGTAAGGTCCTGTAGTTCTTTTTTGTCCAATGCCTTTTCTTTTCTTTATTTCTCTTTCCTTACTCATCCATGTTAGCCTAACTACAAACTCAATTTAAGGAGTTGGCCCCAAGTCTCCATTTGTGAGACTGACATTTCCTAAAAGTCTCTTGTGATTTCCTAAATATCTATATCTCTCGCTCTACCAGGGGTCTTTATGCTGGTAGCTGGAGGCATTGCAGCAGGGATCTTCCTCATCTTTATTGAGATCGCATACAAGCGACACAAAGACGCCCGCAGGAAGCAGATGCAGCTAGCCTTTGCGGCCGTAAACGTCTGGAGGAAGAACCTGCAGGTAAGATAGCAACTCCGCCACCATCCAAAAGATCATAAGATCACTGGCCATAAGTTCAACTTCAGTAAGCCTGGGTGTAACTTTTCAGTGAAACCCTTCCTAGCTGGAGGATTGGTTGGAGATCAATGATCTCTGGCTTTACTTTGTTCAATTCTTGGCCTCTAAGATGCCAACCAAGGAAACAATCCTCAGGGTTGGTCTGGGAAGTACTTGGCAAGTCCAACCAGACCCCTGTCTCTTGTCTGTCCCAACAGGACAATAAGGAGAGTTCTGTGAGTCAAGTTGTGGGCGCAGCTGGGACTCCATCTTTAGTATGTAAAGCAAGCTAATTTATTCCACTATCTTCATCCTTGCTGAGCTTTCCTTTTGATTTGTAGGCGCATAAGAACATCCTAAAACTAAGCTGCAAAACTATGTATTGATCTATAGGAATGCTCTAAAGTACCCCTGAACTGAAAACAACGATTTTTTAAAAATGGTTAACTCTGTTTGGATATCTGGCTCCAACTGTATAGTTTGTATAATCTGCTGTGGTCAACGCCCGATTGGCAACAGTAATAAATTGATTTAAAACAGACTTCCTTGGCTCCCAGGTCTCCCTATCTTCGGGAGACTGTTCAAATCCCAACGATACTTCAGCCATCCATGGCTGGGAGTCCAGGAGAGTGAAACTGGCAGTGCTTCTGGGCGGGAGGGATGGCGTTACTCTATCCTCTGTAAATCAGAGAGACACTAGTCAATCATAGGAGTCTGTGAGCTCATGTATATAGAAGAGGTTGCATCTATCCATGACAAAGCTAGTTTACTAGCATTAACTAGCCAGCTAGCTTAACTAATGTTGCAATGAACAAAATTTTGGTTGCTATGGTACATTTTCACAGGTTAAATAAATCCTGGAGAATATGACAATGCAAATCAAGATACAGAAAGTGAAATCCTATTTTTTTTTTTAAATCTCTGACAAATGCAAACTAGTCTACTAGAAATTAGCTAACCGGCTAACTTCAGGATGGCTGGAGGACATGGAGGACATGTTCTTGGGAAAGTTTTAGTAGTTTTGGGGCATTACATGTTCAAAATGACATGTTCAGGGGTACTTTAATCTTTTGCTTTCAAAGCGTAGCATAGTTATGAATTCTGTGGAGTTGTTTTACAAAACTAGCCCAAAGAGAATAGCCAAATAGAGTGGAGACAGAATGTGAATGGAGTCTTAAGCAGTGCCAATAACCTTTACATTAGCCCAGCCTCTTCATCGCAACCCTGCAGTTGCATAGTCCAAGAATATATCTGGAAATAAATTGCGGAGATCTATGAAGAAATGCTTTAGGCTTTGCTAGTCAAGCAAAACCAACTCAATCCTATTCACTACCCATTCTCGCTCAGCCTCTTGATTTGTCCCTGTGCCCATGGCTTTGGCTGTGAAGTGTCACAAGGCCTCCCCAGCAGAGCTGTGGGTTTAGGGAGGGAGGGTGAGTGAATGAGGAAAAGGCACAAGGCTCATAGGAGACTGTGATGTGTGCGTGGAGGTGGGCCAGCCTCACGCTGGCGCTTTGTACATACTGACAAAAGGTCAGTGCCGCTGCTGTCGAATTGACAGCGGTGCCACAGAAAGGTAAGATCACAGTCTCGTGTCTGTGTCTGCAAATCGATGTCCAGAAACCATCTGCCATACACATTACACATGCGAGCACACACATAATCACACATGCACACAAATACTCCGTGTATGACTGTTTTGTGTGGATTTGTGTTGGTGCACACAGAAGACGTTGATATGTTGGTTCCTGCTAAGAAGGAGAAGATTATAGCTTGTGCTAATGGGAAACAGGTTCAAGGAGTTACTACTGGATACTTATAGTTCTAATTGGACTGTAATAGCAGTCTTGAGATTGTGTTTATACTTCTTAATTCTTAGCAGGATTCAACACGTTGCTCTGATCCTAGCATATGTGAGAGCTTTGAGGGCTTGGGTATGTCAGATGATTCTCGTATATGTGTATGTTATGCGTGTGTCTAAAAACATCTAAAAGCATAAACTTCCACCTTTGACATACTGCACCGTGATTTGGTTAGCTTGTGTGTGTAACAGGTGTGTCGCACTTTTGAATAATCTGCCCAAATTTTCATTAGGTGTTCATTCAGTTTTGTCAGGTAGAATGACAAGCCAGTTTGCAATCTACACACGTTATTCCAAAGTGCACCACCTGACGGTAAATTAGGATGACAAAACAGACAGATCACACTGATGTTAGCCAATAAAATGAAATGCAAACTAAGTAATGTGCTCTGTTGAGCTGTACATGTTGTCTCAATATGGCGATGCTCTTTGCGGGTCTACGCATATCACTGTACAGCTACGACTCCCTCCTACTCAGTCCTATACACTAAAGAAACAATGACATTTTAGGGATTTATCTGTAAATGTCGACACAAACATCAACTCAAATATCCTGGTTACTATTTCAGCTAGGAATTATGTTTATTTATGTATTTATTTATTTAAAATATGATCATTATCCAATGCATTTTTTTGAATGAGCAAAGCATAGATGCCATGCCAACACTAACCTCTTGCTCATTCAATGCTACTTCATTTCAGTTACATTCAACCTCTGAGTCCTTAAAGTGACAGATTATATCTAGTATTGGATTAAAATTGGTCTGTACAGGAAATAAGTAATACATTTAGTGCAATTTAGTACAAGGCTAGATATAATCTAGATTCTTGTGCTAACTTTAAGTGACGGAGGTACTGAGTTGTGCTTTTGAAATTAACTGTCAGGTGATATTAGGGGTCATTAAAGATATGAAAGAATGCTCCAGAACAGTCTAGTGTTGATATGCTTTTGTGCCATAATACGCTTTTCTTGTTCACTGCCAAACCCGCATGTGATAGAAATTCACACCACACTTAGAAATAAATGTAGCCTATTTTTTTCCCAGCTTGTGTGTGGGGTGAATTTCCGTTATACCTGAAAGAAGGTATAATGCTTCAAAATGGTATTTACTGTAAACTGTATATAGTTACTCATGTTATATCTTCTGCTGCCCTGGCATTTTATTGATTGCATTTTATTATTGCCCCCCAAAGTTGTGTTTTATTGTGATTTCCTGTGATATTAAGAGTTGCTTGGCTTCATCGGTGGCATTATTTTCTTCAGCAAGCTCATTTTCGCTCTTTCTGCTTTTGCTTATGGATCTTAAAGTCTTAATGATCTTTAAGTGGATAAATATTCATTTTATTTTTTTTTCTTTTCTCCTCCTCTATGCAGCCCTCTTCCTCTGTAGAGACTCAGGATGTAAGAATACCTTAAATATGAGCTTTTCTCACACTAACACACTCAGTCTTGTGCTGTATCCTCGTGGCATAATGTAGAGGCCAGAGAATAGCCGTGGGGCACTTGGATGGATGCTGGGAGGGCTGGAGGGAGGGCTGGAGGGAGGGAGTGAGGGAGGGATGGGACCAAACGTAGAGTGTAACTATATTTTAAACATGGACCATATGGTTGCTGGTTGAATATCTGTGGAATTTGACCAGTGCACAGAAGTCTATGGTGGTACACATGCAAAGGACCCTTACTTGCAAAAAGGAGGGGGGAAATTTTCACAAATGCTTCCTTCTCAAACCATATCACTGCTAACACAGACCTAGGACCATGTTTCTAGGTAGAACCATCACACCTAACAAGTGGTTGTACCTCTTTAAAAGTTCATATAGCTTTCAGTGCTAAACGGGGCCCTTTTAAGAACACACACTACTTGTTTCCTATCTGTGGAGAAAGTATTCTCCTCAATATCTTTAATACACGTGTGGCAGTCTGGGAAAACCAATAAGATGTCACTGTGGCTGAATATGGCTAAATATGATGAAAAATTGGGTATTTGTACTAGTAATATACATTTCACCAAAAACAACATGGAAATGTTTTTATTCAGGCTACTTATCAATCTTGCTTTGGCTATCCAGCTGTAAATAAGGAGCTAGTTTAACAAACGCAGCAATAAATGAAGTTGTAAATGATAAATGATGAAGTTGTTGGATAGCTACATGCCATAGCAAAACAAAACCTAAAAGACAAGAAATTTAGCCAACAGAACAGAAGTGGGTGAATGAATCAGCGATTATTACCCCATCGATGAACAGATATCAGTGGAGCAAAGCGCTGATTTGTGTTTAAATGCCAGTTAAAAATGACTTTTAACTAAGGTGATGATGTGCTGATAATCAAAGTGAGAACTTATTTGAAATTGTAAGTGTAGAATTTGGCAGCATTGTTGTTTTCCATAAGTAGATTAGGTTATAAATGTAAAGGTAGGCAGGGTGTCTTTCAGTGGAATTGGAAAGAAATCTTCAAATGGAATTTCCTTCCTTTTCACTTTTGTGTGTTAGCAGAATTTAAAATGCTAGAACTTTACTTGTGCTCAGGAAAGCCTGTAGTTTTCCGAAATACACAGTATACAGTAGAAAATATTCCAATTTAACAATGTGAAAGGTTTTCCCAAGCCTCCACACATATAGTTTGGGGTAAGATTGTTTGTGGGGAGGGTTGGGGTGGAAGAGGTTTTGGTTATAATGCCAGGCTGAGACGGTGTCACTCATCCAGAGACCATGAATAATTATTCTACGTATATATTTATTTTAGGATAGGAAAAGTGGTAGAGCAGAGCCCGACCCCAAAAAGAAACCCTCTTTTAGGTCCATCAGTACCACCCTGGCCTCCAGCATCAAGAGACGTAGGTCCTCCAAAGACACGGTAAGGAGATTAAGGAATGGCATCTCCTGCTCTCTCTCTCTCTCTCTCTCTCTCTCTCTCTCTCTCACTCTCTCTCTCTTGCTCTCTCTCTCTAAGACTCTCCTTCTTTCTGTCTCTCTTCTTATCTTCCTGTCTTAAATGCCATCTCATGTCCGATCCAAGAGAGTCCCATTCCACTCCGGCCACGTGTCTGTCAGTCAGCCATTCGGTCCACATCCTAAGCTCATCTGTCAGTTAGGACTCGGCCCAAAGAGGACAGCAGGGACAATTTAGGGCTTACAGGACACAGCAAAAAAAAAAAAAAGGTGCAATTTGGAGGGTCACCATATAAGGGGGGTGTGATCCAAGAGGAGGGGGGCAACGCAAAGTACCCGGTTCATTTGGGCTGCTTCTCTCCGGTGTTGCTAGTCCTGGATGTGGTGTGTCAGTGGTGTTTGTACGTTTCTGTATGTGTATGTGTGTGTGCGTTCTTATCACGTTCCTGTAATTGCTTAATATGATTGAAGTGAATGTGATCTTCCTATATGCTGCATTACGTGTTCCCCAGCGGCATGCTTCAGTGTTGTGTGTGTTATCACTCATACTAACCTTGTTTTTTTCTTATTGAAACAGCACATCATCTCTTTCAAGGCATGGAATATCAGACTACTAATGCTAATGCATTTTGTTTTTCTAGACATCTTCCATAAAGCTGTGCTTAATGTCAGGATATTAAAAATGCATCAATAAGGATGATGAAGATTTAATTCTCTTTGGCTTGTTTTAGGCTGGACTCTGCTTTTCTTTTTTGACATCCTTTCAATTTAGCAACAGGACAAACCGGAGTTCCCAGAGTTCCACTCTTCTCAGATAACCAATACTAACAAACTTCTGGGAAATCTAATTCTTCAAAAGTTGTTCCAGAGCTAATCCAATTTTAACGATTAACTTATTTTCTGTAATATGTCCCTTATCTTAGTTATATCTACTAATCTGTACTTGTTATATTCATATTGGTTTGAGTGTGTATGTGCATGTGTGTGTGAGAGAGCCTTAGGATAAATAAATCTAGATAAAGGGTTTAATGTGTCTTGATTAAAAAAAAAAAAAAAAAATCCAGAAAGGAGAGAAGCAACAAAATCATCCTGTCAGTCACCGATTTCTTTTAATTTAATATATCACTGTTTAATTTCTCTCAATAGATATATATGGATTTATGAGTGTTGATGTCCGCTACATACATGCCACACAGCTCCTCTCGTCCTCCGAAAGCATGCGACGTGTCTGTCAAAGAAACACAGAGTGTGTCGTGGTAGTAATAGAAGTAGTAGAAGTAGTTGCATCTTTTTTTCCCCTCATGGTTGTGATGGTGGTAGAGGTAGTAGCATTATGTCTCTGTCTCTCTTGTTGATCCACTGTCTCTCATCAGGGGGCGCTGTGGGCTTTGATACACAGTGCCAACAGCGAGCCTCCTCAGAGAACACAACGGGCACATGTATTCACAGGGGGGCCAGAGGCACTGCCATGACGCGATGCCAAGGCTGCGAAAAACACAAACCCTCTCTACAGTGTCATCAGCAATATTGCTGGATTAAAAAAAAAAAAAAAAAAAAATTCCAGCAGTGTTTTGATGATTCCAAGTTTTTAGTAGTGTTGCTTTATGTTTTGTTCCATGAAAGGTGAATGTAGTGCAAGCTAAACTATGCCATAGTGTACAAATCTCTAACCCTGGTCCTGGAGAACCACCTATCTTGTATATTTTAGTGTTTTCCCTGCTCTTAGACACCGGATACAGCCCTTCTTGAGTTGAAATTGTGTGTTAGAGCAGGGAAAACACTAAAATGTGCAGGACAGAGGGTTCTCCAGGAACCGGGTTGAGAAGCTGTGGTGTATTCCATAGTCTAGCATGCACTGAAACAGCAAAATAGATATATAGATGTGTATAAGTATTAGTTACCCATCTCTGCAAATGCTTTGAATCAGGAGAAATAAATTTCAAAATGTGGAAAATTTTGAAATTTGGAATTTTTGTGAAGACAGTATTATGGATACATGTGTCCATGGTTCTTTTCATTATTATTATTATTATTTATTTATTTATTTATTTTGGTTAAATAATTAAATCTGAATTGAATTCCTGGAATTGTGCCTACTGGCCTACTCTATGCACACTTAATCTTTCTCATTCAGCATGTGAATTTGTGTTAATTCAGTTTTGACTGATTTTGGTAATTACAGTTATTCTACCTTCTCCAATTTTCACAAAAAAAAAAAAGTCAAATGCTTGAGCTACGCTCCATTTTGCAATGGCAGGGTATATTGTTTACTTCAGTCATATCATTCAGGACATTGAGTTTTTGTCCTGGCCATTGTAACATGGCAGCAATCATTATATGCAACAAACAAACAAAATATAACGACGTAGCAAAAAGGTATCTGCATGGTGTGGGGTGTTTTTCTCACCCAGCACTGCAGATAGCAACCAGCTTTTTCACCCGCTCTAGATAAAAGTTACAGTTGGGTGAAGCAGGAGCTCCAGTCCTGCTGCATTTTTTTGACCTTAGCTGTTACATATATTCAAAAACAGTACAGCTTAGACATGCAAGTCAGTATCTGCATATCTTACACGCTTACTTACAGTCTGACTGTCTGAAATGATTTGCATGTTTGTTACGTTTGAACTTATGATACATACGTACAGAAAGAAACATGTACTGGAGATCCTGTTTGCCCTTCTGTGTAAGTCTGAATGCCTCCTAAGACATTTACAGAAAAGAGAGATCAAATCACACATTACGGTCAAGCCAAAATTGTGATTGAACCGGCAAATCTGGTGCAATGGATATCCAGCACATACACCCAGGGTCCACTTTACCAGGGAAACCAATCTCATTTTATACCACATCACTGTTGAATTCTTGATTCTGATTCTGACTATAATTCACAGGGACCTGAATGGTGGAGTTTACACATAAACAGTAGAGAGGAAAAAAAAACAACTTGTGTAACTGTATAACCATTTTATATAAGGATATGTTTCTTTAAATTTTGGAAACAGTGCTTTGTAACAGTCAGAAGTAAAGCTGTAATTTTATTTATTTTATTTTTTTTCTGCATGGAAATGCCTTCAGGACTGAATAAATTGAATTTTGCAGTTGCTCTGTAACTTGACAAGCTGCATTTTTTTTTGTCTTATTAACTTCAAGAAAGAGTACAAACAGGCTGGGGAGGGAAGGACTATCTATTAACTTGTTCCACTGACATTCCACAACATGAAACATAACTATAAATCGATAAAATGTGTGACTTTAAAAAATCTGTTGGCAAATTGCTGTGGTATAAGGGGAAGAAAACACTTCAGCATGTACTGCTATTGGAAAATAATCAACATCGGGCTGGTAGCAGTAAATCCACTTCGTGCCAGGCCACATCTTACCACTCCGTCATTGATTATTTTACTTTAACAGCATGCTCCCAAGTGTTTTATTCCTTATGTAGCCCATATATTGCTACACACAATGTGACAGCCCCTTCTACCACATTCATCAATGGAAAAAGGTCACCATATAACCTGATAAAGTGGCAACCAAGTGTATATCCTGGAGGATTTATAAAAAATTTATCAGAAATGACATAAGATCCTAGTCTACTTTTGATGAACCTAATTCTGAACTGCCTTAGGAGGTAACGTTGAAGGCATGTCCCTTCTGTGTGAGTGAAAAGGGTTACAGTCGCACTAATTACCTGTGTCCTGTGTGGTTTTTTTTTTTTTTTTTTTTTGCTTCTATCTCTCTTTCTTGTTCTTTCTTTCTCTTTGCAGCAGTACCCACCCACAGACATCACGGGCCAGCTCAACCTGTCTGACCCATCTGTCAGCACCGTGGTGTGAGACAGAGAAAGAGAAAGTGGGGGAATGTTCATTTCTTAAAGACAGACATGGGGGGGGGAGGAATCGATGTTCACCCAGGAATTTCCTTTGTCCCGAGTCGCTTGTGAGCTTCTGCACCTTTATAAGGAGAAGAGAAAGGAGCTGATCTTCTACACTGAACATTTTCGGAGATTGGCGTTAGTGCCTCATCGCACTGGATTTCTTATAACACACACACACGCATCACACACACTCAAGTTGACACTCATCTTCACAAGTTGACATTCAAAACAGAACATATTATAAGGTCTCATTTAATCTAGCAATGATTTGTTTCACAATCTTTTGAGTATTTTTGTATAGGTTGGTATAGTGAATGCTTTTACGTCCATTAAGTGCTGTCCATTAATGTATATTTTATCTCTCAGAAAAAAGAAACAAAGCAATCAGAGTAATTATTATTACTATGTTTGTGCAGACCTCATGTTTAGATACCTATCTGTACTGAAATTCCGGACATTTCTGTTGACCTGCCTTTAACAGTATCAATTGCTTTCTCTTCTTTAATTGTTGTCTATTCTGTAAGTAAGAATGGTGTACGAGAGAGCATGCAAATACTATCTGAGTAAAAATTAGTTACATTTAGTGCATTGTCAATAGTGTTAATACTTGAAATACTATTTATAATGATATAACAATACTGTATATGGCACTTTACGATGATATATGACCTTATTTTATGACCAAGTGTGCAGTTCTTGGTTTTGTACTCAATACTGTTTGTATGTCTTGAAAAGCCATGCGCTCTATAGCAGTGAGCCAATTGCATGTTTAAATGCATGTGAAACTTCTTAGCCATGTCACAAAAGAAAGCGCTCCCTTTTCCTTCCTCCCGCAATACCAATGTTTTGCATATTATCATGTGCAAAGAGTATTATGTACATACTGTATCAGGAGTTGCTTCTTAAGACTTTGGACTCTTAAGACTTTGCTATGTAGAAAAACCTCTTTCTCTGTCTCTCTGGTTGAAGTTCTCTCACTCTTTCTCATCTCCAGTCTCTATAAGGGGTGCATCAAACTGCCACGTTTTTTCATCCAACCATCACTTGGTGTCTTACGCAAAACCGTCTCTTGTGAGACCTTTTACGTGATGAAACCCCAAGTGAGTTGCTTTGTATTTGACTCTGGTGCTGCATTTTTGTACACACCTATTGGTTAGATGCAAAAAACAGGCCGTTTCCCATGTTCTGGGGTTGAGAAACATTTGTTCTTTTGGTCTAGAGCGACCTCTGACCTCTCACTGAGGAATTGTGAACCAGCAATGTGAATTATGTGAAACAGAAAAATGCTTGTCCACACAAGTGCAGGTGGACAAATTATTTGAAAAATGATTTCTTCCTTAAAATGAACGCAGAATATATGACATTGTTGACTGTCATGATTGTAATTAAAATTGTTTTTTGTTAGTTCTGTTCCTAAAATGGCTATTTTGGATAAGAAATATTTGCCTTTTTGTGTTACACTTGACTAACATAAGGACTGAATATCATTTTAAGCCCATTGTCTCTGACAAATGAGTGCATGCTTGTTTTCTTTCGTGTTACTCTATCTCAACTCATAGTTTGTGTACCTGTAACACACTATTATATCTGCTTTCAGGTTTAATACAGTGTACATACATTTTGCAGAAGGCTGTATTTTTAGCTTTCTGGGGAACTAAGGATGTGTTCCAGTCAGCCTCCGATATTCTGTGAATCATGTTGATGGTTGACTCCTACACATAGACATAAGCTTTAACACATGTTCATGTATAAACACTCACATTAGACCTATTTAAATAAGAACTGCTTCAACGTTTGCTTTTGAGTTAAAGCAAACATTTTGTTTGTATTTAGATTACAATGCAAATCAGACTTCTCTGTGTAAATTAAAATATGTGCAAATGACAAACAGTGGTGAATGTGTGATTAATTTAATGTGTATGAGCAATGTACTTTTAATTACTATTTATAATGTATGTAATGGCAGAGACGTTAAAGGGGAAAAAAATCCACCCTGAATGACTATGTGATCTTCGGTGATATATTTGGAAATGAAATCCTGAGTTGAATTTGTTTCATTGATATGCTGAACAAAATTATAAACGCAACACTTTTATTTTTTCCCCCATTTTTCATGAGCTGAACTCAAAGATCTAAGACTTTTTCTATATACACAAAAGGCCTATTTCTCTCAAATATTGTTCACAAATCTGTCTAAATCTGTGTTAGTGAGCACTTCTCCTTTGCCTAGATAATCCATCCACCTCACAGGTGTGGCATATCAAGATGCTGATTAGACAGCATGATTATTACACAGGTGTGCCTTAGGCTGGCCACAATAAAAGGCCACTCTAAAATGTGCAGTTTTATCACACAGCACAATGCCACAGATGTCGCAAGTTTTGAGGGAGCGTGCAATTGGCATGCTGACTGCAGGAATGTCCACCAGAGCTGTTGGCCGTGAATTGAATGTTCATTTCTCTACCATAAGCCATCTCCAAAGGCGTTTCATAGAATTTGGCAGTACAGCCAACCGGCCTCACAACCGCAGACCACGTGTAACCACACCAGCCCAGGACCTCCACGTCCAGCATCTTCGCCTCCAAGATCGTCTGAGACCAGCCACCTGGACAGCTGCTGCAATCGGTTTGCATAACCAAAGAATTTCTGCACAAACTGTCGGAAACCGTCTCAGGGAAGCTCATCTGCATGCTCGTCGTCCTCGTCAGGGTCTCAACCTGACTGCAGTTCATCGTCGTAAACGACTTGAGTGGGCAAATGCTCACATTCATTGGCGTCTGGCACTTTGGAGAGGTGTTCTCTTCACGGATGAATCCCGGTTTGCACTGTACAGGGCAGATGGCAGACAGCATGTATGGCATCGTGTGGTAAAGCGGTTTGCTGATGTCAACGTTGTGGATCGAGTGGCCCATGGTGGCGGTGGGGTTATGGTATGAGCAGGCATATGTTATGGACAACGAACGCAGGTGCATTTTATTGATGGCATTTTGAATGCACAGAGATACCGTGACGAGATCCGGAGGCCCATTGTTGTGCCATTCATCCACGACCATCACCTCATGTTGCAGCATGATAATGCACGGCCCCATGTTGCAAGGATCTATACACAATTCCTGGAAGCTGAAAACATCCCTGTTCTGGCATGGCCAGCATACTCACCGGACATGTCACCCAATGAGCATGTTTGGGATGCTCTGGATCGGCGTATACGACAGCGTGTTCCAGTTCCTGCCAATATTCAGCAACTTCGCACAGCCATTGAAGAGGAGTGGACCAACATTCCACAGGCCACAATCAACAACCTGATCAACTCTATGCGAAGGAGATGTGTTGCACTGTGTGAGGCAAATGGTGGTCACAAGACTAGTTTTCGGACCCCCCCAATACAGTAAAACTGCACATTTTAGAGTGGCCTTTTATTGTGGCCAGCCTAAGGCACACCTATGCAATAATCATACTGTCTAATGGGCACCTTGATATGCCACAACCGTGAGGTGGATGGATTATCTTGGCAAAGGAGAGGTGCTCACTAACACAGATTTAGACAGATTTCTGAACAATATTTGAGAGAAATAGGCCTTTTGAGTACATAGAAAAAGTCTTAGATCTTTGAGTTCAGCTCATGAAAAATGGGGGCAAAAACAAAAGTGTTGCATTTATAATTTTGTTCATAATATATTGCTCGAATTTCACTTTGATTTCTGCATTACCCACAATGTTGTTCAATTACCTGCTGATAGTGGTGGCAGTGGGATTTAGTCCTCACTTCATCTCTACCTAAAGAGAGCGATGCAGCGGCACTTTAGTCCTTTAGTCTGTCCAGCTCTCTCATACCTCATCTGTACACTCTGCTCAAACAGACCAGGTTCCAAAGTTTGAATTTCCATGCTAATACCGCCATCAATACCATCACGCTCATCAGATATTGCTGTACAGTAAATCATTACCTGTCATGTTGATGGACAGGGTTGTAAAAAGTCATTTTAATCTGTCGTAATTTTCCACTTGCCAGTTGAACAATTGTATAGAATTGGTTTTGATTTTCGATGTCTATGGCAGAAGACAAATGCCTAGACTGAATGCTTTATTTTGTATCCGTCAAAATGATAGATGACCCTCAGAATTTTCCGTCAATGATTTTTAAAATCCGGTAAATAACTGGAAATTTGTTAATGTGACCCCTGGTGCTCGTATATCGCTGAATAGCTGAGCTGAGTCTCTGCCATAACAGCATGACTGCATGTTTCGAGCCCAATGTTTACTCTTTCCACTACTTCCCCATTGGATCTCTCTTAAATATAACGTTTTATGTCATTGGAATATAGTGAGTGAGGAAAAAAGCTCTTGTCCTGATACTATGTTTTCTCCTAATAAATGCCATTGTAACTACGCTAGCAATGTCCCCCTGTGACATCACTGCGACGCAAACGCTAACTTCTCACAGGAACAACGAAAATACTAACAAATCAGCACCAGAATCACTAAATACATCACAAATATTTCAATAAACATATTTAATATGTTTCATGGTGGAATTTTCCTTTAAGCTTAAGTTTTGTGTAGTGTTTTCACACAGCAGGGTGACTTCTGGGATTTATTCATGTACTGTATGTAGGAAACACCTGCTCTGGTCTCTACCCAATTAACCTGACTGCAAAATACAGAACGTTCTATCTCTCTCTCTCTCTCTCTACCCCCCCCCCTACACACACATCATTATTAAGGGCGGTATCCACGCTTGTAACTCATGCAGCAACCGGGAGGGAAAACACAGCAGCAGCTCTCAGAACGAAAGAAGTATGCTAAGTTAAAGGCGACCGTTTGATGTTTTGTACTTTTGTTTCACTCTCTCCGTGGACACACACCTGACTGAAATAAACTGTATTCCAGAGCGAATTATGAAGAACTAGAAGAGCCCAGGTAAACTCTCTCCTCACTTTCACTGGGACTATATACCTTAGTTATCATTTATGTCGTGCTCAATAGAATCACAGTTTATTTACAGCAACCATTTAAAAAAGCGGAAACGGGAAAAGCGGAAGTGGATAGTCTGGAATCATTTATTGCTTTCTAATGGTTGATAAGGATTTGTTAGCTATGAAGTAACTAAGCCAACACAATGTGTGCTTTAAAATGTCTCGTTTGAAAATTAATTGACAATAAATAACGTTTCAGTGGGTCAAATTACAGTTAAAACCCTTTATGTTAAATATGTTTTGCTGTATACAGTATATTGAATGAAGTCAGTGTTAATCCTTCTGTTCTGTAGAGTAATTGGCACTTAGATGACAAAATGAATACCAAAACGGCTTTTCCACTATAAAACTTAATATGCTTTAATTAATTTTGCTGTTATAACTAAGATGAATAGAGATTATGTCCAATTCATTTAGTCCTGAATGTAAAATAAAAGTGAAAATTAATGGACTGAGTGGTAATTAGAAACATGTGCTGCTTCCATTAATACTGTTTGTATTGTGTGACATGCTGATCAGACTTTTCATGTCACATGGTTTGCCCAAAATGTTCGGGAAACCCTTCGGGAAGACTCTTGATTTAATCTTGATTTAGTACACTTAAAGGCCAAAGGTATGTGGACACATCAAATCCATACGTGGGTCTTCTCCACACTGCTAACACAAAGAAGCACACAATTGTCTAGAATGTCTTTGTATGCTTTAACGTTAAGATTTCACTTAATTGGAACTAAGTGGAACTAACCAAACTGTCCCAAATTGTCATGTTCCAGCATGACATGACATGGTTTGTTGATGTTGGAGTGGAAGAACTTGAGCGTCCTGCACAGAGCCCTGACCTCAACCCCACTGAACACCTTGGGATGAGCTGGAATGCCGACTGCACCCCAGGCCTCCTCACCCGGCATCAGTGCCTGATCTCACTAATGCTCTTAAGCCTGAATGGGCACAAATCCCCACAGCCACGATCAAAATCTAGTGGAAAGCCTTCCCAGACGAGAGGAGGCTGGGTTATAGCAGCTCCATTATTAATGCCCTTGTTTTTGGAATGAATGGGATATTCAAGAAGCACATTGGGGTGTGATGGTCAGGTGTCCACATACTTTTGGCCATATAGTGTATAGTCTGCAGTGTTTAACACATTTCTACAAGAGCAGAAATTCAACTTCTGACCAATCATTTATCCAGATAGTTGAGGTAATGATGAGGTAGTGTGTGGATAAAGATTAAACCCACAATGGTCTTTATCTCGAAATTCCTCAGTTCCTTCTTTCACAGTCCAGAGGATCAACCTTTAGATGTGTTAAATTATTGCCTGAGGTGTGTTATTGTAAACTGATAGAATGACACATAGAAAATCCTATTATAGGAAAACAATGACATGAAGCAGATTGACTGTTCCAACCCCATAGGTTATACTACAGGTTATACTATAAGAGACAAAAGTGTTTTATTCCTTTTATATCACAGCAATTTGCCAATATTTACGTTTTTTTTTTTTTTTAAAAGAAACTTTTATTTAAGAATGACATGTACTTTTATATCTGTTTATAGTTACATTTAATGTCTGTGAAATGTCTTAAAGTTAGTTCAACTGAGAACCTCAAAGTCTTCCATCCTGAAATCTTTTAATATATTAAGTACATTATTGAGTACATTAATATAAACCTAATCAACGCCTTCTGACCAATCAGAATTGAGAGTACAACAGTGCTGTGGTATACATTGTGGTGTAAGTTAAAAAATGGTGTGTTCTCAGGTTCAGAGGTCTCCAGGTCAACCTCCATTTGCGTGCTGGAAGGATGGGAGAAAATGAGTGTTGGCTGCCGACGCCCATCTCATCTCCCCACAACAGCTGGCTGAAAAAATATCTGCGGAATTGTATGGGGCCTCAGCCTGATGTGGAACATGCAGTTCACACTGATCACGCAACGCACCATTCCTTTTATTCCAGAAAGCTTTTAATTGTGGCTTTTCTTGCCATAGTGGCTCTGGCTGTCATGGGGCTTCTGTTGTTCTGGAACTACCAGTGCATCTTTGTGTGGCACCTGTGCTATGAAGACAAGGAAGTCACAGATTAAGGGTACTGCAAGGGAAGGAAATGTATCTAAAGCGCTCACTTGGGTTATAGAGTAAAGAGTAAAACTACAAATGTCTCTGAACTTAATGAAAATGTAATGATGCATGATGGAAGTCTTATCAGGGATTTTGCACCATTTATGCTGCTGCTTACTTTTTTGTTTTTGAAAACTTTGAAGTGTAGTTATGCAAGACATTCTAGTGATTCATTGTGTCTGTTTGTAATGACAATAAATTCACTAAATGTAGTTAGTGTGGTCACAGTTTAGCCTTGCATTTATTGTAACCTCTCAGGCTTGCCTGCATTGTGTGCCTTGGATTAAAGTTTGTGAGATACAGACCAAAGATAAGTTAAAGGGATAACCAAAATAAAGTGGTAAACTAAGGATGTTGAGCCACCACAAGATACCAGAACAGATTCAGTGTGTGCCTTGGCATTGATTCTACAAGTCTCTGGAACTGTACTGGAACAATGAACACTGTTCACCAAAAAGATTTTAGTTTTGATGATGGTGCTGGAGAGTGCTGTCTATTGACTGATCTGATTTGGTGACTGTGAAGGCCATGGCATATTATTTTCATCATTTTCATTCTTATCAAACCATTCAGTGGACCTTTGTGCCCTGGTTTTAGGCACATGCAAATAAATACTGTAGAGCAAAGATGCCTTCAAAATAATGAAATTAAATGTTTCTACATTAAAAAAAAAAAAAAAGTCAATATCTGGTGTGACAAAAAAAAAAAAAAAAAAAAAAAATTAAAATAGTCTCCGGTACAATTTGTGCAGTTTTATAAGGAAATGAGCTGGTAAGTTTTATTGAGCATCTTGCAGAACCAGTCACAGTTCTTCTGGAGACTTTGACTTTCGCACTTGCTTCTTACTTTTTGCAGCAAAACCCAGCAGCTTTCATTGTGCTTTTTGTCTGAAAAGTGGTGTCTTACCTAATATGCTGCTTTCTTTAATGACATGCAAACATTTTTCTGTAACATTTAATTTTGTGCTAGAAAACTAATGTTTGGGAATCTAAAATGTTTTTTTGTATTGACTTGGTAATGTAGAAGTCATAAAATAAAAAATCTATAACAAAGTTTGTACTAAAAAAATAGGGTGCCTAAAACTTTTGCACAGTACTATATGTATACACAGTATCTCACAAAAGTGAGTACACCCCTCACATTTTTGTAAATATTGTATTATATCTTTTCATGGGACAACACTGAAGAAATGACACTTTGCTACAATGTAAAGTAGTGAGTGTACAGCTTGTATAACAGTGTAAATTTGCTGTCCCCTCAAAATAACTCAACACACCGCCATTAATGTCTAAACCGCTGGCAACAAAAGTGAGTACACCCCTAAGTGAAAATGACCAAACTGGGCCCAAAGTGTAAATATTTTGTGTGGCCACCATTATTTTCCAGCACTGCCTTAACCCTGTTGGGCATGGAGTTCACCAGAGCTTCACAGGTTGCTACTGGAGTCCTCTTCCACTCCTCCATGACGACATCACAGAACTGGTGGATGATAGAGACCTTGCGCTCCTCCACCTTCTGTTTGAGGATGCCCCACAGATGCTCAATAGGGTTTAGGTCTGGAGACATGCTTGGCCAGTCCATCACCTTTACCCTCAGCTTCTTTAGCAAGGCAGTGGTCGTCTTGGAGGTGTGTTTGGGGTCGTTATCATGCTTGACTGTAGGCAAGACACACTTGACTTTGTACTCCTCACCTGGTTGCCGCCACACACGCTTGACACCATCTGAACCAAATAAGTTTATCTTGGTCTCATCAGACCACAGGACATGGTTCCAGTAATCTATGTCCTTAGTCTGCTTGTCTTCAGCAAACTGTTTGTGGGCTTTCTTGTGCATCATCTTTAGAAGAGGCTTCCTTCTGGGACGACAGCCATGCAGACCAATTTGATGCAGCGTGCGGCGTGTGATCTGAGCACTGACAGGCTGACCCCCCACCCCTTCAACCTCTGCAGCAATGCTGGCAGCACTCATACGTCTATTCTGCAAAGCCAACCTCTGGATATGATGCTGAGCACGTGCACTCAACTTCTTTGGTCGACCATGGCGAGGCCTGTTCTGAGTGGAACCTGTCCTGTTAAACTGCTGTATGGTCTTGGCCACCATGCTGCAGCTCAGTTTCAGGGTGTTGGCAATCTTCTTATATCCTAGGCCATCTTTATGTAGAGCAACAATTCTTTTTTTCAGATCCTCAGAGAGTTCTTTGCCATGAGGTGCCATGTTGAACTTCCAGTGACCAGTATGAGAGAGTGTGAGAGCGATAACACCAAACTTAACACACCTGCTCCCCATTCACACCTGAGATCTTGTAACACTAACGAGTCACATGACACCGGGGAGGGAAAATGGCTAACTGGGCCCAATTTGGACATTTTCACTTAGGGGTGTACTCACTATTGTTGCCAGTGGTTTAGACATTAATGGCTGTGTGTTGAGTTATTTTGAGAGGACAGCAAATTTACACTGTTATACAAGCTGTACACTCACTGATACTGTGAGATACTGTGTATATATATATATATATATATATATATATATATATATATATATATATATATATATATATATATATATATATATATATATATATACACGTGTGTGTGTGTGTCTTTATTTAAAGCTCTATGAAGTTGCATATAAAGTTGTATATAAATGATTTTGGATTGAACTTCTGCCTAATAGCGACTTCTGTGCACCACAAGAGGGAGGCAATGACCACAAGAAAAGCATGTGAATTCTCTGGAATTATCTGTATTTCTGTATGTTCATAAAATGTGATCTTGTTCAATAATACATGAATAAATATTATATTTCAAATAGCCAAATCAAAATCATGAATTCATCAGTTTTGTCTTTCCCAGGCTGTTAGAGGTAAAGGCAGGATACAGACAGCAAGGAAAACAGGAAATCAGACCTCCCCAGGTGACGGTACTAAAAAGTAGAAAAGAAGATCTATTCGGTTTTATTCGGCCCGTGTCGCAGTCTGTGGGAAGTCTTGCTTGAGGTCTGTACACAGTTAAATGGACTAGTGGAGGTAAAATGGCTCATGCTTTGAATGGAAACTGCACTATTCAAGGGAATCTGTCTTTGTCAGTTTTGCTTTGGAGCAGAAGGAGTGGAAATCAAGACGCCTGAATACATTGAGCAGGGGAGCTTGGCTCCCACACACCACACACACTGTGCCAAACAAGAACAGCTTAGACTTTGGATTCAACCCAACCACATCAATTCACTCTTTAAAAGCGGAGGTATTTCAATGGATGGCTAATCCAGGGGCATTTTTACAGCCTGTTTCATGGCTCTGCAAGATTATCAATCTGATCAGATTCTGAGGTTTTAAATTCTAGCGAATTTTGTGAAAAGCAACAAAACAACAACTTCTGTTGATCATTTCTAACAAAAGTTAACAAAAGAAAAAAGTTAGAGGTTAAATGGGAGTGCCACACTTATCGTTAGTTCATTCAGGTGGTGGGGCTTATTTCATTCCCATGCTGTTGGTTTCTGTTATAGGCTACTGAAAAACCACAAAAACTAATTTTTGAGTTTTTTTGGTAGCCTATAAAAAAACAGTGAATTATATTACTTAACTTAATAAAACCTCTTGCAAACTGCTGCACATTTCCAAACTCCTTAAGGCTGTTTTTTATTAATTTCACTTTAATAAAGATTAATTTTATTTTCCTGAATGCAACATGCAAAACACGGAAGTATGCTTAAGCATTATAGCCCTATTCAGACAGGATTCGTTTTACTTGTAATTATTACCACTGCATCATCTTAGTGTGTGTAAAAACACTTTTATTGTTAAATTCTTTTCAGACCTCCACACATTTGAAGACATGCAGAGCGAAAAAACAAAGATGACAGAACAACACATACCTGTGTTATAGAACAGGAACGAACAAAATAGGTTTTATAAAGTCGTGTTCAGCTACTGGGAATTCACTGACTCGCCCATGTTGTTTTTGTATTTTAGCTTGGAAAATGACCAAAATAGACACCTCTATATACAATGGATATTTTTTAAAAAAAGTCTACACACCCCTGTTAAAATCATGTCAGAACTTTTTCCACCCTCAATGTGAAATTACAATGTATTAAATCAAGTGAAAAATAATCTGAAACATTTTAGGGAAAAATAAACAAACTTACAATAACCTGGTTGCATAATTGTGCACACCCTTTTATAATTGGGTATGTAAATGTGTTCAGAATGAACCAATCACATTCAGTCTCATGTTCAAAAGTAATTATCATACAGCTGTATTCAATGAAATTATTCTAATTAACCCCAAATAAAGATCAGCTGTTTTCTTGACATCTTCTTGGTTTCATCTGACTGCTGAAGCCATGGTATGCAAAGAGCTTACATAGCATGCATGGTATCTCACTATTGAAAGATATTGATCAGGAGAGGGGTATAAAAGAATTTTCAAAACATTAGATGTACCATGGAACATCGTGAAGGCCATCATCAACAAGTGGAGAAAATGGAGCACCACAGTGACATCACCAAGAACAGGACATCCCTCCAAAATTTATAAAAGAACAAGACAAAAACTTACCAGGGAGGCTGCCAAGAGACCAACAGCAACGAGCTGCACGAATATCTGACAAGTACTGATTACTCTGCATGTGACAACAATCTTTCTTCTTCACATGTCTGGGCTATGGGGTAGGGTGTATAGACACAAGCCCTTTCTCACAAAAAGCTCAACTAAATCACCCCAAACCATGTGGCAAAATGTGTTATGGTCTGATGAGACCAATTCCAAAAAGTATAATAATTCCATAATTCCAAAAGGTATGTTTGGTGCAAAAAAGCAAATCACCAAAAAAACACCATCCATCCAGTGCAGCATGGTGGTGGCAGCATCATTCATTAGGGCTGCTTTTCTTCAACAAGAACTGGGGCGTTTATCAAGGTGGAGGGAATCATGAGTAGCCACAAATACCAGTCGATTTTAGTGCATAACCTTCAGGTGTCTGCTAGTAAGCTGAAGATGAAAAGGAATTTCACCATTCAGCATGACAACGACTCAAAGCATACATCCAAATCAACAAAGGAATGTTGGACCTGAATCGAATTAAAAATCTGTGGGGTGACCTGAAGCAGGCTGTGCACAGGAGATGCCCTCACAATTTGACGGATCTAGAATGTTTTTGCAAGAAATAGTGGGGAAAATATTGCCAAGTCAAGATGTGCCATGCTGATAGACTCTTACTCAAAAAGACTCGAGTGGGGTAATAAAATCAAAAGGTGCTTCAACAAAGTATTAGTTTAGGTGTGTGCACACTTATGCAACCAGGTTATTGTACGTTTTTTTATTTTTCCTAAAATGTTTCTGAAATGTTTTTCACTTAATTTCTATACTTTGTAATTTCACACTGAGGTTCTGCCATGTTTTATCTATTTTTTAAATCACGAAAACCTACCACTTTAACAGGGGTGTGTAGACTTTTTATATCCATTGTAGCTTTTACCAGCAAATAAAGAACACAGAGTGCTTTTCTGTAGGTGACACCCACCTCACCAGGGATGACGACGGGTCAGCCAGCGGCCAGTTATGCAGAACACAAGGAGTCACAACATGAAAAAAGGCCATGGAGTGGCTCTTTAAATTTGCATTCAGCTCTACCTGAAAGCAAACAGAATTTATTTGGTATAGCCCTTTGTGTAGGTTGTATAATAGATGAAACAACATAAATTAGATAATCTTGCAACACAAAAGATGTTGCAATTGATTTATCATTTGCCACTGATTTCCACAGTAGAGTATAGACCAATAGGAATGAGACAATGCATGTATTTCGAACTGAGATCATTTCACTAACTTTTTTTCTATGAGGATTTAATCGCAAGAAATAATGACTAGGTTCAGCGGCTAGCGTTGCCGTCTCACAGCTCCAGGGTTCCTGTTCCGATCAAGTTTCTCTGCATGAATCGCTTTCCTTTTGTCTGAGTGGGTTTTATCTGGGTACTCTGGTTTCCTTCTACCTCCCCAAAAAAATCTCTAAAGCTAAAATCTCTAGCTAAAATAGCTAAATTTTCTTAGGACTTATAGGTTCGGGATTTCAGATGCACATAATCTAAAATGCATATCTGGACATCATGCATGCATAAAAATAAAAATAAAGACTACCTATTAACTGCAACATAAACTGCCTATACTGTATAAAATTAATTAGATTCAATAAATTGTTCAAAATTACATTGCACAAGAATTGTAATTATAATCGCTTATTACTTTTTTGTTCTTATAATCTAGCAGTCTAATCTGATCCAGTTCACTCAGACTTGAAATCCTTTTTTTTTTTTTACTGATCAGGGCCGAGTTTCCCAAAAGCATCGTTCAGATCATCTTAACTGGGAGAGAGAGAGAGAGAGAGAGAGAGAGTGTGTTCAATGTGATGTTCGCTCTACCATTTCACAGTAATCTTTGTGCTGCAATGCTGTTGGGAATCTCGGCTCAGACTGTCTAATGTAACAGTCATCGCGCTGCCTAGGGAGGCAGTGCATGGTGCAGCATTAAGATCAGCCCAGATCCCCATTAGGCTGTAAGCTTTAGAGAGAAAATGGACACACAGCGCAGTTGGATTGTCGCCTCGGCTGCACTTCTGCTCTTTGCTGCTGTGGCTCTGCTCCTGCTCACTGTGCATGTGGAGGAGATCCAGGAACCTCCACACTATATGGTAACATCTTACTTAAATCATAGCCTAACGCTTTGTATCTGTTCTCCTGCCCTTGATGCATTTCTCTTTCAGTAGACTGACTTTTTCAATAACTTTCTCACTGGTAATCATTTATGCCAGCTTCAGTTTGCTGATTAGTGACTTGCTGATTATTTTTATTTAAGGCAAAAAATACATGCATTTTGTCATTGCTATTTGAGCAGGTTTGTGATTAAAAAACAACTTTTAGCATTTGGTAGGGCTGATCATGTTTGTAGTGCATCTTTGTAATTGTGAGAAAGAATAATATACGTATTTATGTCTCTGATATATCACTTGACCCTTTATTGACCAGCCTACTGTCCTACTTTGTTTTTCTTTTTAACAAATCTATGAGCTTTTATTGTTAAATTCTTTTTAGAGCTCCATTGCCTCACATTTAAACACATGCAGAACAAAAAACAAAAAAACAAAAAAAAGATGACAGAACACTTTTTTTTTTTACTTAAACATCATTTAGTGATGGGAAATATAAGAATGATTTTGATAGAAGTAAAGAAAAGGGGCAAAACACATAGACATGGTACTGCTATGGATCTGGGAACTAGACAAAGTGTTCTTTTATATAGTGGTGAGAAAACAGCTGGGGATGCTTGCATTTCCAATGGAAACATCCCAAAGGAGTACAGCTGTTCAGCCTACATACCATTTCCGTCATGACAAAACAAGATTATTCATTGTTTATCATAAACATACTGTGTACAATATATTTTAACACTGTGCCAAGAGATAAATGCCATAATATATGATTTATAAGCAGAATTGCAGCTCATAACTGATTATTAACATGCGCTCCCCCTTTGCCCTGTGACAGTATGGGATTGTGCTGGATGCTGGTTCCTCTCACACGTCCATGTATGTGTACAGATGGCCGGCGGACAAACAGAACGGCACAGGCGTGGTAACCCAGCACAGCGAGTGCAAGGTGAAAGGTCAGAGAATGCATCATATTCTCTCTAGTGGGCGGAGGACATGAGTGCTTAAGGGGAATGCAGTTTGTAGGAAAATAATCCAAAATGGCTTGGTCTGATATGACTCGGCATGAAGCAAAATATCTCTTACCACCCTGGAATTAATAATTTTCTAATAACAGCACATCCTGAAGTGTTTTATTCCTCTGTGACCACAGCAATTTGCCAACGATTACAAGTTTTAATTTATTAGTGAATATGTCATACTTTTAAAAGAAAATCTAATTATAGTTTTATATGTTTAATGTTGTAGAAACAAGTTAGCAACTACTGTATATGGTAAATGGTCTACACACATATAGCACCTTTCACAAAGTGCTTTGCGGATCACAAAGCGCTTTACACTGTGTCTTATTCACCCATTCACACCAATGGCAGCAGAGCTACCTTGCAAGGCACTTGCCTGCCATCAGGAGCAACTTGGGGTTCAGTGTCTTGCCCAAGGACACTTCGGCACATGGAGTCATGTGGGCCAGGAATCGAATTGCCAGCCCTAAGATTAGTGGACAACCCGCTCTACCACCTGAGTCACAGTCACAGACTGTATAAACAGTCTAACTCTCACCAGCCTCTCTTTTTTTCTCTTTCTTGAAGATAATCAGACAAAAAAAAAAATGATGAGAAACCAGAAGGTGCAAAGAGGAAAAATTACAGACTGTTACAAAGCTGTTAGGTTCTCCCGCTCTCGCTACGCTACAAAGGAAGCGTAGCCTACTTCCGCATTCCAGCTCCAGTCAGAAGGACTCTCGTTTTGTTTACCCTGGTCATGTGCTTTTGTTATTGTGTTCACGTCATGTCTCTGTCGCTGCCTCCTTTTGTCCTCATTGGTTCTTCGTTTGATCTGTGATTATCATTTCCAGGTGTCGCGGATCTAATCTTGTTTGGTGTTAATGAACTCCAATACTTAAAGCCCTGTTTGTGTCCGCTTTAGCTGGTGTGTTAGCTTAGTTTAGTTTGTTTTAGTTTAAATTCCATAGCGCTTTGAGCCGTAGTCTTTGTTCCTATGTCCGTAGTTCCGCGTTTGTGGTTCCCAGACCACTTCCTAGTTTCGAGTGTTTTTTTCCCTGTCTTTTGATTTACTGCTTTTCTCCCGATTTCTTTGTGTTGTGGATTAATGCCTTTTTTTTTAAATAAAAGATGCTGCACTATCTGACGTCTCCCCAGAGCATGCATCCTGACTCCTCTACTCTGACTCTTCAGCCTGCACCGGCTGTACATAACAAAAGCACTGACACTGGAGACTCCTTCCAGAAAGCTTCACCATATCAACTATTACACTTTTTCTTTATTAGCTCTTTTTACCAGTGCTTTAAAAACAGGATTTAAAAACTTGCAGTTTCTCATCAGTATTTCTATTTTTACCTAACCTACTAGGTTTAAATGTTATAATTTTATTGTGGCAGTTGTGTGCGGTGTTTAAGTCTCAAAAAAGCTTTAGCTGTGCTGTCCGTTTTATCTCTGTACCAATGTCATTGTGGAGAGGTGTGAATTGTTTGCCCAGCAAGGGGCTCACACCCCTCCCCTTTCCCATCGCCCTGCTCGCCAGCAGCTAAACACAGAATCACGATACTCTACACACAGAAACCTTGCGTTGATAAAATAATTAATTTGTTTATACTGATTGAAAATGTTTGATAAGTCAATTTCCATTCCCCTGCTGGAATGGAACAGTGTACTGCAAGAAAGGGTTAAATAACAACACATTTTTAATCTGTTTATAATTAGCATATGATTATGTAGGGAATGTGCTGCCTTTCAATAGGCTCTTACTATAGAAACGATAAATTATTTGCGCTGTTTTGTGCTACAGGAGGAGGGATTTCTAGCTATGCAGGTCAGCAGGGGTCTGCAGGCCGCAGTCTGGAAGCGTGTCTCAAACAAGCTATGGTGGACATTCCCCAAGCACGGCATCACCTCACACCTGTGTACCTGGGAGCTACGGCAGGCATGAGGCTCCTGAAGTGCGTATGAGCGACAACCATATTGTTCTCTGTTGAAAAGGATATTAGCGCTTCTTCTTATTTATTTTTTTTTCTTTCAGCATCTCCAGCCCTGAGAAATCAAGGCAGGTTCTTCAGGAAGTGGGACAAACAATCAAATCCTTTCCTTTCAAATTTCAAGGAGCGAAAATCTTGAGTGGGAAGGAGGAGGGAGCTTACGGATGGGTCACTGTCAACTATCTGCTAGAAAACTTCATCAAGGTATCTTACTGTTAGAAGTTCCTTCCGTGGTTCCTGTGTTATCCTTATGTTTTGTTTCTAATTGCTCTCATATGTTCAACCAGTGCCCTCTAGTGGTCTAGGAAGATTTTTCATTTTGTTTCTCCATGAGTATGGCTTTGTAGGCCGGTGGTTAAACCCAGGCAGACAGACGGTTGGTGCGCTGGATTTAGGAGGAGCGTCCACTCAGATCACGTTTGCCAACCAGGATGAAGTGGAGGATTCAGAGAACAGCATGACTTTGCGTCTCTACGGCCAGGATTATTCTCTGTACACACACAGCTACCTGTGCTACGGAACGGTTGAGGTTCTGCGCCGGCTCCTGGCCCACCTGCTTACGGTACATACTAGCTTGAAGAGCACCTAAATTCTCTTTGATTATATAGGACACTGTTTTAGACCTCTAAATGTCTGTCCTTTTTCTGTATTATCAGTTGATAATCTCACCTGAACTGCTAATGTAATCGTAAAGACTGTCCTGTCATCATCCCAGGATTCACAATCTGCTCATACCGAACATTTCAACACACTTAGTACTGTTTGTCTTTACTCTTCTACACCTGTATACTGAATGTAATTATTATAGATGTATAAAAACACTATACACACTGCAGCTTTAACAGTCAAGGATGTCATTTTTTTCATTGATTTTATCTGCTATCCGTTCATGTATTTTCTAGACCCAGGACAGCACAGGCACCGTGCGCCATCCGTGCTACCCATCAGATCACAGAGAGACCCTGAGCCTGCAACAAGTGTTTGAATCTCCATGCACTAAATCACATCGTCCTGCGTTATATAACCCTGAGATGTTAGTGACTGTACAAGGCACAGGCAACTACCAGCACTGTATGGGGAACATATCTGAGATCTTCTCCTTCCAGAACTGTCCGTTCTCCCAGTGCTCCTTTGATGGTGTCTTCCAGCCCAACACCAGTGGTAGCTTCATGGTACAGTATGTGATGGTTTCACTTGAAATTAAATGTAGCTTTTCTTCAATATATATTTTAAACAGTTGTTAGTAGAGTATTTATAAGAAGTCATTTTTGTGCATGATACGTGTGTGTGTGTGTGTGTGTGTGTGTGTGTGTGTGTGTGTGTGTGTGTGTGTGATATTTTATGCTTTTATCTTTTAGGCTTTTTCAGCCTTCTTCTTCACACACAGCTTTCTGAAGAAGAGCACAAGCATTTACATCAGCACCCCGGTTCAACTCCAACAGGCCGCTCAGGCTATGTGTACCATGACCCTCGTGAAGGTACCAGAGGGTGTCAGAGTACATAAGCGATTGTAGCTGACATTTAAGTAAGGAATAAAACACAATGGGACATGCTGTTTTAGGAAAATAATCAATGATGGGATGGCATGATGTGGTCTGAGACAAAACCCAATTACTGTTACTACACCAAAGTTAATTATTTTCCTATAGCAGCACATCCTGGAGTGTTTTATTTCTATAAAACCACAGCCATTTGCCATCAGTTACCATTTTTTATTCATTAAAGAACAATAATATTTACTGTACCTTGATTTTACTTTTGTTATCTGCGATCCCTGTGAAATTAAACTGAATCCATCTATTATTCACTGTGCTTGCTCATTACCTAGGGTATAACATAATGCCTTTGTAGTCAAACTTCTTTTAAACATGAAATTACATGATCTCCAGTGGAAAACTTCTTCATGTCTCTCTTGGAAAAGACATTTATATCTAAACAGAACTAAGCTGGCTAAATGAATGGTTTAATGAATTCTTTTAATCCTGCACACATTGATACATGTTTTCTTCATGTTAGATGTCTAAGGATTTTCCAGAACAGAAGTCGTACCTGAGGGACTACTGTGCACTTACTGTGTACATCCAGGTTCTTATGTTGAGGGGCTACCACTTCAATGATCACTCCTTCCCCAGAGTTTCCTTTCAGAAAAAGGTGAGCTCACCGTTATAGTTCACAGCAGCTTTCAAAAGGTAACTATCTTCTTAATAAATAACTAAATCAAATTTAACCATTTAATCTCTCAGGACACGTCAGTGGGCCTAGACTTGCAGTATATTCCTCATTCCTTCCTGACTAATTAATAGTATTTATTGAATAACATGTTTATGATGAATACCTGAATAATAAGTTGTGTGTGTGTGTGTGTGTGTGTCAGGCCGGGGACTCCTCTCTGGGCTGGTCGCTGGGTTACATGCTAAGCATGAGCAGTATGTTACCCGAGGAGAGTGTAAATTCGAGAAGAGCTCTGCATCCTGGACCCTGGATCTCTCTCCTGCTTCTCCTAGCACTCCTCATCAGCACCATGCTCATCTTCATCGTTCTCCAAGTCTGCCGTAAGACGAGGAGTAATGTCTGATCATGACCAATAGGGGGCGTATAAGGATTGCGACTGCTCCCCATTTAGAACTTGGAGATAAATGGAAATAATTAAATAAGACTTTCTAACCTCATAGTAAAAGCAATACAACTAACAGCTAACTAGTAATATTTAACCATATGACGCATTTGTTTTGGTCTCTTGGATTTGTGTGACTGAATTCAAGACTGTAAAGTTAGATTATAAACACTAAAACTTGTTATACACTGTACATATATGTACAGGACATACATGATTATTATTATTATTATTATTATTATTATTATTATTATTATTATTATTATTATTATTATTATTATTTCAGGTCAGTAATACTGTTAAGGAAGAATTTCCATTAATTCCTATGGAATGACACATATAGAAAACAGACAACACTGAAAACACGTTTTCTACATGTCCTCCTCTGTAATCCACGTTCCTTTGCTGTATCTTACTGATCTTATATTTATTTTAAGATTGAGGAATAACCTTTTAAGACCTTTTTTCAGCCTGGATTAAATCAAAGTTCATTTAGTAATCCAGTTGCACCAAACTTTAAACTATGTTTAAAACCATTTTGAATTTAACATGCGTTTAACACACAAGGAGGTTTAAATTGCTGAAATGGTAGTATATCCAAGATGGACTGCTGTTCCTCAAAGGAATTATTATTACTATTTTTTTTTTTTTCACAAAATGTGTTCACTTTAAATCAACACTGTAAAATTAGGCCTATAAAAGTATGAATAATTAAACATTAGTTGTTTTTTACTGCATGATCATTTATTTGTTATTAATATGTAAGACTTATCATGGAAAATGTCATACCATGCCAACCTTACACTTGCTTATTCCAGTCGATTTGCTACATGTTAAGTACTTTTGAGGCAACGGGATGAAGGCATTTGCATCACGGCTATGAAAATATAAAGGTTTATTAAAGAGATAATGCAAAGAGTTCAATGTTCCAGCTTTATTGGATAAGAAACATATCTCAGTAGGATATAATAATGGTCTTGTTAATAAGTTGTGACACAAATTCATCTGGACTTCCTAGCATCATGAAGTTAGCTCTCTTTTTTGGAAAATTAATAAATCCATAAATCCAGGGTATGTTGACTAAACCTTATTTCAGACTGGTTTGTATAGATATAAGGGTGGTTTTATCATTTTTTTTTCAACATTGAAACGAAGAAAATGTGCGCTTAACTGTTTAAAAAATGTGTTAACCCTTCTCAAGCAACAATCTCTCTCTCTCTCTCTCTCTCTCTCTCTCTCTCTCTCTCACACACACACACACACACACACACACACACATACACACACACACACACAAAGTTTGTTTGCTGACAATGGCCACACTTAATGAATAATACACAGTATATAGTAGATAATACATAGAATTTAAATTAGAATTAAAAATTCTAATAATTTGCTTAAAATGTAAACACAATTTTAATTAATAATGAATATTTTGGGGTGTACTTTCTAGGTGATCTTGTCAGTCAGCATCACAGTCTCACTCAAACAAACAAACAAAAACCCAGTATTTCTTCTTCCCAAGATCATCAGGAAATTCAGATGATGCAACTTCCTGCTGTGGAATATTCCAAAGATTTCATAGGGGGAATGTGTTCAAGTAGCACATTATGCATAACCTACATGGACGACTCATAGAAAAGGATGCTTCAGGCATGAGATGTTAACTGGATTCAGAAAATGAATGCAAAAATAATCCATGTTTTGAAGTATTTTAATGACTGTGCTATATTTTAAGGTAAAGTGTACTTTTAGTGAGTGTGGACAGGTGCTGTAGAATATGTAGGTTTTATTAATGTTTTAAATTATTTATCTACAAAAATGCACATGCGCTGTTGTGGATGACATTGCACACGTCTTTAAAAAGTATTTTACCTTTATTTTACATGCATATTTGTAGATGGATCAGTGGGACACAAATGGAACCCGTAAAACTTTTCAATTCGTACCTCATAACAATAATCATGGTTTCGGTAAAGTTGTCAACCCATTTGAAAGACCAATAACATTTATATGTATGTTTTTGTCAAGTTCCAGTTATACAAAACGTTTAAAACAAACATTTAATCGTATTGATATCGTTAATCCTTTAAAAATGATCGATATTGTCGATAGTACGCGTTGTTCCTAGTGTTTCCGTGCCTTTGTACCGCGCATGCGCAGTGTCCTGTATTGTGTCTGTACTAAAGATGGCGTTGAGTAAAACATTCGGTCAAAAGCCGATAAAATTTCAACTCGAAGAAGATGGCGATTTTTACATGATAGGCTCTGAGGTACGCATTTAGTTCGTAAATTAAACCCCCTAATACATGCGTTTGAATTAAACTTTTGTTGTAGTCATCAGTTTAGACGAAGAACATCTCGTTATTGTGTGTGTTGATGCTTAGCTAGCTAGCATGCTAGTTAGGATGTAGCATCTGACGCGTCCACAACGAATGAATGAATGAATGACCGCGAAACAGGGAATTTGTTTAAAGAATTATGCAGTTAGGCGTTATTGTGTTGTTTTTATTGTCATAACCCCGACCAAACCTTGTTGTTATATTGTGTGTACTGTAATTAATCCGTGTGCAGTTTAGCATGAAGTGGCTACAAAAGACAAAATCCTTGTCTGTGCAGTCTGCTGCTATACTGTACAAGGCCCTGAATTTAATTTGCACATTGAATACGTTTATATTTAAATATTTCTGATGTTTCGAGCTGTTCTGGTGATAATTCATAGGTTGGTGCTATATTGTGTTATTCCTGTGAGAAGTTAGCGGTTGTGTCCCACGGTGACGTCACACGGGGGATATTGCTGGCGCTGTTACAGTGGCATTTAACAGGATGCCGTTGTAACAGGTTTTGTTGTTAGCTCAGACTGCTGTTCTCACTCACTGTTGTCCAGTAATGTTCACCAATTTATTATAGAGAAAGAAATATTGGAGATGTCGGTGCAAACGCTGAACTCAGTGTCCCAGAATGCAGTGCAGTCGAGTTACAGCATAGACTCAGCTTGGCTAGATAACAATCTATGAGATGATGAGGACGGTGGTGAAAGCTTTGGAAGCCGATCAGTTTAAGCAGGGTTTACAGATGAGGAGGTGTGAGAACTGGACACACTAAAGGACTAAAGCGCCGCCGCCGTATCGTTCCCTTTATGTAGAGATAGAGCAACCGTTTACTTTGGCTCGTCCTGATTGCTGCTCGTTCTATTCTACTGTCTCTAGCTTGTTGTACCTGCAGGATTTGGTGTATCATGACTGCACATGACAATAAAAGGACGTAACCATTTCACCTTGCTTGGCATTCTTTCTCCAGGTTGGAAATTATCTGCGTATGTTCAGAGGTTCGCTGTACAAAAGGTACCCATCGCTGTGGCGCAGACTCGCATCGGTAGAGGAGAGGAAAAAGATCGCAGCATCGTCACACGGTAAGTGATTCGCTGGCCTTTATGTTTGAAAGTGCACAATTTAAACATTTGCTTATAGTCCAGAAAGCAGCTGTAAACAATCTGGCTATCTTCTGTTCAACTGATATCTCTTGACCTCAAAGATTGAATTGTGCAGAACGTGCATTTTAATCCACAATTTAGTCATAGTGAGTTGAACATGAAATGAATCATGTTTAATTAGCAAGGTAAACAGTATTTCTGTTTTAAATCTGATATGCGTCAAACGGAAGATACACAGATTGTAAACCTACTAGTAATCTAGCAGTCTCACGAGTGCATGCTCAATATCCAGTAAGCACATTTAGTCCTGCTTCTGGACAGCAGTTTGTGCAGTGTTTTATTTTGTGTTAGATCATGGTTACACAACTTTAGCCACCAGTGTGACTCTGCTGAAGGCGTCTGAGTGTGAAGAGATCTTCGAGGGCAACGATGAGAAGTACAAGGCAGTGTCCATCAGCACAGAACCTCCAGCCTACCTCAGGTAAAGAGCCACCGATTCCCCTCAGCTTTAAAACAAGCGGAAAGTATTATGCACGTCGTACGTTTTTTAACTCAACATCACTGTCATAATAAATAAATGTGTTCTTTATCATCTTATCAGGGAGCAGAAGGCCAAGAGGAACAGTCAGTGGGTCCCCACGCTCCCCAACAGTTCCCACCACCTGGACGCTGTGCCTTGCTCCACCACGATCAACCGAAACCGCATGGGACGCGACAAGAAAAGGACCTTCCCCCTGTGGTGAGACGCATCCCTAATTACGACAAAATTACGGTTCTAGAGTTATTCTATAGATTTTTAGCTATACAAATTATTTTTTTATTTATTTATTTTTTTTTGATTACGTAAGGAAAAAAACACCTTGGGATGTGCTAATCATTGCTAATTATTTTCCTAAAACTGCACACCCTGTTGTTTTATTTCACTTATACCACAGCAGTTTGCCACCATTAACAAACTGCAGATTATTAAAGAACGACATGTACTTTTTATCCATTTGTAGTTACATTAAATGTTGTGGAACATCATAGCAGCTATAAACAGTCGTTCCTTCATCAGCCTCTGTCCTGAAGTTAATAAGACAAGAATAGAAAAGAAAAAAAAAAACACAGCTTGTCATGTTACCAAGGAACCGGAAAGCTGTGTTCTGAAGATTTTCTGAATGGTGGTGGTGTAAAACTTACTGATTCTTAAAAAAGTTCTGACACTGGGGACTCCTTCCACAAATGCTAAGTAAACATGCTCCATCTCAACGATTATTCATTTCTGTATTGGTTATATAGCGTTTCTTTATTAGCTTGGTTTATTATCAGTCCATCCAAGATTTATTTTTGTTTTCGTGTGATTCTTGCAACCAAAAATGCTTGATTTTGCTGCGGCTTTCTAAAAAATTTGCGATGCAATTTGCAGAGTTTTTCGTGCTTTTTTTTGCAGAAAACGGCTTGAATTGGTAAAATTGCAATTGCATGAAATTGTTTATGGAATTGTTGGTAAATGAGACCTTTTAGCTGTACTCATGTTCAACACACGTGAATCGAAGAGAGCTTTGGCTGAATGCCCAAATCTGCAGAAAATCTGCGGTAATTTTTCAAAAATTGCACGCTCCTCTGAATATTGCAGAGTTTGCTTGATTTCGTGTTAATTTCTGCGATCGCAAAATTGCGAAATCCTGGAGGGACTGTATTATTAGACTGTGTGCAGTTTCCTCTATTTAAGTCCTTGTGAATGAGTTACTACAATGGAAATGATAGCATCATAGAACAAGCGCAGTAATATATAAACCTGTGATTTGAATTACGGTGGTTGTGATATTATAGAAAACAAATCCTTCTGACTAATCAGATATGAGAATTCAATAGCACTGTGGTATAAAAGTCATTAGGCAATTCATATTTTATAACCGTTTTGTTGATGATGCTTTTCCACTGTTTCACAATGTGTTTACAAATATTACTCAATGTTTCTAACTGTAAATCATTTCCTTGAAGACGCAAAATGATCTTCCTAGGTAATTCGAAGGAACTGAGCCATAATTCTGAACTTTAAGGATGTATTTTTCTTCTATTTAAGTTCTAATTGTGCAGCCAGCTTTAGTATTTATGTATGGTAGGAAAGATTTCTTAGTTTCTGGAGACGAAACCATAGGCTTGGTTCTGTATTGTGGGTTTTGTGTTCTTTATATTAAACAATAATTAGTCCTTTTTCAGCACTGTCTGAATATCAGACATAGTCATATGAAAACAATGGTGGGGATTTCACTAAGGCTGGATCTAAACTAGGCTCCTGTGTGGGAACCAAGTCAGTGTGCACCCTTCCTCCTCTTGGTGAGTTGTGTTAGGCAGACAGACTAAACATCACAGCAGCAATCTGCAGCTTGTCTTGGCTGTGTTTCTGCTCCGAGATGTACTCGGGTCACGCTGTTTATCAGCGGCTAGCTCATTTTCTGCCGATGCCTTTAAAAATTGATGCCCTTTTCTAGACACAACTGTTTCTGTTATAAAGTGTGACCCAGCTTTCTCCTCTACTCCCACTTTTTAGTCATACAGAAATATGAACACACTTTACTTGGCCAAATAGCTATTTTTTATCCTGATATGTTAAAAAGTAGATTCTTAAGATCTTAACATTCACTTGTACTTGCAGTTTTGACATTTTCCTCCCATGAATTTTGTAAATGAACTCTCTACAAAGTAGCTCTGCAGACTTAGCATTGGCCCTGAGCCACACATTGGATAAAAACAAATGTGTTTACTTTTATCTGTACGGTCATTGCTACTGACCCAAAGGCTCCCTGGTTCTTCTTGTACTTGAAAGAATACGCTGTTAGAAGTTATGTGATGATGTGTGTCTTCTCCTCTTCTGTTCTCTTCCTACAGAGCCCGCATGGCCATATAGTGACTGTGCAGAAGATCTTATGACTGCCTGTTGAGATCCAAAACTCTGATTAAAGCTTTTGAATATGAACAATGTAATGCACATGTTGCATATGTAGGTGTTAAAAGGCTCCTCTCCTCTTATCCTTTGCAGTTTTGATGACCACGACCCAGCGGTGATCCATGAAAATGCCTCACAGACAGAGGTTCTGGTTCCAATCCGATTGGACATGGAGATAGATGGCCAGAAGCTCAGAGATGCTTTCACCTGGAATATGAACGGTAGTTTTGCAGAACATTCAAGGGCATTCTGTTAAAGGACAATAATAAGTGCGATGCAGCAGATGGCTGAATTTTTACACTCGTAATGCACATAATATTGATTCCTCTCAATCCTCTTCATTCCAGAGAAGCTGATGACGCCAGAGATGTTTGCAGAGATACTGTGTGACGATTTGGACCTGAACCCGCTGACGTTCGTCCCAGCCATCGCCTCCGCCATCCGGCAGCAGATAGAGTCCTACCCTACCGACAGCATCCTGGACGAACAGACCGATCAGAGAGTCATCATCAAGGTAGGAATCCGTTTCCTTATGTGCAAGTTATTAAGTTTTTAAGTATGAAACTGGAGAAATTCTATAATATAGAATGTCACATACTGCACACGTTTGCATTGCTAGCTGAACATACATGTGGGAAACATTTCCCTGGTGGACCAGTTTGAGTGGGACATGTCCGAGAAGGAGAACTCTCCAGAAACATTTGCGCTGAAGCTGTGCTCTGAGCTCGGCCTCGGAGGAGAGTTCGTCACCACCATCGCCTACAGTATCCGCGGCCAGCTCAGCTGGCATCAGAGGACGTACGCCTTCAGGTGAGACACACAGTCATTCACATACACATCACCTATTTCTAATGCAAGAAAAAAAAATGCCACAATGAAACACGTCACTGAGGGCTATACCATGAAGCAAGCTCAACATTGTCAAGTTTTCTTAAATTAGCTATACGGCATGTTTTATTAGCTCTGTTTAACGTTTTATATCATACAGAGGACCATCACCTGACACTCAGATTTGACTGGTCAGTAATTGGCTATTAAATTTGGACTTGCCAACCTTTACACATTTTATGTAGGAGCGCCACATTTTAACATTGGAGTACACAGCTACGAGTTCTCACTCAAAAATACACACTCACAAGCTCTTTTTCTCTTTAAAACTATCTGCCATCGACGTGACTGTTGTCATGAGCTGTGTCTCAAATTGAAAATCCTCCACATTCAGAGATATTTACTAATCTAGAAGATCCAGAAGACTGGTACGTTGGTAGGTTTAAAGGCTACATGAGAGGTTTTTAAAGTACAAACACTAACTGTGATAGGAAAATGTTAGTGTTAGTAGTACTAGTCAATAATGGTATAGAACAGTGCATAACATGATAATGCACTTTGATGCACAAGGTTAGTTGCGGACACAGCGTCGACCAGTGCTATACTGACCTCACTATTTACGTTGGTATTACGCTACATAGACGCATCTCTTTAATTTCTGAGGACATGCACAGGTGCTGCTCCAAACGACCACAGGCGGATGTTTTGTATACGCATAGTTAAAAGCAAGTATAATTGAACCCTGTATATACGTTCACTTCAGTTTCTACCTTATACAAGTGCTTTTTGAAAGTACTTTATCGAAAACGTACAACAGGACTACACATTATTCCTTATGCGCTCTTTCCCTTCTGCTTCTAAAGAATGAGCCTCCAAGCACCATGAAACATTCAGTGATTAGAACAGGAAGGGTTTAGGATGTAGCTGCTTCCACTTATCATTCTTTCAGTCACCAGTTAAACAATAATGCTTTTTTTAATGGCTCAGATCATAGGCGAGCTGCTAATGATGCCCAGGCTTCACCAGCATGACCTCTCCTTCTCGCAGAAATTTTAGAAGGCAAAATAAATGTGTATTTATTTCCATGTAAACTATACTGATGTGTCCTCTTTAAGCCTCGGATACACAGATGTAGAAAGGAAAAGATCTTTCATGTCTGTGGTTTTCTCTTTTCCAGTTATTCTGTGGAAATGGCTCATTCCCTATAGATGAAACCCCATTGTGTCATTGTGAGCAGAAATTGTTTTTTTTATATTCTGCATTATGATTTAATAGGGATCAGACTTTGCCAAGGCAGCGCTGCATAATGGATTCCATAGACGTTTTAAACTTTTTTTAATTTTTTTTTTTATAGGAAAACAATTGTACAATACAACGTAATGGATGCGTGAAGTTTTTAAAATAGGAGTATTTTGGGGTTTTGTTCTGTCATATTTGCATGTCATTTTGGTCTCCAACAAAAACAACTAGGCTTAATACTGTATATCCACTGCTTTTCAGCATCTTTGCTACCTTTTTGATCCACCTTTCCATTTTGTGCATCAGCATAGAATCAGAGAGCTGTAATGTATTTAAGAACTGATTATTTTGTTATCTCCCTGTTTGTTAGTGTCCTGAATTGTTTATTAACCCCACAAACCGCACATTTGTGTGCACGCACGCACACACACACACACACACATGTCCTGTTTACAGTGAATAGTAAACAGGACCGTCTTCTTTGTGTTACTACACATTATGGTTGCAACAAATTATTGCAGATTTCAACATTAATCGTGGAATATTTCTACATCGCTGTCATTTCGTGTCCTCTGTTCTGTGGCATGGCATCGTACACTAGGCTTATGTTACATAGTGTTACCTTGTATCGCATGTTGGTATCGGAGCAATATTTGCAAGCATGGTATTCTTTCAAATAATTGACTCATTTTAGCAATTAACATTTCTAATTTAAATCACAAAGATAATTGGACAAAATAATATATGGACAAAATGGCAACATAATATGTAAAGATTTAAACGGATCCCTTTATCTACATTGTACTTAATCAGTAGCTGACACATAGTCATGGACCTTACCAGTAATCTTAACAAGGAAAAACAGGTTAAACCTAACAGGCCCTATTAAACTATTAAGCTATCTGTTGTGTATAATTTACACAATAAGGTTGAAACAGTTTCTTGCTATGTCATGAGTTAGGTTCTTGACGCTCACCATTCAGCAATCCCTTCGTGTTTTTCACAACTCCACTTTGAAAAGGGTGCGAAATAGCAGATTAGGCCAATTCAGTATGCACATAATCTTAAATGATAACCCTTTATGTTTGTTTTTTTGTTTTGTTTTTTTGTAACCGATGCATGACTTACTCGATTATGTTGACTAATCGTTGCAGCCATACTACACACAGGTTCAGTCTTTCCATTATGTACAGTGTGAACACTACAGCCAAGTTGCTAACAAATTTACTATTTTCATATTTGCATATTTTTTCTTTTCCCTTCACAGCTGTTTATTTTAATAGTGTGCTTTTAGTATGGTAACATTTTGCATGTACCATCACGTTGCTTTTGCTTTTATGAGGCGTTCACACAAAGTGCCTTTTTTTTGTTGTTGTTGTTGTCTCTTTTTTTTTTTTTTTTTTTTTTTTTTGTATGCTGTATGATTAGTATCTTTAGATCAGTGGCCAGAGAGAAAAGACCAGCAAAATGTGATGTAACAATTTTAGTATAGTAGCTTTGGCTTATTTTCATTAATATTTACTTCATATAAAAAATCTGTAGGGTGTATCCAGTTGAGAGCCGATGTGTCAGTGATGCACTGTTATTGTCTGTTGGTTTTGGGGTAAATTTTAGACTACATGATGAATAGGTTCTCAAGTGGATGCACCTTAACATCTATTTTAACATCATCATTGCTTTTTTGCTTTGCTATAATCTTCTAATTGTTTGCTTCTCCCACTGTCTGTTCCAATAGGTCTGATTTCAGGTCAATATACTTCAAAATTTCTTGACCTTCTCTCCCTCCTTACCCCCACTACGTTTACCCCCACTTCCACCTTCATACCCTGGGAAGCTGAGTACCCTCATCTCTTCTTTATTTTGATCTTGAACTTTTGCAGGGCTCGTTCCTAAAGGTTTCTATGCAATGAGCATACAGTAAAAAAAAATTTAACAGGACACCAGTGCAAAATGGTGGCTCTTTTTATAGATAATTATACGATATATTTACAATTAGTTAATTTAAGAGTAACACCAAGGTTTGCTTAAGTGATTAATTGTCATGTCCACTGCATGTGCTGAAGTGATATAATTAATTAAATATTTTAATTTATTGGTATTTTGTGCATGATCCATCAAATTATTTAATGTACATATCAAGTAGACATTGAATATAATTATTATTAATAATAATAACAATAATAATAATAATAATAATAATTTAAAGGCATCTCTGCAGATCTCCATCACCACTATGCCTTAAGGGTGACCAGTGGAAATATCATTTCCTCCAACATGCAGTCATGATCTAGCCTGTCTGTACTGACTTCCTGTAACCGTGATGATGTTCTTTTCCGTAGTGAGAACCCCTTGCCGACGGTAGAGATCGCCATTCGGAACACAGGCGATGCCGATCAGTGGTGCCCCCTGCTGGAAACACTGACAGACGCAGAGATGGAAAAGAAGATCAGAGATCAGGACAGAAACACAAGGTGCGATACAGAGAGGGGAAATGAAGTGTGTTTGGAATTGCTTCATTTATCTCGTCATCATCGTCATCTCTAATTATTCACAAAAAATGTTTATCATGCGATTTATAATCTCTGGCTATATATGGTGCTATTATTTATTATATGTTTATTATAGTGCCATTTTAGACTTCCAGTTTTCCCGAAACCTCATTAAACAGTTTTGTTTTTGTGTTCCTAGGCGCATGCGGCGACTTGCCAACACCGCCCCCGCCTGGTAGAGAGGAGAAACGTTATGATCCAGCACTCGATAAGCTTAAGGCATCAGAGCCGCTGGATCTGCCTGTCATCACTGGGACATTTCTGACTTTGTGCTAAGGCGTACTGTGTATTTGACTTGCTTTTTTTTTTTTTTTTTTTTTTTTTTAAATAAAATAAACTATTAATAATATGCTGGTTCTTTTTTGTATATTCATTTATACTGGAATTCTTGTCTAATATCACTTATAAAGAAAATATTTTTCAAACTCTTTAACACAACTAACATTTGAGGAACTCTTTTGTAGAAGTCTACAGGGACTTGTTGGATGGACGCTTCACATAAACAGATTTTATAAGCGTGTGCAATTGTTGATATGGTGAGGTTTTCTGTGAGGTAGAGATGCGCGGATCAGATGAATGCTGCTTTTAAATGAACATTTAAAACAAAATTCTTTGACAAAATGACATTTTCTTAATGGCATAAACACGGGCTTTTCTCCCTTGAAACTTTAACTGGAATGTCACTGTTTCTGTCGCCGCGACTTCCCGAACACACACACAAAAATGAAATATGTTCAGCCCAATTAATGGCTCGATATAGGCTAATTTATTAGCCCTATCTGTTCAAATTACAATTTGGAATATTATACTGCAACTTTTGTTTTTTGTTTTTAACAAAAACTCAGCACTTGATTCATCTTCATTAACCACTTCGCTAAAACGCTCCTACATGGTACTTTTCTTTCCTGCCTTCTGTTTTGTTTTTAATTCTCCTTTTTTTTTTTTTTTTTTTTTTTTTTTTTTAAATTTTCTCCCGGCCTTGTTTTGCCTCCATTTCTGCTTAAAAATCTTAATGAGTGCAAATTTGTGCCTGTCTGCCAGGCGGAAACATTACGTTTTAAACATGCTCATATTTGAGAGAATGTAGTTAATATTTACGTCATTAATGATTTATCATATCCACCCGCGACCCACCAGCAATAAATCAGAATGTTATTTTTTATTACTTGACCCGCCCATCCGCGGATATAACTGCGATCCCCGCATCACTACTGTGAGGAGACGGTTATTTCACATTTTTAGAAGGAGTCTCAGGGTTAAAGCTGTAACTACATTTTCTGACAAGGAAAGTCTTCAGGACCTCTCTAACGTCGAGAAAGAGAATAAGAGGCTGGTGAGGGAACGACTGTTTATAGCTGTTATAACGTAAGTGATGAGAGAAACTGACTTGTTTCACAGATGTTCTGCAACATTAAATGTAACCGTAAGCGGGTAAGACGTACCATGTGTATTCTTGCATTAAATTCACCTGACTGTTTAACAATGGTCATCAATGACTTACGGTTTTACTGCAGGACAAATTCCGTTCATTCTTTATCATGGGGATCAATTTGATTTCCATCAAGGTAATATCTTTATTAAATAACAAAACAAAACAAAAAAATCCAGACTGTCTCTTTAAGCATCCAGTGTTCCAAAGTCTCCAGTAAACAAGCAGATTTTCCACCAGATACTTTAATGTGAATGGAAACTGGAAGCATTTCAAGACCCAGAAAGTCCCACATTCATCAATGGATATGAGAGATTAAATATTCTCATTATGCTTTAGTCCATGTGATTGGTGTTTTAATGAGCGACGAAGGGTGTGCCAGACATCGTAAGGATTTCATGTCTTGATTTGATTCAGCGTTTGATATGAGACAATAAAGTATTCATATACATACTCTCATAAATTGTTTATCAAAAAGCAGCTGTTTTAAGCATACTGTAATTGTATTCCTACATGCTGAGATGTGATATGGCTTGCAGTAGGGCTGGGCGGTATGACGGTATATACCGTTACCGCGGAATAAAATGTCTACCGTTACAGATTTTTCTATTCAGTGTATACCGTGAAATGTAAATAAGTGGGCGTGGTTAACTTTGTGCGTAGCGCTCCTGCACGTGAGAACGATCGAGAAGCTGTACATAAGAGTAGTTGTGAGAGGAAAAACATGGAGAAAGATAAGCACGCTGGTGAAGAAGTCCCACAAACCAATCCTGAGCAGGAGGAGGAACTTGTTATGAAAAGAGGCACCACATCGGTGGTATGGACGTGGTTCGGGTTTACAAAATCTGACAAATGGCAGAAAAATGTTATTTGCAAACTGTGTCGCGCGAATGTTCCCGCTAGCAGCGGTAGCACAAGTAACCTGTTTTATCACCTTAAAATGAAGCATGTCAAAGCATACAATTGATTTACAGTTGATTTACCAGAATGACTATTTTTTTACGTGATATATGTCGTTACCATGAAATAAAATTACTCATTCCGTGAAATAGATTTTTGGTCATACCGCCCACCCCTAGCTTGCAGTATATTCAAATATACTGAAAAACCTTTGATTTGCTACACACAAAGATTATACATAAAGATTAAGTTAAATTATTTAATAATAAATAATAAATGTGTATCAAAAAATCTATTTTTATCTAAGGATCCAATTTTCCAATACTGGACTGTGAACCTGCACCCACTGTAGCCACAGATTGCTATCCGTGGCTGATAGGAGTGGAACCTGATGTGGTCAAAGTGTTGTCTGTTCTGAGATGCTTTTCTGCTCACCGCGGTTGTGAAGAGTGGTTGTGGTTACTGTAGCCGTCCTGTCAGCTTGAACCAGTCTGGCCATTCTGCTCTGACCTCGCTCATCAACAAGGCGTTTCCACCCGCAAAACTACCGCTCACGGGATGTTTTTTTGTTTTTCGGACTATTCTGTGTAAACTATAGAGACTGTTGTAAGTGAACATTCCAGGAGATCAGCAATTTCTGAAAATACTCAGACCAACCCATCTGGAACCAACAACCACGCCATGGTCACATTCCCCCCCATTCTGATGTTTGATGTGAACATTACCTGAAGCTCCTGATCTATATCTGCATGATGTTATGCCCTGCACTGCTACCACATGAATGTGCAGGAGTACAGGTATCACAGAAACCATTTTTTCTGGATGTCTGGAGTATTATTATATTATTATAACTATATTATGAAATAATCCATGTAGGACTGAAGTAAATCTAACAGACTCTTTGATGATGCTGCGCTCATGACTAATTTAATCAGCATGGGCATGCCGGCTTGCTTTCATGAGACTTAACATGTAAAATATAAAATAAAAGGATTTTATGGCTCGTATTTGATTTATTTTTTCTTTAGTGACATCTGGTGCTGGCTTTCTGAACTCGAGAACCCTGCAACAACTCGGCTATGACTAACGCTGACCTCAGCAGAAAGTTGCAAAGTGTTACCAGAACGCAGATGTGACTGGGACATCTGGACTTGCAGATGGATTTTACACAAATGCGATGCGTAATGTGTGGATCGCACTGTTCCATAGTGGAACAAAGGGTCCATTAAAATGTAGAGTTAAGTAATCTCCAGAGAAGGAGATGATCTGTGTGGAATCCCCCCGTAGGAGGGGGAAAATGATCTCTTTGTGTTTGTCTTTTATGTGCTTTGACTCATTTAAGCTGTAGGTAAGGCCTCAGAGACGGAGGTGTGTTTGCTTCTCAACAAGATGGAAAAACGGTATCCAGGGTTGTCTTAATGCATACCTGAGGTGTGTTCAAGAGTCTGTGCCTCTGCAGCGATTAAAAGAAAAAAGAGAAGAGAGTCTGCTTGCGGTATCCTGGAAATAACTAAATTAAATTTTTAAAAACTAGTCAATGGAAAAGAGGGAAAAAAAAAAAAAAACAAGAAGAGCTTTCCTATATAATTTGTTGGGATGTGGTTAATGGTATATTTTGGGAAAGCTTCTTTGGCTGAACTAGATATGTGTACTTAATTCTGCTTGACCTTGACCTGCTTTCTGCATTTCTGCCAAGTATTATATACTTATGTAATAAAATACAAGGGTTTATAGGGTCAAGTGTAAGTATGCGCTTGTGTTTGGACCAGTGTGGGCTTGCTTTAGCCTGAAAACAGGCCTGTGTTCCTTAGGCACAAATATCATTTTCATGATTCAGTTTAGCTGTAAAGGACCGAGGTGTAGCTAGTTACAGTTCCACATGCTTATTTGTGGGTTGTTCACATAACACTCATGCAATGCAGGTGATTATATACGTGTTAAATAACACTATTTTTGTCAATGTCATCAATGTCATCATTTATGATTTCCATGCATTTTCTGTTTGAAAGCTACCAACTAGCTACCTGTGATACAGAGGCATATCATTTTTACTGTATTACTAGCTTTACTGTTATTTTAATCATATCTATTGGAAATGTCATATATGTATATAACTTTACTGACATGGCAAGATAACTGTCCCTATAGTAGGATGCTAGGTGGGACACATCACTCATTACAACACACAAATAAGCACACAAACTATGCAATGTTGTGTCTTTGAGTGAATAATAATAAAAAACAGAAATGTATGGAGCACTACTGTGGCCATTCCTGCTCTAGATTGTTTTGTCTGGGAGTAAATGACCAGCTAACCTTCTTAACACACATCCATTGAGTATGACCAAGGAGAAAGGGTAAAGTGAGCGAATATTGTTCTCCCTAATCAAAAGGAGGAATTAGTTAAAGAACTGTTGATTTTTTCTTAATGCACAAGAATCTACTAAAAGTGGTCTAGAAACACCTATACACATAAAAATACCAATAAAAAAGGGTTCTGCTTTTCTGAATAGCTAGCTGGTTATTTAACTGATAGTTAACTTGCCAGCAGTTGTCACAGAAGTTGGATTTTAGTATCTGAGTAATTTTTCATGTTTCATGTGTGAAATTATTCTGCTCCAAGTAGCTAATCTTGTCAAAATATACCATAAAAAAACTGAAGTTTGTTAGCATTACCTTACCTAAGTTAGCTAGCTATGGCTAGTAAACTAGCTGACATTTTCCAGAGGTAAATTTAGTATTGTTAATGATTAGCATTTGCTGTGTTAGCTGCTCAACTGTCTTAGCCAAAACGTTTTGCCTTAATCCAGCTTAACACAAATGTAAAGCTCCTCAAACCTTTCAATTTAAAAGAGTGCAAATTGAGCTTAATATTAACAAATCTGAGGAATTTACCATTTAATATAATGTTTTTAGGGGGGACCTTTTAATGTCTACACTCCTGAGTGAGGTTTTTTCACAGCATGAGGTGACAAACCTGCTGTGTTATGAATCATTTTGCTTTCTAAATGGATCAGAGCCAAGACAGGTAGAAGACCAGTTCATATAATGTGTACAGTACAGTTTCGTTTTTAGTTGTTTTTTTTGTTATTGTTTTTTTTTAAACCAATAACATCTGCTTTATGCCCTAAACTAGGTCCTGTGTATTACTGTAACTAACATCATACAGAGCCATTTTCATCCAGTGCTTACCTGCAAGGAGATTTTTAAATAAGATTTACTTTAAGCGCTTGCAGCAGAAAGTCCTGAAAGTGGCTTTAATGGGAAGCATAAAGAGCTGTAGGATTGAGCTGATCCCTTTCTAGCAAGCACATGATGCTTTCAATGAATCCATGTGATAACCAAAAGCTTTGGAGACCTATGAACACCTTGATATCTCAAGTATGGATTATGAAATTTTTATTTTGCAAAAATTTTGTTCTGCTTTAACTGTAAAATAAATTCCAGGGACTGCCTCAGCACAGATTTATTTCATGAACATACAGAAATACAACTATTAAAATATTTGGCTCATTATTTAAATCATATTTTGGCTATTTTACTGGAGCCGTAGATTTTCTTCCATTCAAAGAACACATTTTCATTAAAATTATCATTGGGTCCAAGTTGACATTATTTATATTTCTGAGTTGTTGAGGTTTAGATTAAATCCACTCAATTCAAAAGAGCAGTCGTACAGGTTAATAGCTTTAAAACCTAGTACATATAAGAACCTTGTTAATGGTTATGCTCAGTAGCAGTAGTAGTATTAATTGGCATGCTTATTTATAGGCACAAAATGACCGCTTTGTCTATAGCATTGACAATTTCTTAACATTTGTTTTTCAGCTATTTAATTATGAAAAATATGTTGAATATAAAAAATATAACATTAATAAGGCAAATCATGGCTTTATTGATGCAGATGCACTTGCATTAACAGATTTCGTCAAGTCAGTCTAAATGTTGAACAAAACAAATCCGAGCATCACACAGAAACAGCTGGATCACGTTTACACAGTGTGACCTTCAGTCGAATATATTAGAACCAGACCATCAAGTGAATAAAAAGGAAATACACTCATTCTGCTTCAGAACATAAACACTTCACGCTTCGGCATTTCAAGATGGTTAAAATAAAAAGGAAAAACCAATTACTAACAAACAGGTACATTAAGGTTTCACTAACACAACCATTTTCCTATGGTATGTGTGTCTCTGGTGTAGTAATGACAAGACAAGATAGAATAATACAAGAAATGTTTATTGGAGCACACACATATAATACAATTCTTTTTACAACTATTTACACAGTACATAGGATTACGGTAGAAGATGAGAACACAGATTACATGAGAGATTATATTAAAGAGTGATACAGTGCTGTTCCTTTTATAAGGTCGCAAACAAATTGCCAGTGCTGATCTGCTTCTGGGTTAGAGCACAGTTCACTTCCTGAGCTGTGTAAAGTATCAAAAAATGTCCTGTAGTCATTTCAAACAAGGCAACGTTGACTGACATGGTAGCATCAGTGTCCTGCACTGCACCATGCTACAATACAGAATTCAGTGTGTGAGTGATGAAATCACAACGGAATGTGAAACGTGGCATCCATGGCCACAGAAAATACTTGTTGCTGATTGGCTGGCATTAATTAATTTCACAGTTATTGTTTCAATAGTAACAGCCAATTCATAGGGACGTGTATGGTGAACGTTCCACATAATACTAATAATAAAAAACAGATTTTTAAAACACGACAAAAAACATTTATTTGTTGAAATGGCAAACTGATTTTCTGTAAAGACTCAAAAACAAAATAAAATAAATAAATCTGCACTTACACCTGCTCTTTCGCCTCCACTCTGTGCACTTTGCTCCTCTAGTACTCAATTAAAAATCGTGTATGGTAGCACTACTTGTATTGTTCTCTGCTTGATATATCGCTTAGATTGTATTTCCTTATTTGTAAGTCGCTTTGGATAAAACCGTCTGCTAAATGAATAAATGTAAATGTAAAGATGTTTATTTAACATTTATGGAAGGGGTCTCCAGTGTCAGTGCTTGATAACAGTCAGTAAATTTTCTGCCATGGGAAAGTCTGTCTGTTTCTAACATAAGTGAAACTTTAAAAAATAAATTGTAACTATAAATGGATAAAATGTACGTCATTCTTTAATTAATAAAAAAAAAAGTAATCATTGTCAAATTGATGTGGTATAAGAGGAATAAAACATTGTTGCTTTTGGAGTTACCATTGTGCTGCTGGTAGCTAGCTAAATAAATTATTTTTTTGCTACACACATATCATTTAGTTATTGTTAACATTTAGCTGGTACGTGGCCATGGTATACTTTGAGATCATGATCGCTGAGGTGAAAAGAAAACAGCAGACTTGGTTGCAGAAATGTTATCCCACTTTGTGTTGTGGTGTTCTATGCCCCGGCCTAGCTGGATGTTATCTCTTACTCAATGACAGTCTTTTCAAAGTTACAAACTGTGATGAATTATATGTCAAGCTTGCCTTTGACTGCCTTCTCTTTCTCCTAGCTCAGCACTCAATGACACACCTGAGCTATTGTGTTTCTTTGGATAAAAATTTGATGTCCGAAGTAAAAAAAAGCCTTCCCTGTGTGTCATTTTTAGCACCTTTGTGTTTAAAAAAAAGTAAAGAAAAAAAGTGAAACAGTACACTTTGGCACTTCACAAAGAAAGCAGACGTTCTCAGTAACTACAATACTGAAAATGATGGTAAAATATACAGAAATAAATAATCAGATTCTGCATAAGACAGCAGAAAATGAAGAAACTGGAAAGGCAAGGCTTAGGTGCTTTTCCTGAGAAGTGTCCTGGTTGTGTGTGGCTGGAAATCTTCCAGCAATTCGTGCATCATTAGCTGGTTTGATCCAACCTGCCTTTTGGTCATGTGAGGATATATGTATTATCGTACCTGTGATAAGGTAGAACCCTATAGCACACAACCTGTCTGAGTGTGAAATCTGGGTCACCAAGATCATCCAGGTCACTTTGAATAATTAAAAGTAGTAAGTCAAGGTAGTTGGTCTTGGTTTAAACTTAAAAAGGTTCTGAAACATCTTCAAGTTTCAGTTGGTTAAGCTCCATTTGTGGTGGAGGTTTATTGATACTTGTAGGCGGGGCAATTGAAGAAGTCCATGCCAATGTAGCGGGGATATCCCTCGAGGGCCCTGACCCCCACTGGGTCAAACTTCCAGTACTGTCTGCCTTTCAGGAAGTGAGCAAAGCCTGAAAAAAGCAAAAGAGGAAATCCTTAGAAGTCCTTTTGAGGGAATGTATCATACACAAACCTCCATTTTGTTTATGCTCAACTTGTGAAAATTGAACTTAATCTGCAATCAAGAGAGGGGATGACTGTTTACACCTGCTATAAAACTGCTATGTGAACGCTGTCATTTGATAACTTGTTTCGTGGACATTCAACAACATTAAGCATATCTAAACGGGTAAAATGTACGGTGTCGTTCTTTAATACATACATAATTATTAGTGGTATAAGACACTCTAGGACATGCTGTTATTGGAAAACAATCAACTTATCCTATAACAACATGCTTTATTCCTTACTTGAATCTAAAGCATATTATTCAGTAAATATGAGGGAAACTGCTCTCCTTGTAACCAATGAACCTTTATACAAAACTAAAGCTGTCTTTCATAATGTTTTCCACCTGATTTCCACTCTTGTTGACCTGGGAATTTGGAGTTACACTTGGCCCTGGTTTTCATCATACCTAAAATAAATCCTACCATGTAGGATTCAGATTAATCATCTCACATCCTTAATACTGGAGTTCCACAGGGGCCAGTTCTTGGTCCACCATTGTTCTACCTTTATTCTACATCCCTTGGCTCAGTGATCAGATCTCATGGCTTTTCTTCATCACTGCTACACAAGTCTCCATCCACCTTCCAAGTTTCTCACAAGATATCTGACTGCCTTTCCAACCTCCATTCCTTATAATCTGAAACTGAAATTAGTCCAGAAAAACTGAACTGATCTACCATCTACTCTCCTCTGCTCATCCTGGCAAGCACCATCGACACCCTCATAGTCTAAATGTCAAATGGCTAAGAATCGTGATGTGATTTCGGGTGGCTCTGATCAACATCAACCATCATATCCTGCATGTTTCTTTTTCACATCATCGGAAGAATGCAGGCTTTCCTGACTGCAGAATCTGCTCAACTTCTTATAGTTGCTCTATTTATTTCCAGACTTGGAAAATCCAGAAATCTCTCAAATGAAAAGACACAGTGTTACCGGTCAATAGTAAGTTCACCCCAGAAGGTACAGATTATAGTGGACTAAGAAGTGGACTTGACAGGGAAGTTATGTTATATTCTTTTGAGACATTGAGGATTTTTCTCACCATAGCGATCCTGGAAAGCAGCATCAATGTCATTCGGGATTCCCCGCCAGTCCACCATGGTGCGAGCATAGCTCATGTCCACCCAGTTCTCCTGTGGGTTAAAACGCCAGTAGTTTTCTCCCTTAAAGAAGTACACCTTCTGGGTCTTGTCTTCGCCCCACAGCAAGGCTGCCTGGATGTTATTGACGGGAAGTCCCAGTCTCTGCACTGAGTCTGGCCCGCTGATCTGCTTTTCAGCATCGTACACCCAGTAATTCTGACCTGCAGAACCAGGAGGCATGGAAGAGATGGTCATGTCAAAACTAAAATTCAGTTTGGTTTAGATCAGATCAGATCTGACCAACTATGGAAGCAAGTCAGCTTGAGTTAAAAAAAAAACAGAATGAAGGCAGTGCAGTGTCTTTTAACATGTAATAAAAAACACATTTTTGAGATGTTATCAAAATTCTAAATGTGGAAAGTAGTGATTATTGTTTATTTGTGAACACCTGACCAGAGCAAACATCTTACACTCAGCTGGATTGACTAATTACGTCATCCAGGCCACCAAGAAACTGAACACAGGTGTGAAGTTTAATGGATAAACCAGCTTATAAACACAGGAAACATGGAATGCCTACACACCTACGCATTTAAAGGGATTTAATGGGAATAATACTAGATCAAGGAAAAACCTTGATCTAATATTGACAATATAATTGACAGTGTTAGATTTTTTTGGCATGAATAACAGGCGTATATAGAGCCACATTTACCTTTGTTCAACTAGACTAGTTCCTCCAGCAGTAAAATCAACAGCAGTAAAATACGCTTGCAATTTTTTATACATTTCTATAACTCTGATTGGCTGTGGTCTGACTTTCCAGAGACTAAAAACTTGTCTAAACTCTCACTTTATACATCAACAAAAATGCCAGATAAAAACTGATCTATGCTGGCAAACTAACGTTAGGAAACCATATCTGCTAGCTGGATCTCTAAGAAAAAGGTGTTAGCCTCCTCAACTTTATTCACCTTTGAAGAACCAGATGTTTCCAGATGTGTCCTCATATGCTGCATCTATATTATAAGGAATTCCATGCCAGTGTCTGGAGGCTAAAGCAGGATACCTGTCCTGCAGTCTACCATCATGTATGCGCCATACATAGCCCGATTTGAAGAAGAACAGCTCACCACGGATCATCGACACAGCATCGAAGTCTGTATCACAGGCATTAGGCTGAAAGCAGAAGAAAGCAGCAGGGAGAATCAGAATATTTGCCATTCTGTCAAGTCAACTGACAACCAATTAAATGATCAGAGTAGTAAGAAAACTGTATGGCTCACAACTAGCATGATGTCATTGGTGTCTAACTCTGGCTCCCTCAGTTGCACAACCCTGACGCCATACAGGGACTGGATGCGCCTCTCGTCGTCCGTGCTGAGCTGCGGTGGGTAGGAGAAGCTATAGATGGCAGACATCACTGAGCCAGGAGCAGTGGAGTGCTGCAGTCCGAGAGTGTGGCCAATCTCATGAACAGCGACCTGCAGCAAGTCTGTGCCTGAAGGAGATGGATGCACATGCATTTTGTTTCATAACAAAGTAAATAAGACAAAAACGCAACTTGTCATGATACCAAGAACCCAGAAAAGTGCAAAGTCCTCGGTTCTGAAGTGGAAAACGTACAGACACTAGAGACCCCGTCCATAAATGTTACATAAACATAAACTTCAGTATATCAAGAATGATACATTTTTGTTATACATTTTCTGTGTTAAATAACAACCTGGTTTTAAAATAGGTGAAATAGCTATTACTGTAGAAACGATAATGTATTAGAATGAGCACATTAATATAAACATGTGATTTGCCTTACCGATGGAACTACTATGAGAGCTCCTGTTATTGAAAATTAATCAACACCTTCTGATCAGAATCGAGAATTCATGGTATTTCGTGGCATGTGGTATAATGACCACTAATCAGAGTATTTGAACTTATCACCTTTCAAAAATGAGCATTATTCTTGGATTAATGTCTTCAAATCATCAACAACAAAACATTTCATAATGGCTACTGTCTCGTTTTATCGCCCTCACTCACTTCGCAAATCACTCACCTATGCCGTTGCCCAAAGTCCAATGCTCATCATAGTCAAAGTGCACTTCTCCCTGCCGGTGGGTTCTAGGAAAGAAGGCATGGGCCAATATTCCTCCTGGACCATCGAAAGGCAGCTTATCTCCATGTTCATACCTGAACATCAAGACAGAACAGTGTGAAGTCATAAGTCTCGATTTCATCCCTAACACTTCATGAGTTCATTGCATAAACACACAAATTCATCTGGTATGACCTAAGAAAGCAAAACGGACATCTGATCTGGTACTGTGCAAGTTTTCATTCTTAGAACATTTCCTGCAGCGGGTTAGATAATCTTAACACTCCAGCGCTTTAGGGAACGTGGGTTAAGGTTCTGGATGCCATCCAGACTGAAGAAAGAAAAAGCTGACTTGCAAATTCGGTCATGCGCATTTACATTCACAACACTATGGCAAATCTGGACAGATGCCCAGTCTTTTTTTTATCATAGAGATGAAGTTTGATTGATTCAACTTTACAGGCTTGGGCATGAGAACGTTTCGGGGCAGTCCCTAACTGCAACAGCCAGTATGTTCAGGTATATTTAGTCTTGCATTAGGCTTGCATTGGCATTTTTCTGTTTATTGACAATAAAAGAAAGCGAGTCAGTCACAACAGTCTGTGTGCAAGTGCTCCAGCTGGAAGTTTTATACCGGGAACATGGAGATTATATTGAACCAGCGAAAGCCTTTGGGGGAAAAGTTATGTCTTTTAGGATGTACTTATTAAAGCAATGTTGTTTTTTTCATAAGGAAACAGAATCTCTGGTGAAAATGACATAAAAATATTTATATAGGTCTGGTGTGTAGCAGGATATTGTAAACCAAGCCCTTCGTAAAATGAATAACATGTTGAAGGAGCACATATTTGGGGGGGAAGAAACACGGCTCGAAGGCACACGGCGCTAATAAACTGCCGAGAAAACAAGTCCTGGTTTGCAATATTTGCATCAGTGTTTCACAGAGGATAAAAGAGAGTGAAGAAGGGATTAGTTCACCATGGGGTCTCAGTGCAGGGCATAACACAAAGGTCTGAAGAAAACACCTGACAGGTGTGTGAAGGTGTGACCTTACTGTTGAGCCTTTCTCCTTTTACCAGCCCAGCTGCAGACTTGGTATTTATGCATGCATGCATGCTCAAGATGGAGCGTCAATTATCGGCACATGATCTCATGCTGCCCTTCTCTGATCGTCTCACCATTACAGTGAGAGGGGCTCCTGTGTTTGTGGAGTTGTACATTTCTCTCTGTGGTTTCCACAATGAAGTCATTATAAGAACTGCAAAGAGTCCAGTTAAGCATTATTTGCTCATTTGTATATTGTCTAAAAGGATGGCTTCTTTGAAACTTGCAGGTTTACTTCCTGAAGACATAATCTGCCAACACTACCACTCTATAAATGTTGAAATATGGTCTGCTAACACATCTGGTTGGCACCATCTTCAAATTGGCTCTAATACAGTACTTGTACTTTGACTATAATATAATATCTATGGGACAGAGAAGAATACAGCTTTATGTTCCACCCTCTATAAAAAGGAATTACTTTATTAGCATAAACATATATATCAGGGGTATTCATCTAAAATGACCCTGGACACAAGAGGCCAAAAAAAAAAAAAAGTTTCTCAGGCAATGCTACTTATTATGAATGTAAGTCTATGGAAAAAAGTGCTTTTGGCGAACATAACGATTTTGTTACTATTTGACTATTAATCAGACCAGGCAAACCTAGCCAAAAGTTCGTTACTAGATCAACAAGGGCAAAACTTAATTAAATCCACCAAACAAAAATCACAAACTTAATCATGTGTCTTTACATGATCACACGTTAGTGAGCTACTTAACACAAGTCAGCTATCTGGCTAGATTACTAATGTAATGCAAAATATTAAATTGTGTGACTAAAATCAGCATTTTATGCTAACATATTAATGGGTAGTGGTGATGTCAAATGATTAAATTCAACTCAGACACCACCATTGTTTACTCTCACCAAACTCAAAGAGATTTTTTGGGATTAAACAAGCAATAATAACAGATGCAGATGTGAATGCATTGGTTTTTAATAACAAAATAAATAAAAAATGTAACCAAACAAAATCTCTTTAGTGTAAATTAACACTAGAGAGTTAATGAGTCAAGCTGATGAATCATGTTGCAAAAATAATTTAGATAGCATCTGGGAAACTCCAAAACCACAAAGCCAACCTCAAGATGACTGGAAATTCCTAACATCTGTTATCTCCAGGAGTGATGCAAAGCACGGAAGTCTTACCTAACAAAGTCGATGGTGATGTCGGCATGGCCCCCTTGGACCTCTGTGAAGGTGAGAGGAGTGACATGACTCCAGACCTCTACAGCGTCCCTAAACACCTCCCGCACTTTCTCCAAATTCATCTGCCACGGCGTCCTAAGGATCCTGACACACAAACACACACACAAAGGCACGTTCACTACAGACCACCCACACAACTATGCACTGGTTTCATCGATGCCAGCCATAATCCTCTATAGCGAGGTGTCTGGCACCGTGGAGGAGTGTGACTTATGAACCACAGAGCACTGCTTTCGGCTAATCTGTCTGCTGAGAAAGTTGAGCCACTGGAGGACTGATGGGGTGTTTGTTCAGCCTGCATCAGACACAGACAGGCCCTAAAGGATTTGATACCTGAGTGAGCGTGTGCATGACATGGTAACAATATAGGGGTTAGTGAGTGTTTGGGTTTTATCCACATGCCACTGAATGGTAATATCAGCCAAACACCTCTTTCATTGCCTCAGACCATCATATAATTTCATAAATACCCGAAAGAAAGGGTGTGCAGAATTTTGGCATCGGGTTATGAGCTATTACATTACAGTTCATTACAATTCAAAAAATGAATCAAATGTGATCTGGGATTGTATTGTGATGAACAAGTGAAAAAAAGGCATTTCCTTAGATGCCAGCATTTTAAATTTAACCTTAATTTTCATATATGTGGGTCAGCCTGGAACACAGCCCTTCGTATGGTGAAATATCAATATTTTCTACTACATAAAGGTCTATATATGCTATACTGTATATACTATCTTACTGGCATTAAGCTATCCAATACAGTATGGTGAAATGCAGTATATTTATAGTTTCCTAATATTCATGTGTCAAATGTTATATGTTATAGGCAAAAAAACTGATCTTTTACTGTTTGCTTGAAATCAGCCACAGTGACATCCGATGGATTTTCCCAGACCGTCACACGTCACATATTCACTTCAAAAATCATTGTAAATACTAGTGCTTGACATTAAAGTTGCCCAGGAATTTGCCTTCAAGTTGTAATTACAAGGTGGAAACATTACCACCCCTTACACTTTCGACATGGAGAAAGAAAGGAGCAGATTCAGCAGTTGACACTAGGTAATTCGTTATTTCTTCTAAATGCAACTGAATTGTAGTATTCATCAATTAGACCATAGGCACTGACTTACTTCTCTAACTATAGATTATAGAAAATCTTCAAATACAAGGATAGCAACATCAGCTAGATCAGATAGAACTAGCTAGTTTTAGCAAAAAACATTTATAATTACAAGGAATCAATAAGTATGTGAAGGCAGCACCAGAACAGTGTCAACAAGTAAACACTTGATTGGCTAGGGCATCTTTAAATGTTGGGTCAAAGAGGGACCCTGTCAATCAATTGGCACTTAATTAGAACCACATGATAGGGCACACCTATGTACCGCTTCCCCTATCCAGGCCAAAACTAAAATAATGACCTGTGGTTACGTTTGGGATGTTTTCTGGATCAGGTTCCCCATAAAGCAGAGCATAACCTGGATGCCATATGGGAAACTCAACAGTTAATACTACTCCTAGACAAAATAAAGTGTGCTGTTCGACAAACTTCTTATTTTACCAGCTCACTACCTGGAGAGCAGAATTAAGCTGGCAGTACAGATTCTGTCTCCAGAAACATATCATGTTCCTTATACATGGCTACACAAAGTCTAAAATAATGCACCATCAGTCACCTCCACTTATTTTGCTTGGTCCTGTGCATCTGTATTGCTTTCGATGGCCTTTGTTCCAGGCAACCTTCATCCTTGAGACATAATTAGCTCTCTGGGCCAGGGTTCTTGTTAGAGCCACAATTTGTTTCTGCAAGTCTAGACAAGAGTATAAGAGTAGAAGTGTGGCAGACTAAGCACTTCCATTAATTCTTGCCTAGGGTCAGGTTCAATCTCTTCCAAGATGAACCCTTTCCCCATCCACAAGGCACAAGGGTTCATTGTTTTGATGAGGATGAAAATGATAATATGCTATAGCCTTCGCAGTCACTAGATCTCAACCCAGTTAAATGATATGGGAGATTCCAGAGACAAAGGTGCATTAAAGCTGCTCTGGCGGTTTATGGTGACCCAACACCTTACGAAGACACTTTATGTTGGTTTTTCCTTTAGTTAGGGTGGCAAGTCTAAGTTCAAGGGTGCCACCTTGTATCACCCCCCTGGTAAACTGTTAAATATTCTGGATGATCTCTAACTCAGAAAATCTCAGAACTGGGGCCCTCTGTTCCCCCATGTCTGGAAAGGAGAGAGCTCTTGGCTGGGTTTCAGAAAACCTTGCGGATCAGGAATCTAGTCTTGTCTTGGATTTGTGACTAAGATTGCGCCACTGGAATTTGATCCTACATCAGCACTTCTAACCGGAGAGTCCATCATTAAGATGGGGCTGAGTGGGGTTCTATAAATGACTCCAAAAAACAACCTCCTTGAGACATTAGTCATATGAGGGCAAAGTGACATACTACAGAAACTTTGCTTAGGGTGGAGTTAAAGACAGATGTCTCCTCTCTCCATCGTTCTCTGCTTTGTTTCTGTCTCTCTTTACATGTCTATGTTTTTGTTTCTATCTCTAAGAATTCGATGAGGCAGCAAAGCCCTTGTCTCTCTGCCTTCAGTATTTATGGAAGAGGCAGGGCAGACCAGTCTAGCCAAAAGTATCGAGTTCTTGAACTGAATGGAGGGCAATGAGAGATTTATGGGTCATGATTCCGGCAAGTGGGCTATAAACCTGGGGGAGTTTTAATCAAGGGTGGCTCCAACAGGCAGACAGCTTCTCTCGAATTTAATGCTTACCCTGGCCTCTTATCTCCTGCTGAGTGGCAGAGGCAAAACTGGAATCACATGGGTTCCACCACCGTTACACGACTGAGCACATTACAGATAGATTGTCTGTACCTTGAGGTCATGACCCTACTGCTTTAAATTACAGGGGAAGGCAAATGTCCAGTGGAGACCTCCAGTGACCGAAATGGAAGGAACGAGTCAGAGCAGAGGTCAGAATGTTAATCACAAAGCTTTGTAAAAAGTGATGAAATTTAAGTCAGCTTGAAGCTTTAAGACTCATAAAAAACCCAAGACATGCTAATGGCACCCAAAGAAATGCAGGCTTGATTACCAGGGAAGGCAAGCAGTAAAAATACATTAGCTTTTTAACTTTTAATTAAAATGCTATGGAAGGAAAAACTGCACTATACACACAGTGAAATGTTACATCTGACCATCTGAGACCTTGGACCATGCGTTCGGGAACATCCAGACAAAACACATAAAACACCTTGATCCTGGGTGGCCTGGAAAAAGGGGATGTTTCTGATATGAAAGAAGAGGAAGAACAGCAAAACACAGTCTACACTCTTTCCCACACAACACTCTCACTCGCTGTGAAATATGACTTACTCAGAACCTTTCATAAACACTTTACTACGGGTTGTGAGAAGACAAGGTGTCTGTGTGGAGGAGGATTCCTCAGATATATAAAAACTATAGCATAGCCAGAGGCACCTGATCTGTGTGGGGCCATGAGTTATTAGAGCGCGTCTGCGCCATCATAACCGGCAATGCATCAAAAGTTACCACTAATATGTAATGTAAGTAAATTATGCTTTTCATGCTTTCCACCGAGAAGACTTCACTTGCACCATTTAATTACAGTGTTACAGTCATTTATTTAAAAAATTATTAACACCTTACTTGTAAGTGAAGCTGGTCTTGTTCCATCCCTTGATTGAAGCATAGCGCTTGCCTCGGTACCGTCCACCATATCGGCCCCCGCTCTGTAATACATTATAGAAGCTTTCTTGCTTTGATGGGTAGTCTGGGACTCCACACCATGGCCTGTTCCAGACATCACTGCCATTCTTGGAGACAGCGGGGTGATGTTGCCACCTCTTAATCTCTAAGTCTTCTTTTAGTGTGTTTTGCATGTGCGGCAGTCTTCCCCTCTTCTTCAGCGCATAATGATGAATCTTCTCTGGCCAAGCCTTTAAGCACAGACATAACTCTCAGTTATTTTAAATTCATACAGATGGAAACTGAAGAGACACTTAATTATAGTAAAAGACAACACAATACAATTGTGTGCTGTCATTGGAAAATAATCAGTTATGGGGTGTTGTGATGCAGCCTAACACGAAACTGATCCTTTTAGAATAACAGCAAGTCCTGAAGGGGTGTATTCCTCTTATACCACATCAATTTGCAGCAAACTACACCATATCAACAATTACATGATTTTTTAATCTACAGTGGGTATAGAAAATAATAACTTTTTGTTGCTTTTCAGCCTGAAATGAAGACAGACACAGTTTTTGTTTTATCCAGCTGTATTTACTCAGTGCAACTTATAACATCCAAGTGAAAGATATAACACCAACATGTCAGAAAAAAATAAAATAAAATAAAAAAAACAGAATCACGGAGTTGGAAAAAGGATCACCCCCTTGCTTTAATTTGGCTTAATTTTTTTATTACAGCCTTCAGTCTGTTGGGATATGTCTCTACTAACTTTGCACATCTAGACTTTACAATATTTGCCCACTCTTCTTTGCAGAACTGCTCAAGTTCAGTTAAATTTGATGGAGACCGTTTGCGGACTACAGTCTTCAATTCATTCCACAGATTTTCAATGGGGTTTAAGTCTGGGCTCTGACTAGGCCATGCAAGGACATTCACCTTTTTCTCCTTCAACCTCTATTTGGGTCATTGTCATATTGGAAGGCAAACCTTCTTCCCATTGACAACTTTCTGGCAGAGGGCAGCAGATTTTCCTCAAGAATTTGCCCCATCCATTTTCCTTCTATCCTGACAAGTGCTCCAGTCCCTGCTGCAGAGAAACACCCCCATAACAGGATATTACCACCTCCATGCTTTATTGTAGGAATGGTGTTATTTGGATGGTGAGCTGTATTGGATTTCCGCCAGACATATCGTTTGGTGTTGAGGCCAAATAATTAAATTTTAGTCTCATCTGACCATAACACCTTTTTCCATGTAGCCTCAAAATCTTCAATGTGCATTTTGGCAAAGCTCAGTCATGGATGGCTTTTTTCTTGCAACCCTCCCATACAAGACACATTTGTGGAGAATTTGTGATATTGTTGTCACATGCACACAATGACCACTCTTTGTCATAAATTCCTGCAACTGCTTCAGAGTTGCTGTAGGCCTCTTGGTAGCCTCTCTGACCAGTTTCCTCCTGGCTCTTTCATCCAGTTTGGAGCGACGTCCTGATCCAGGGAGCGTCTGTGTTGTACCAGATACCTTCCACTTCTTAATAATAGACTTCACTGTGCTTCTAGGCATTCATAAAGCCTTTGACATTTTTTTTGTATCCATCTCCTGACTTGTGTCTGTCGACAACTTTATCCCAGAGATCTTTTGACAGTCCCTTGCCACCCATAGTTGATTGTTTGCTTCAGTTGCACTACAAAATGCTCCAGAAAAGCTCTTTTCATCCTGAGCACAGTTGAAAATCAAATGGCTTTATGTTCCATTGAGAAGGTGATTAGCTACACCTTACTGAGTTTATAAGTCATTTTTAGGAGGGGGGTGATCCTTTTTCCAACTCAGTGATTCTGTTTTTTTATTTTTTTAAAAACTTTTTTTCTGACATGGTGGTGTTATATCTTTCACTTGGATGTTATACGTTACACTGAGTAAATACAGCTGGATAAAACAAAAACTGTGTCCATCTTCATTTCAGGCTGAAAAGCAACAAAATGTGATTATTTTAAAGGGGGTGATTCTTTTCTATACCCACTGTATTTATGCGCTGCATCCTCCATACACGTTCATGTGTAGACACCGTAACTTTTTCTGTTTGATTGCAAAGTTAAAGAAGGAGGAATGAACTCTGAGAAGTGGGTTGGAGTTCTGCCTTGGGTTAGAAGGCCAAACCTTCTGGCTGAAGATCGAAGCAGATTTTAGGAGCAGGGCAACAGGAAGATGATGGGAAGGTGGTGGTGGTGTGGTGGATGCTTTACATAGAACAGCAATGGGAAAGTGGGACTATATTATCACAGAAGGCACAATTTCACTGGCATCTTTTCCAAACATCCCAAACATCTTTTCTTACATAACTCCATTAACTCGGGCATTTTGATTGTTTCGATTTTGTCTGTTTCCATTTAAGGGCTTGGCAGTATTTAGAGGAAATGGCTCTGTTAATTGGCTGGGAGGAGAAATTACTCTCTCTAAATTTGCTTTAATGCAGTTTAATGCAGATCCGTTCTCTTTCTCGCATTCTTTTCTTTCTTAATCTCTTGATCGACCTTGTATCTCACTTTATCCTTCTTTCATCTCTCTTTCAACCTGATCTCCATCTCTCTATAGAGTTAGTCAGTCCAGAGGGTAGTATAAGGTGAACTAATCTTGTTAATGCCTTTAAAAAACGCTTACACCTCTCTCCTGAGGGAGGTTTTTAAAGGCTTTCATGTTACTAAATGACACGCTGTGTTTGCACAAGTATATAAAATGAGTGGGGGGGGGGGACAAGAGGTGATTTAGATGAAATCAGAGTAAAAGGTTACAACAAAATGTAACAAAAATTAACAAACAATGATGGCGTAACCACAAGAGAACATTGAGGACAACTGTCAAGAAAAGACAACGAATGACATGTCAAGACAGGCATACTCAACTTGATATTGTTACTTAAAAAAACATGGCCCCGAGGCAATTAACAGCCATGTGAATTCCACAACATAACAATCACTATGCTTGAAGGGTTTATTTCCATCTGAGTTGTTCTGCTGACTTAGCAAGCACACTGGACCATCATTAACTAGACTATGTTTGCTGAACACAAGTATAATCAGCGAGATATCCAAATAACTAGTTTGTTACTCTACTTGAATCTCTAAAGCCAAGCAATTTAAATTTTTTTTTTTTTTTTTTACGATTGCTTAATGTAGGACACTCATGGTTGCCCTCTCAACAGACTGACCTCAGGCGCCACTTAGTGAGCAACGGAGATGGAAGAAAAACACAAGGGTGTCTCCAGTTCAACAGGAGTCAAAGAGTGGAGGTCAATGGCTAAATCAACAAGACAGGACCATTGAGTCAGAGCAAACATGAACTCCCATTAGGAACAAAAAACTAGCAGGAGGACCGGATGATAGAAACAACAGCTAGCGTCACGTAACAAATGACGTCTTTCAAATGCACTATTAATATCTGTCAGCTTTGCACTTATCTCCAGGGTTAGTTTGGAAATCAAGATTTCCTATAAACATAGCATTCTGGCTAAGATGTAGAGTTTATTTTATAAAGTATTGACTCTACATGCTCTCTGTATGCGCTTTTTACGTGTTTCTTACGAGCCTAACTGTTATTTAAGATCAGTGCCTGAGGTAAAAATAAAATAAGCTGTTTGAGGACCTTCTTGAGTCAGCAGATACCTGCTGTAATAACAGAAACACAAATACCAGGGTCAGAAATAAGTGCACGTGGTGGAGCTAAGAATGGACTTGTAAACAAGCCCCTAAGTGTGCCGTCGCAAACTCATCATTATGATCAGTTTTTACAGCCGGGTGTGAAAGTTTGCACACCCGTACCTTGAAATGATCAAATCAACATGTTTGGTTCTTTGGTTATTGCAGGTAATAAAAATGTGTATGCTAAGGCAAAAGCGAAACAGTAATATACATAAATAGAAGCATTTATTCAGCTTGTGTCTGATTATTTTTCAGGTTTTTTGTTTTTGGATTTTAACAACTCTACCAGACCAATTCCTGTCTGGTAGGAGCTGGGTTTCCTCCCACCTTCCAAAAACATGCTAGGTGGATTGGCTACAGTACTCCTAGTTGTGAATGAATGTGTGAATGATGCACTGCGATGGATTGGAGTCTCTAACCAGGGTGTACTCTCGCCAGTGTTCATGGGGATATGCTTCAGATCCACTGTGCTCCTGACCAGGATATAGAGGTTAATGAATATGAATGAATTTTCATATTCAGTTATTTTACTTCCACTTGTTGGGTGTGTCTTTGTGCTCACTTTTCCAGCTTTCAAATCAACAGAGATACAAACTTCTAAGTTTGCCAATAAAGGGCATTCTGAGTGGTTTTTCAATGGAAAAACAGCATGCGTATACAGTTTTGTAAATTAAGTATAAAATAGAGGTACATTTAAAAAAATTTTTCCCCCCGAAACCAAAAGATAGAACCTTCCTCAATTGCACTCAATTATATGTTGATAGATGGACTATTAATGTATATGTGGAATAATTTACCTATGAAACAATTTTGCCTTTAAAAAAATAAGAAGTGGGGGGATTTTTACACCATCATTCTTGTGTGGGCAAATTTTATAGGATCCACCTGCATGCAGCAAGTCAGGTGAGGCAACGAATGTCTGGCAAACGACACCTGCATGCCTTCCTCTTAGTTTACCATGACGCTTCACACAATGCATTTTTTTGGCACTGCTTGATAACGGTGTGTCTCGAGCCAGACATGAACACTGCCGTGTGTCTGTCAGATTTTTGTTCCTACACTGAAGGATTTATCATCTGTCAGGCGAGAAGCTGCAGGAGTTCAGAAAAATAGTGAAGCCATTGTTTGTACCTGAAATTGGATGACGTATTCATTCTTTACAATGTAACACAGTATTAGATGGTTGGACTGATGGCATGTTTAAAGCCTACACGGCTCAAGTTGAGGTATCTGGAAGTGATCAGTGGAGAAATAAAGCCCTTTGCTAGTGGATAGAATTGTTGGTCACGGCTTAGAAGGCATATGCAATATAATATCTAGCTTATTCCAAAATGATCATTGCTACAGTTCTGATGCATTCTGCATTCTGATTGGTCAAAAGGTGTTGGATAATTTTCTATAACAGCAGCTCAGAGTCGTTTCTGCTGCAGGGCAAATCACAGGTTTATATTAATGCATTCTTAGTAATACATTATCATTTCTATAGTAACAGCTTACTCCTTTCGTATATGTCTAGATTTGCAAATCGTTTACTAAAGTATCGATAACATCCTGCTCACAAGCAAGCTATCAAAATAGTTAACATTATCATCTACTGTTAAGGGTATCGTGTTAGTGTAAGGGAAAGGTCTGGTCACAAACATCTTTATATCTAGAAAGAGGAATTTAAAAAACAATCCATTGTCACTGTTTGCGATGTTGTGTTATGTTTTTGATTCGTGTTCCTGGAATAAAGATAAGCATCGGATATGGGGCGGATTCTGTGAACCCATGCTGATGTAAAAGCATACATTTTGCAGATCATAAACAGATCTATAAGTCACATACTGGGCAAATTGAAAAGATATCATCTCAGAGTGATTTTAATCAGGGCTCATGTTATGAACAGCATGAATGTGAGAGAAGATAATCGACCAGGTTTGTACACTGGTTAAAATTTTTAAATGATCGTTATTTTGGGTTGAACTCCTATATGAGATATGGGTGCAGATGAAAAGAGCTGACATGTCACGACAAGAACGAAGGGCCGGAGACGCATCTTCTTTCTCCTTGTCTTTCTAGTGAGACCGGGCTTAAAGCTGAAACCTAAAGAACCGTGTATGCATGTGCGTGTGTGTGTGTTTGTATTTTAGAGCTCTTGGTCTAAGTCCCATTCTCCAGTGCTCGTGAGGATAACTGTCTCCCTGTTGGCAACCAATCAACCAATGGGCATTCAGGGGTGATATCATCTGTTCCTCATTCCTTCACAAAATACAAGCAAAAAATTAGCGACCCACAATTCACATCAAGATGGTTTAACTTGACATGAAACAGCTTAAGGTATGGAGTAGGGATATAACCAAAATATGAAGGAATTATTGAGAATTAACAGATGGAAATACAGATACGAATAACAGGCGTATGACTGCTTGTTTGTTTATTTGTTTGTTTGTTTCGGGCAGTTTCACAAGGCATCTGGTTGAAACTAGAGGTGTGTATCGGGACTGGGATCCTGCGGGACGACAAGCAAGAGGTCAGATATGAAGCTTGTGGGATAAATAAAGACCACGTTCAGTACCATTACAACATTCAATAATTCTGCCTTCATTTAAATTAGGCTACTATTTTGCTTCTAGTTTGGAAACCAGCCAAATTTGTTATAAAATATCACAGGCAGGTACAAACTAAAATAATAACTGTGCGAGCAATTAAAAAAACAGTCCCATGCCCATCTCTGTTAAAACAGATTATGAACTCGAGTGAATTCGGTTGAGCCAGAATTCACACACCATGCTGACAGAGCAAAAAAATAAAAAATTCCAGTTTAGGCCATTCCCACAAGTTTAAATTGGAATACAGATACAGATACAGATATGCATTGTGTCATTGTTTTACCCCTCTAGTACACAACATCCCATTCTTCATAACATGCCATTGTCCTGTGAACATGTGGTCGCTAAAAGACGAGCAATAAACTCCCATCCCCTGCAGTTAAGGCATCCTTTAGCAGATAAAATTAGGCCACACTTGAGATAAAAAATGAACGATCTTGAGGAAATTAGACTTGGGTAAATATTTACCCGTAAAAAAATTTCCAGAGAACCTTACAGCTTGGAGGTTGTATACACACGCAAAGCGATTACACTGCCATGGGAGAATGTTTTCGTAGGAACAGGAAAAGGATTAAAGCTGATGGGAGATGATAGATATAAAATGCCTTTAGTCAGTAGGAAATGAGCAGTATCTAGGTCATGTAGCTGTGGATGGACTCATGGAAAAGCATGGAGGTTAAGAATGCAGTGTAAATATCAGTGCTGCACAATGTTAAACGTCCTCACACGAACATCCTCCAAACCAATCCGTCGTCTCTGTTGTCATGGTAATAACTGAGCTACAGAGAGACTTAACTTAACTTTTTATACTGAGGACTGAAGCAGCATCACGTTCCTTTTTTTGCGTTTAATGATTTACAAATTTACATAAATTGAATGTTCAAATTTACAAATAGATCATTTTAAATGTTACAGTTCAAGGTGGAGTGACTTTCTTAAGGTTTTTAAGTTTACTTAAAAAGATTTTTAATTCTTTTTTAAATGTACTTTTTAAGTTTTTAAGTTTACATTTTTTAACTAAGTATTACTTGTTTAACCAGGGGTATTTTTGGGGTTTCTTTTTTAAACTAAATTTAAGCTGACTTGGTTTTAAATGTACTTTTTCAACCTAAATTTATGTTTGCTTTTTAGACATTTTATCTTGACTTTTTAAAACTAAGTTTTCAAGTTTAGATTTTTTAACTAAGTTTACTTGTTTAAGTAAGGGTATTTTTTAGTTTCTTTTTAAACTAAGTTTACTTTTTAAATGGTTTTAAATTTACTTTTTCAACTTAAGTTTGTTTACTTTTTAGACATTTTAACTTGACTTTTTTTAACTTGATTTTTTAACTAGGTTTAAGTTTACTTGTTTAACTAAGGGTGTTTTTCTTAGGGTTTCATTTTTCGAGTTCGAGTTCAGGTTTTAAAATGGTTTTAAATTAACTTTTTCAACCTAAGTTTATGTTTACTTTTTAAACATTTTAACGTGACTACTTAAAACTAAGTTTACGCTTACTTTTTTTTTAACATAGGTTAAGGTTGTTTTTTTCTTCACATCCTCGCCACCATCTGCACCTTTGACTTTTTAGTGTCTTAAAACTGCTACAACCTTTAGAGGCAAAAAAATGTTTCTCAGATATTCTTTGGAAGGTTAATGGTTCTACACTCTTAGAAAAAAGGGTTCCTCAATGGTTCTTTGCTGGGTTCTGGATAATGGTTCTACACACATAGAAAATGGGTTCCTTGAGGGTTCTTTGTATAGCTAATGGTTTTACATCCTTAGACTTCTCTGGATGTATAATGGTTCTATGGTCTTAGAAAAATAGATGATTATTTGGATGATTGATGGTCCTTACTGGAAAAGGTGTTCTTCCATGGTTCTTTAAAAGGTTAATGGTTATACAATGGGCGAAAAAAAGAATTCTCATTGGTTCTTCTGGTGATATCAAAAAAATAGTTATACACTTCTTATTTTTAGATGGTTAAAAATGTTCTCTGTGGTTTTTGTTTGGATGGTTAATAGTCCTACTCTCTTAGAAAAATGGGTTCTTCAAGGATTCAAACTGCGCTTTTAAACATGATCCAATACCCATGATCTGTATTTGTGCAAAATCTGTACACCATCAATAAGACTGAAGAGTAACACTAGAAAAAAAAAATTTCTGTGTGATTTCAACTCCTCAAGCTGTCTTTCTGCCAAGCTGGTGAAGACATCAAGCAGAATTTGAATTATGCATCAAGCCTATCCCTTTTTGAAAAATGATAGCAGGAGAATGTAGACTTTCTCTGTGATATATCACATTAAAGCTGCAATTATCCAAGCAGGTGAGCGCATGTTTGCAGACTGCAATGATCACACAAGTTTGTTTTATTCTCTGAAAATTTCCTAGAGTTGTTTCACTGTATCTGTAAAGATTTGGTGATGACTATTAGTGAACTGTAGCCTCAGCTTTCCTATTAGAGTCAATATTCAAATATAAATCTATGAACAGAAGAGTTGATTACAAAAAAACAACACTTTTTGTTAATAATTGTTACTACTTCCACTATTTAGTATGTACAGGATTTGTGAGGATTTGCAGTGTTTGAATATCCATCACGAGCTTTAAAGCACAAAGAGGCACCATTCTTTCACTGAATTAGCACATCACCAGCAATTTGCGCAGAACAATTAAACAATTATGTTAAAATTGGACCGACAAACTCAATGCCATCTCCTATGAGACCCCTAATATGCACTGTAGCATATAGGGCTGCTTTGAAAGTCAAGTTAAGCACATGTAATGAGGCTTTAATACCAAAATTGTGCATAAAGGTATTCAGACCTCAGACTTAACTATGGAATTAAACATTATTCAGTTTCAGTCATGTGAAAGTTACACACACAGGTGGAGTTTGCCAAAAACAGAGGCGTGTCTCAGTTTTGCATGATGTTTGAACTTGAACATAAACCCAGGAGCTCCAGTGCCACTGCCTCACAGTAACCACAATATGTCATTCTGCAATTCATGTTTTGGGCACCGAAAATATACACTGAAAAATAAATATTTCATAAATATGATGTTATTCTTTTTTTTTAAAAATCCCAAATGGGGGACATTGGAGGAAACAGCATCTTAGTCTGAGACATTGCTTATCCTGAGGATCAAATTTTTATGAATAAAATTATAAACAGTAAGTAAGCAAGCTGTAAGCATAGCAGTTGAGTGCTAGGTCAGCTTATCCTTCAAACCATGGGAGCGTTTTTTCTTTACAGGAGAGCTCGTCGAATTAACAACAAAATAAAACAGGCATTAGTTTATTAATTTGACAAATTAAAACAGCTAGTTAAAAGCAAGATAAAACAGATTATATCCCATGCAAACATGAGGATTTCGTGATTTTGATTTGATTTTTATCTTGTGGCTTCATTAAATTGTGCACACGATTAACTGTTGGTGCAGAATATAAAAAAATAAAATAAAATGCAACATAATAGGATGTGCTGGGTCAAGTGCTATTTTATAAGCTGCTGAAATATGAAAATTAACCCAAATTTGTAGTGATTAATCTGATAATTAAAGCTATTGATATCATCCATGACTCCTATTAGGTCAGCCATTAGTTATAATAATAATTTTTTCACCTCATCGTATTACATTTGAGATCAAAGAAAATGAAGTCACCTGTTTCTTCAGTCCACATTTTCTATCCCCAATTTTTTCAAGCTTAAAAGTAAGCACTTGTGTTTAAAGGTGGTGGTCTAGGCGCTATTAAACATCCCTGACTCAGACACTCCTACTCAAAAAAAAAAATCCAGGAAGCATGAACTATGCAGGTGATTTTAATAACCTGAATAGATATGAATAGTAATCTGCAAATCAACTTAAGAATGTGTGCAACCCGGCTCTGAATATCCACAATTTTCCCAGCATACTTTAATGCATTCATGCATCTTTTTTTTTGGAAGGTATTGTGGGTGCTTGTATATTTTGTTCCAATCAGGGAATACCCAGAGTACCCTAAATATCAGCACTATGTTCTTAGGGGGGTCAGATAATACAGCTGCAGCAGCTATCTAGAGCTTTCCCTTTTCCCTGTGTCAGCAAACTGAGGGTTTGTTATTCTGCACCACATGCCAATTGGCTTGCCCCTGCCTGCATAATCTCCACTCTGCAGCTTTGTCAACAGTCAGGAACAAATTGAGTGCTCATGCAAGTGAGGGATCGCAGCACCCCGTCCACTATGCGCATAATTCTTCCGCACAGGGGGTCTGGGGATGATCCGATTTGCCTCGGAGATGCTTTAGTTTCTGGTGTTAGTCTTCGTGTTTGAGAAAGTGCAGCATGACAGGTTTCCGTATTAAGTGAAAATGTTTATAGGTGCCAATGTTTCCATGTCACTCTGGTGTAATATTTAATTTGGTCAGATGTGTCTGTGATTCCTCAGCACATCAGGGGAACATACACAAAGAGATCTTCATTCTCTGGGTTATTATTCTTGGCTTCATTTTTTTATACGGACATTTCCTTCAGGAAATCTTAAAAATGTTTTTGGACTTGCTCCAACTGGGTTAAAACAGCCATCTGCGGCTTGTCTTTGTCTGCCTTCTCAAAGCCTGGGCTAGGGACAAAAACTTTCCGCACATCTACATCTTACAAAACAGCGGATGAACAGTGAGATTAGAAAGACTCGTTTACACAGTTTGATGCATCACTACATGTTTGGGAATGATATGAAAGGATTTTAAAAGTAAGTAACATGCAGAGCTCATAAAAGAAAGAAAAAAACTATCCTGTGTTGTATGCCGGAGGGATTTCCGATGTTATGAAACGTGCTACTACTGTTTCACAGTTCAGCCTGAAGCAGGAATAACAGATGTAGCGAAGTAGGAGACTTATACTGACCTACTGACCCATGTCTCTGATTTCCAAACACACTATGGAGTGGAGGGACTCAACATGCCTGATCCCTTGTTCCTTCTTTAAAACAAATGAATGTGCTTTGAAATCTGACACAAATGGTCTCGGTTTAAGTTCAATATGTCACACATGTGTTCAGTAAACATCACAACAGAACCACCATGGTTCCGGTAGGAAAAAAGTCAAATTAACCTTCAATAAAATATTTAATGGTTGGTTCAGATTTCTCAAGGTGGGTCCATGAAGTGTAAGGGGAAAAAACAATGGACATCACAATCAACCACTATAAAATGTGTTATAGATATAAATAGTATAGTATCTTCCTATAAGCTTAGTAGATGGGTTGTGTGTATTGGGGTTAATCCAAACTGAAATTTTCACATTTTAAGCCATAAACACGTGAAAAATTTTCCAAACGTTTCACAGATTCAGATGATAGTGCACATTTGCAACATATGAATATTTGGATCAAATAATAAATCTATGATATCATGAGTTCATGTGGATTTTTTTTAAAAGATTTTTTTAAAAATTTTTTTACAAGGTCCCTGGGTGCAAAAAGATAGCGAACCTCTGGATTAGATGACATTACACTCTGAGAACTAAATTACTTTTGCTGGGGTCATATCATCAAGGCTGAACCTGGGAAAGGGCATGTGGTGGTACCTTCAATTAGCTCCCTGGTCCTTAAGGTCTAGTTATACACCCTAAAAGATACACACTGAATATACAAAACATGCAGCAACAGTTTGGTGCCTTTATTAGTACCTAGATTAGTAATGAAGAAACAATACAATATATTGCACAGCCCCAGAGACAGGTAGTGATCTCTTTCATTGCGACAGGTCTCTGGTGCTCAGACTATTTGTAAAAAAAAAAAAAAAAAAAAAAAGACAAAAAAAAGACTTGAGAGGTGACTCGAGCACGAGAGTTTTGCAAAAATACATTTGCAGAAATTAGTTGATTATAATGAACTTTTCACTTACCGTCGGGTCTTTGTACCTGCGGCTGTTCCTGCCGTCCCCCAGCGGAAAGGAGTGAACGCACAGCGCGCAGGACAGCACCAGCAACAGCGTGGTCATCGTGCGTGGTTATTTATTTATTTATCTTAAAAAGAAAAAAGAAAAAAAAAAACAAAAACGCGCGCAACTCAAACCCCAACAACACCTGCCGCGTGCACTCTCACCTTCGATCCGACCCGGACCAGAGCACGCACGCGCTGGTCACTTGATGGGAGAGAGGGTGTGTGAGAGAGTGAGAGATGAGAGAGTATGGCTAGAGAGAGAGAGAGAGAGAGAGCGAGAGAGAGAAAAGTGGAAAGAACGCGCGCGCGCTCCTTATTAGCCGGTGCAGTGCAGGAGAGTCGCGCTGCTGCACAGGATTTATACCCTCCGAGTTCTTTGTTCTCCTTTTCTTCAAATTGCATCCCTGCTTTTTTTTTTTTTTAATGGCCGGAGGAACAAGTTCATGAGCGCTCACGTGACTTAGTTTGGTCCGTCCTGCGTGTGTGTGCGTGAGCGCGCGAGGGGAGGCAGGTTTTCATCAACCACAATACAACTGGTGCAGTTGAAGGTGGATTATTTATTTTTTTTTTTTTGAGTGTATGTGTGCAACAAATAAATGTATTGTTATTCAACTTGAGCCAACAATAGATCACGTGACAGAAGTGTGTAGGCTGAAGATACAAGTTTGATCTTGAGTGTTAGTGATAATTACACTGCAGCTGTGTGTGTGTGTGTGTGGGGGGGGGGGGGGGTGTTGGACAGCAAAAAGCACAGTGTTAATGATGATGTTAAATTGAGCCCTCAAAGTTGAATTAAGTCTGAGATCATTCTGTTAACTCTTTGTGTCCCGGTTGATTATGCACTTCCAGAAAAGAAGGTACTAATGTGTACCTTTTAAGGTACAAACTAGAGTGCTACGTACCTCGAAATGTAAATATTAGGCTAGAATTGCTCCCATGCAACAAAAAAAAAACCTCACCATCCATCCATCCATTCAAACCGCTTATTGTACACAGGGTCATGGGGGGAGCCTGGAGCCTATCACAGGGTTCCCATGGAACTCGATGGGGGGCTAACCCATCACAGGACATCCCATCACTAGAGACAATTTGGAAATGCCAATCACCTTACAACGCATGTCTTTGGACTGGGGGAGGAAACTGGAGTATATGGAGAAAACCCCTGAATCACAGGGAGAACATGCAAACGTTGCGCATGCAGGACAGAGGAGGGATTCGAACCTCCAACCCCAGAGGTGTGAGGCAAACGTGCTAACCACTCAACCCCCCCCCATCTTGTTATTATGAAATATGTAATTTATTATTACGAGAAAAGCGTCTGACAAAACTGGACAGTTATAGATTGGAAAAACGTCACCTGGTCTTTATCCAATCTTCATCTGCCCAGTTTCAGTGCCCAATGTATCCTGAGATTCCTGTTTTTGGCTGACAGGAGTGGAACCTGATACGGTCTTTTGCTGTTGTAGCCTATCCATCTCAAGGTTTGACATGCTGTACATTCTGAGATGCTTTTCTGCACACCACGGTTGTAAAGAGTGGTTATTTGAGTTACCATAGCCTTCCTATCAGCTCGAACCAGTCTGGCTATTCCGCTCTGACCTCTCTCATCAACAAGGTGTTTCCGCTGTCTGAACTGCCGGATGTTTTTTTTTGTTTTTGTCACCATTCTGTGTAAACTCTAGAGACAGTAGTGTGTGAAAATCCCATGAAATACTCAAACCAACCCATCTGGCACTAACAACCATGCAACAGTCACAGAGATCACATTTCTTCCCCTTAACTTGTATCAACTTGATTTTATGCATGACCCTGATGCCACATGATTGGCTGATTGATTAATTACATGAATAATATAGTGACTGGTGAGTGTAAATACGTTATAAAAACAACATAATTGATACGTTCTAACAATTGTGCAGTTGACAGTATTAGGTCCACTTTTTGACACTCTACACGAAGAACAAGTTCAGCATTGAAGATTTTGCTGTGTAAATGTTTCTGAAATGCTGCTGTATTAAGTGGCTTCACTTGAAGTGAACATTTTAGGTAAAGCTATGCGACGTAACTTTTTTTTTTTCCTCAACAGAAGCAACAGAGTTTTTGAGCCAAGCCAGAGTGGTGCATGCTTGAATTGTCCGCCCCGACCTCAAAACACCGGGCAATGAGAAGACACATTTCTCAAATGCCTCTGGTTAGAGGGCTTGAACGGTGTCATTACTGCAGAGGTTCATTGCTGAGGAAATTGTCTGTTTCGGAATGCATCAGTAAATTAAAGGGTCGTCACTGATCTCTTTTGAACAGTATCAGCGCGGGCTGTCATCATGACATTTCCTCTCCGGGGAGACTGACCAATCAGCCCGCTTGACAATGCAGATGGACACTAAGTCATCAGGCGTGAATGGACCAAGTCCAGGCAGGTCAATTTACACTTTAAACATGCTTGAGAGATTGGAAAGGGACACACAGGAGATTATTGTATAAAATATACAGTGTAGTGGTGATATTCAGCGTATGAAATATTTCTTCTGAAACCTTTTATAGGTGTTCTATTGAATCAGGCTATATCATAAACCATTTAAATCGCAGGTTCTCTTTGTAGGAAACAAAACACTTTGGGGGCTGTTGTTATAGAAAAATAATCAACCTGAAGAGTTACCTGAAGTGTTTTATTCCTCATACTGTACATCATTGCAATTTGTCAACAATTACAATTTTCTTATTTACATGTTGAACTTTTTAGCGATTTATAGTTACATTCAATGTTGCAGAATGCCTGTGAAGCAAAGCTATTCCTGTTATCTCTTACTTTATAGCAGCTACAGTTGTTTTCTCACCAGAAACTGGAAAGTGCAAAGGTCTAGGTCCAGAAGACTTTCACATGGTGGAAAACATACAGTACTGGTTGTAACAAAGTTCTGACACTGGAGACTCCTTCCATCACCATGTCAAGGATTATACATCTTACAACACATCTTTTAATCTGTGTAATTACAATTAATTTTATCAGCCAATTTTCACTGGATATTTTGAATCCAATATAGTCTGATCAGTCTTGGAATCTTTTTTCCCCTTAAGACACTTGCTTTTAAACTTCCTAAAGTAGTAAAACATAGCAAACGTTCTTTGAATCTTCTCTCAGTGATGTCAGAGCGTATGTTGCAGCTCTGCAAACCCTGTCAAATAACCATCAGTCATTCCCCTTTCTTCATTCTTCGTCTTCCTGTAACAAAAAGCCCTGTATTCTGTCAGAGTTGAAACAAAAAGCTTCCTTATGTTGCATTGTTTTATATCCGATGTTGGTTTACACCACCATGAGCCAAGATATACAACTTTCATAACTGATCTCATATTGCTCTTGGCAGATCGAGATGTAGGCCATGGCATTAATTAGAGTTATCCTCAATGTTGACGCAAACGAATGATAATTAAGATGAATGGGCCCTGAAACTATATACTTTTTTAGGGTTCAGAGAAGGACTGATATTACCCTAAAGTTTTATCTGATAGGGACAGGAAAGCGAGAACATGAGGACAGAAACTTGGCAGGTTCCATTAGATAAGAGTCAGAAGGTCATGATTGCTTAAAGAAAGCCAAATGTTCTGAAATAGATTGAATCAAAAAACAACTCAGCAGCACTTTCATGTCATTCACCTTGTTCAAGTTACAATGTAAACCTAAATGACTGAACTTTTTTTCCCCCCATCTAAAGTGTCAAGTGTTCCCGGGATTTGCTCCGTATTTATGTACGGCTTGTGTTAAAGCTCATGTGGAGTCATTTATCATTATGGATCGGCTGTTTGAGACTGGTTGTCATTTTTATCCTTATCTTGCTGCTTATTACAAGCAGCACATCCATAAAGCTTTAAGACATCTTCTATAAAGTATATGCATGTCATCTTACCTTTGCGGAAATGTGCTTACTTCATACAGAGGCATGGAATTATGTTCCTAGGCTGAAGAATGCATTAAAATGCATTATAAAGCACAATTCCTATACAGCATTGCTTAGTTAATGAGTCTGTATGTGAGCTGAATGAATGATTTTCATGTCCTAAAGTAAAATGCTAATCAAATTCGCATTTACAATACTGTATGCATTATTATATTATAATATGTATAAATACATATTATTTATGTATTTATTAAGCCCACATGTTAGCTAAATAAATAGGATAAATAAATGACTTCAGCGAATAAATCTACCCATAATCAAAATTGAGGTACCTTCTCTTTACTGTAAAGGCAAAGTCATACCTCGAATGTCACCTCACAAATTTTGACTTAAGCCTATTATAAATCCTCCAGCATTTTTTTACAAAAGATTTTTGGATCCTTGGAATTATAAAGGCTCTAGCAATTGTTATGTCAAGCCAGAACTTTTCAACTTCAAATACATTTAAGCCACATGATGATTTTGGTGTAAAATCTTTTACATATATTCAGTGGCATGTAAGTAACATATTGCTAACATGAACTTATTTTTGCTTACAAATACAACATTGTAATTACAAGATTTTTGTTTATTCAGTGCTTATGTATGTATTATGAAGGCCCTATGTAATAGGTAGTATAACTACCTATACTATTAATAGTACAGAGAAATGACAATACAATAGCATCCATTGCAAAGACTCAGGAAAACATAATACACTGACTTAAAGGTCTATTAAACAGCACCACAATCCAATCCCATATAATGAGAAATGGAGAAAAGAATGAGGTAGAAGGATTCGGTAATAGTCATTAGTACTAATATGCCAATAATTATACTATGAAATGGGGAATAACAGCCACATGATGATGGTTCATGAAAACACAAGACATAGTCTAAACCCAAACTAGCTCTGGGATGTTTTCTCTGTGGTTGTGGTACCAAAACTCCAGTTTTCCTTGACTCGTGTTTTTAAATACAGTAATAAAGTATTTGTATCTGCATTTGTAATGATGCCTCTAGGAACATTTTAGCACCACCCAGTGGAAGAACATATATGTGCCATGAAATCTTTATGCTACACCTCTAACCTTTTTACAAGTTCAGAGGTCAGTGTTGGGGAAAGTCTTGTTATTCTTACTTTGAATAAAATCCCTGTCTGTTAATGAGTGGGTGCTGATTTTCGTTGCCCGGGTTGCCATTGGAAGGCACCACAAGGACCGGCCACAACAAAGCCAAATAAACCAGCAAGCGAGTGACGACTTTCCCCCACGGAATCACTTATAAACACTAAACGGTCGCTGGAGCACACAGGCAGGCTGTCGGCTTCAATTACTGACAGATTTGCCTTTGAACTAAAAGCGTTAAACCATCACTGCTCGCTCTGGTGGAAGAGGAACCACAGTTAGTCTAAGGCATCTCAAATGACCAAAAAAAACGCCTTAAGAAGGGGAAAAAATCAATAGCTTAGTTTTGTTGTTTTTTTCTCTTTCTAGAAACTCAGGTTTACAGAGGAGACTTGACGGCTAATATCTAGTATCAATATATTTACAATGATACACAGATAAAGTCAGATAGGTAGCTGCATTCACATTGTTTCAAGTCTGATACAGGCATGTAATGTTTCCTCTGAATACCATACACAATAAACTGGAAAGTTGTAACTCTTTCGTAACTTACAGTTCTGTCATCTGTCCTTTTGTGCAGTTTGTTCTTTGATTGGACAGTGCTTAGTCTATCTGTTTTTAGTTTCTTATCCAAAGTCATTTTGGGGGAAAAGGATGATAGAGCGAATAATCTACCTTGTTCATGGTCATCACAACATGACAAGTTATGAATGTTTCTGAAAATATCAGGCACAATGGAGAATAAATCTAAGGAGCGTGTCACTCTGTGTAATCACGAATCTACAGTCTGGGCTAGAAAGAAATCAGCCTAAACCATGCTTCTTTCTTCTTTATACCATTCTGTGTGTTTTCCTTATGACCATTGGTGGTGCTGTTGCGCTCAGTTCCGCAAAAACAAACAAACAAACAAAACAAAAAAACCCCAAAATAACCCACTTTTGTTAAGAGCAAATGATCTAATATGGATGCCAAAAATGAAACCGAATATCGATGTCTATTTATCTTTGACACATCTACAATACCTAACGTGTACTTCATCTCAGAGACTCAAAAGTGTATCGGAAGTTTAAGTGTATCGGAAGCCTGTGTTTGTTTTATGGTGATAAAACTGAGGAGCGTAAACTCCCCACACACAATTCAACACCTCGGTGCAATTTCACTTACAAATGAAGTTTGCTTTGCTTTATGGTTTTATTATAGGGGAGAATTACAGTGTGTCAGCAAAATAAAACTCATGGATGCAGCAAATCACTTCTCTCGCTCTAGCTTTATCTCTCACAAACAGGCCTTTCATGGTTCTAGGTTTATAAGTAAGGAATAAAACACTTCAAGACTTCAGGCAGTTATAGGAAAATAATCAACGAAAAGGTGGTGTGATGAAGCAGGGTTACTGTTTTCAGACATCCTGAAGTGTTTTATTCTACTTATACCACAGGAACAACCAATGATTACAATTTAAAATTATTAATGGACGTCATACTTTTTAAAATTTGTTGACTATTCCAAAGCACTGACACTGGAGACTCCTTCCATAAATGTTACATTAAAAAAAAAAACTTCAGCATATCAGTGATTGTACTATTTTCACTGTTAACATGTAAATGTCACTTTTTAAAATCTGTTTATTATTAGGCTTGAATTATGTGGAGAGCCATACAAGTCCCTGTGAATTAGCTGTTACTATAGAAAAACTTTCTGACCAATGAGATTAGAACATTCAACGTTGGTATAAAAGCTGATAAAATGGCCGTCATTCGTTGCATCTACTGTACTATCTGGGAATTAAACATGCTGCACAAACTACAGCATTGTGAAATAAATGAACAAAACTTTGAGTTTAATTTGCACCAAATGATCTATAGTAATAGTCAGTTTGAGCAGCAGTGCTCGATGGGGTCAGTGTAGCTCAGCAGTTAATGCTTAATGGTTCGCTGAAGCTAGCTGTTTTGAAACTTAAACTCCAAACAAACGTAGCCTCTCCATTCAGCATTCACACCTTCAGGAAGTTAGGCCTTAACGTCCGATGCTAATGCAAGAAAGTGAGCTTTCTAGACTGGCAGAAATGTAGAGATGCTTCTTTACTTTTAATCCTGATTAACTGGTTGGATGTTTGTGCTCCACATTAATTGTTCTTTTCATAGTTACAGAGTCTGGGTCACCAAATTAGACCAGATAGATATTTTAAAGATGGAAGGAGATTCTTGCCAAATATTGCAAAAAAAAAATAAAATAATAATAATAATAAATCACTGACCACCTTTAAGGTTCTGTGTGTGCGAGCAAAAGGTTAGGAGTTCAAATCCCAAGACTGTCATACAGCCACTGTTTGGCTCTTAAGCAAAATCACTTAACTCTAAACTGCTTATTTATATATTTTCTGAATGGTGTCCTGCCTCAGTGCTTGTAAGTCAGTGCATGCCATTTTTACATTCATATATCATATTAGTCTTTTTTTATTTTTCATTTTTAATTTGTCTCTTTCTTTTATGTTAAATTGTATTACATTTGAAAAAACCCTGTCTGCTTCTTCAGTCCGTATTGCCTGGACTATATTGAACAAAAATGTTTCTGATGCTTCTAAAAAGACCTGACATCCTTGGAGCTGTGATCTACATACAGATGATTTACACACACTGATTGGGGTGCGTGCGTAACCCGTCTCTGAATATGAGAAACTTTCCCTGCATAAATATTGACATGACATGTGGTCTTAACTCTGAATGCGGCTCAAATGGATGAAAATTGTTTCCCCGAACAATACGGAAATATCAAATTTATCATATTTGTAATCTTTTATAAAATGCAAATGTTCTGTCTTTTTCACAGCTATTTTTTTGATTGGTCTGTTACAAACGCAGAAATGCTGAAGCTTCTGATGGAAAGCACTTGTTGTCAGTAAATAACTGTTCTCTTGTTTTTTTGTTGTTAAGATGAATCAGGTTGACAATTTTAATGGAATAAAATCACTCTGTAAGGCTGTAAATATGCAATCTGTAACCCATGTAATCTGAAGATGGGCTGGCGGATAAATATCTTATCATGTTGCGGGAATTGTGCATACTACAGCAACAGTAGTTTAGATTCTGGTTCTGTTTTAATATATAAAAGAGTGATGTCCATGTGCATCATGTTTCCCTCAGAATTAGAGTACATTTAACACAACATCTAAATATAATTGTAGTTATGCTGAATACATTCCACACTGCCAGGAAGTGTTTCCTGTTTAGATAACTGGATGTGAAGATATTCGACTTGGAATTAAAAGGAAAAGGCGTAGGAAGCGTAGGAATTTGACATTCATAACTGATAGGTTTTCCTCTGTGTATTTCCTTATAACTCTATCCATCTGTTAGAATGCAAACAGTTTTTTATATTTGTTTTCATTTTTACATTTCACATGAAGCTTATATCTTTTCCTTTGCAGTTTTACTGGCATGTAGATAAAAATAAAAATCATCAGCGAGGTTTGAGATAATCCTATCATTTTCACATTTTCACTTAGGGGTGTACTCACTTTTGTTGCCAGCGATTTAGACATTAATGGCTATGTTGAGTTATTTTGAGGGGACAGCAAATTTACACTGTTATACAAGCTGTACACTCGCTACTTTACATTGTAGCAAAGTGTCATTTCCTCAGTGTTGTCCCATGAAAAGATATAATAAAATATTTACAAAAATGTGAGGGGTGTACTCACTTTTGTGAGATATATATATATATATATATATATATAGTGCTTTAATATTTCAATATTGTATTAAAATAAAACATCCGTATGTTTAAGCTCACAAAATCACACAGTACATGGTATTCATTTTCACTCCTGTACATAAATAAGGCCAGTAATTCTGTACAACACTCATTAGTGCATGCCAGAATACTGTTCTGTCCCGTATCTTATACAAAACATGTACACACACTGTATATTTTAGGCGCATGCTAAGAAATGCTGTAGAGCAAAGATGCCTTAAAAATAATTAAATTAAATGTTTCTACTTTAAAAAATACTGTAAAGAGCAGTGAAACAAAGTTAATATTTGGTGTGACAAAAAAATAAAAATAAAAATAATAGTCTCCGGTACAATTAGTGCAGTTTTATAAGGAAATGAGCTGGTAAGTTTTATCGAGCATCTTGAAGAACCAGCCACAGTTCTTCTGGAGACTTTGACTTTCGCACTCGCTTCTTATTTTTGCAGCAAAATCCAGCAGCCTTCATTGTGTCTTTTGTCTGAAAAGTGTCTCTTACGTAATATGCTGCTTTCTTTAATGACATACAAACATTTTTCTGTAACATTTAATTTTGTGCTGGAAAACTAATGTTTGGGAATCTAAAATGTTTTTTTGTACTGACTTGATAATGTAGAAGTCATAAAATAAAAAATCTATAACAAAGTTTGTACTAAAAAACATAGGGTGCCTAAAACTTTTGCACAGTACTGTATATATACAAATATATTTGTGGCTGTATTCGTGTGCGTGCAAAGCTCTATGTTTACCTCAATATGTGATTGGAGATAGTGGATGATGTAGAATTTGTTTTGTGCATAAAATGCATCCTTGCTAAAAATTTGTGCTGCCGTCAGCCTTTTTTTTTTTTTTTTTGAAAGCGGTAGAGGGGGTGTGAGGCTCCTCCATCTGATAAAAATGCAAGCCAGACTTGTCAAGCAGTCTCTCGGCTATGAATGAGATTCGGGTAAACAGGCTCAGGCTGTAACATGAAAGAGCCCTGGGGTGATGAGTCACTCACTCACCCCCTTTTTCTCTCTCTCTATTGTCCCCTTCCCAGGAACCACTGACCACAAGAAAGGTAAGGGGAGGATGGGGGTCGTTCTAGGACAGAGTTAAAAACAAAAAACAACAAAAAAAAACATGCTAGCCTAGGATGTAGCTGATAGTGTGGTGTGTTTCTTTTCACATATATGCTGCCATGACAAAAAAAATATCTCATTGTCTTGTTCATATCACGTTGGCTAAACAAAACGCTTAATGGGGCGACAAAAAGGAGGTCATTAATTTAAAGCTTGGCACCACGTTTATTACCCTGTCCACAGAGCAATAATTAAGAGCAGGAGAGCAGCTGTGAGTCAGGGCTGGTGACCTCCAGCTGCATCGAGTTCATGTAGACACTTCCTGCCTGCATTACAGAATTCATCACAGGTCAAGAATCATTCATTCACCTGGAAAGACTCAAAGTGGTGTACTTGGAGCTGTGGGATATGTAATAAGTAACATGGGTGAAACCAAGAGAAAAGAATACATACCACTGATATCCTGCAAAATTAGGGGCATGCTGTTATAGGAAAATAATCAACGACAGGGTGGCGTGATGAAGCAGAGTTTATGTTACGAACAGAAGTTGATTATTTTCCAATAGTTGCACAAATAGTTCTATTCCTACCAGTATCAATTTTCCAACTAGTCAATTCATGTCATTCTTTTTTTAAGCCATTCATAGTTAATTTTCATGTTGTGGAACACCCATTAAACAAGTTAGTTCAGCTGTAAACCCACAAAGCACAAACTGCACCCAAGGAGGAAAACTTACTGACTGTTACAAAGACACTGTCTTTCCGTACATGTTAAATAAATACTTTATCTCATCATGTTATTTGTTTTTCTTTGTTAAATAACACATTTTCTAAAATTATATGATCAATTTTTTTAGGCTTAGAGCACATTGAAATATATAAATCCCTGTGATTTGAATTACATCCAGAACTAATTTTCTATCAGAGCCTCTGTTATAAAAAATTACTCAACACCTTCTGACCAATCAGAATCAAGAATTCAACAATGTGGTGGTACACAGATGCTTACAAAACACTGATAGACATATAACATCAGCTGCAATTGAATTTGGTGACCGAAATTGATATTATTCACTTTTAGTTCCGAATAAATAATCATTTGTGAATGAAACATACCGTTACTGAACCACGTACTTCAGACAGTTAAAAGAACTCCATCTACAATCAGGGGCAAGGAATCATTTTGGTTAATTTGGTTAAATATAACTTATCCCATACATACGGTATTTCTCCGTGCTTATTTATCATGACTTGCCATATTCTCCTCCAGTTTTGTCTGGATTTCGCCACTTTAAAAGGTTTTTTAAAATCTCTTCTGGACCTGGCATGTATCAACTCTCAAAATGTGGTCATGTTCCTGCTTCTACAACTGCAAGCAAACAAGCAAAGAATGGAAATGGAAAACTGAACGAATGCAGTTATAGAAATCTGGTGTTCTAAAAGATCTTGTGTTTAGGAGTTCTGTTTAATAGTCTGAGTATGTTTCAAGGTTTTTCTTGCTTGAAAGATGCCTTTTGTTTCTAAAATATACTGTGAGCATTAGTCATCGTTTTTCCTCAAAGGAAAAGTGTCTTGAGCACCATGGTATACTACTTGTGAAAATAAGATGACCAGATGATAAGCCTTCCCCTCAGCTTGAGTTAGCCAGCCTGTCTTGCTCGAGACGCATTTCAATGTACCAAAGAACTTTTTTAGAAATCGTCTGATTATCTTTGGTAGCACAAATTAGCCTGTCTTTTAAAGATTAATAAGATTTAAGAATACCATCCTTCACTGAAAAAGAAAAAAAAAAGACCCCATTATGGAGACCCGACCGAGCATTTATCCGGTCTAAAGGAAACAGGACCATACACAGTGCAAAATGTGCTCTGAATCACTAACTTTTATCCAGGAATAGAGTGTGAATCACTGCAATTTGAGACCCCCAAGTGCTGCTTTGCCACACACTGAGCGGATGCTGTCAGGACCCTGGAAAACCACAAGATCTTTTTGGGCATATAGACAATTTTGTGAGACAATTTTGCCTTTCTCAGTCTATGGGACCACTGAATGTAGGTTAAACAAAAACACTTCATAATGTGCTTTCAAAATATAAAGAAATCCACATCATCATGGCTTTAATAATAGAGACGCCATATGATGTGCTGATAATTTACAGCTTTACTTCTGGCTGTAACAAAGTGCTGACACTGGAGACTCCTTCCATATATGCTATATAAATATCTCCTCACAGAAAACGTCACAATATCAACAATTATATGCCATAGAAGGTCCTGAGAATCAGCTGTTACTATAGAAACGATAAGGAGTGCATCAATACAAACCTGTGATTTGCCTCACAGCCGGAACTACTGTCAGAGCTGCTGTTATAGAAAATTTATCCACATCCATCTGACCAATCAGAATCAAGAATTCAACATTACCAAACCATAAGTAATTTCCCTGCTTGTTTTATCTGTTCATTCAAAAAAATGTTTTATAACTTATCAAAAACCACATTTGTTACAAAATATTGGTAAGACAACTCAAGTCATGTTAATAAGCATAAATATTGGCACCCACCAATCAGCCTTAATTATAAATTTCACCAATCAACCACTAGAAACATTCATTCGGCCATATTGTTTATTATGGAATTATTTCTACTCATTGATTGAATGAATAATGACCCATGATAGTGTAAATACATCATATAATATATGAATTAATAAGTTAAGACAACCTTAAAGTATTACCCATTGTTAGTGCAGTTTTAACTTGAACAAGCTTGTCTACTGTACAGGCTCTTCATTGTTTAAATACAATAATGTAGTTAGTTAGCTGTTCTAGAAGTACTGAACAAAGTACATTACCACGAATGATACAATCTACAAAGAAACTTTCAGCAGATCTGAAAGTTTCTTTGTAGATTGTATCATTCCTGGTTTGACTCAAAGCTTTGAATGCTCTGTGACTAATGCTTCCATCACACTGGAGTACTATCACTTGCTCCCTCACTTTTAGTTATGTATAGACCTTCCTAAAAAGAGAGAAAAAATAAACCACAGTCTGTATCAATAGCATGTAAAAAGAATCTTTGCCAAGATTTGTTGAAAACATTTATAAGCAGTTCGTGCTTATAAATGAGCTATATCACGTTTACGTCCATCTGCCATCTGCTAGCTCTGACACAAGTTTTTTTTGTCACATACTTAGATAGCATTTTCCCACCAACAATTTTTTTACTCCAACCACTTCTAACAATGCCACAAACAATCATCGTCTCCATTTTAATAAGGGTAATTATGCTTTATCCAGACCAAAACATCACTGATTTAATGCAGCAGAGACACCCAGCATATCCGTCACACAAGACTTTTCAGAAGACTCAGATTTAGACAAATAATTCTGTACAAATAACATAATTCTTCAGAAAACATATATGAACAAGCATGAACTTGTACTAGAGAGTAAGGTGGATGTTAATGTAGAAGTGCAGGTATGTAAATGACAGATGTGAGAGCGCCATCTTGTGATGTAAAGTGTAAAACAGTTCTTTGTCCTCTGTAAGAGAAAGAAGACAGGTTAGAGATGGATGGATGGATATATAGTTATTAGATAGTTAACTATAGATAGTTAACTCTATAATTATTGACACCCTTAAATCCCAGAATTATTGGCACCCTTAAAAAACTGAGTGTATGATATATCACACAATGGTTAAAAAACCACAACAAGCAAACAAACAAAAAAAAAAAAAAAAAAAGTTTTTCTAATTCTATCATTGGGGGAAAAATTTTCTTTCAAAAAATTACCTAAAAAATAGCCTACCTCTTTCAAAATTATATTGTTTTACCAGGAGGAGGACACAAGATCATACAGTAAGGAGGATCGCAGTTTCAGTTCTAACACTTCCTGAGAGAATTACACAACCACTGAATTTCACCTAGCATCACTGGAATAATGAGCTGTGGTCAGATGAGACCAAATGTTTGGCTAAAAATGGAAAGAAAATCCTCTGAAACTACTGTTGGCATTGGATCAGTGATGCTTTGTGGTTTTTTTGCAGCAGGTGGTAAAGATTAATAGCATTATGAATTTCATAAGGCACCAGGACATTTTAGGCCAAACACCTCTGCCAGGAGGTTAATATTTGGGCTCCAACAGATGAACCCAAACATACAGACAGATGACAAATTAAAGGAAAAACCAGGGCCTCTGTTCTAAATGCTGTGGGGAGGCATATATTTATTTTGCTGACAAGATTTGGCTCTACTTAGAGAGAAGCATCACTGCAAATTAATCCAAACTTCTTCTGCCTGATCACCTTTACCCTACGATGACACATTTCTATCCTGATGGGCGTTGTCTCTTCCAGGATGACTCAGGGCATGAGGGCTCACTGAATGGTTTGATTAGGATGTAAATGATGTAAATCAGCTATGCTATGACCTTCACACCCACGACATCTCAACCCAGTCGAACACCTATGGGAGATTTTGGAGTAACGTGTTAGAAGTTGAAGGCAGAAGAGAGCAGGTGAGTTTTCAGCTTGTACTTACATTCTTACCAAAAAAATAAAAAATAAAAATCTAGAAACCTTTGTTTTGTTAGGTTTGTACATCTGCAGGAACCCTTAAATGGTTCTGTGAACCATGTATCTTTCAGAGCCTTTAGAACTTTGAGGAATCCTGTACAATTGGACTTTTTACATTTTCAACTTTGAAAACACGAACATAATCCTGTGCATAATATATGCAAATATTCAAAAAGTGAAAGTAATCTCTTTCAGGCTTTTACTTCACAATTACTCTTCTGTTTAAAAGAGTATAAACTGATTAAAATATTCTAGCCCATTTAGGTGTATACGTGAAAGTTTTAATTGTCAGCCTGCCTTTTAATTTAATATCATTATTGGATAATTTGTTTGCATGATATCATGGTGCGCCGCAAGAGTTGCCAGATTGCACAATATTCTACACTTTTAGGCATTTCTCTAATCACATGGGTTATAGAAAATGACAATGGGCTTGTAGATGCTACAACAACAACAACAACAACAACAACAATAATAATGTATAATAATGTGGGGCTCTGTGGCTTAGTGGTTAACATGTTTGCCTCGCTCCTCCGGGGTTGGGGGGTTTGAAATGTGCATGGAGTTCGCATGTTCTCCCCGTGCTTTAGGGGTTTCCTCCAGGTACTCTGGTTTCCTCCCCCAGTCCAAACACATGTGTTGTAGGCTGTTGGCATTTCAAAAATTGTTCATAGTGTGTGAATGGGTGTGTGAATGTGTGTGCGATTGTGCCCTGTGATAGTTTGGCATGTGCCCCGAGCTCCCTGGGATTGGCTCCAGGCTTCATGCAACACTGTGTAGGATACGTGGCACAGAAAATGGATGGATGGATGGATAACAATAATTTATATATGTTATCTATTATTTACATACAGAGATGAAATTGTCATTTGGAAACAGAATTGTTTAACATATATATCTTATGTATAATATATGTTAAACAATTCTGCTTCCAAATGACAATTTCATCTCTGTATGTAAATAATAGTAAATTTTATATATATATATATATATATATATATATATATATATATATATATATATATATATATATATATATATATATATATATACACACACACACACACACACACACACACACACACACACACACACAGTGGGGGAAAAAAGTATTTGATCTGCTGCTGATTTTGTACGTTTGCCCACTGACAAAGAAATGATCAGTCTATAAGTTTAATGGTAGGTGTATTTTAACAGTGAGAGACAGAATAACAACAAAAAAATCCAGAAAAATGCATTTCAAAAAAGTTACAAATTGATTTGCATTTTAATGAGGGAAATAAGTATTTGATCCCCTATCAATCAGCAAGATTTCTGGCTCCCAGGTGTCTTTTACACAGGTAATGAGCTGAGATTAGGAGCACTCCCTTTAAGAGAGTGCTCCCTTTAATCTCAGTTTGTTACCTGTAAAAAGACACCTGTCCACAGAAGCAATCAATCAATCTGATTCCAAACTCTCCACCATGGCCAAGACCAAAGAGCTGTCCAAGGATGTCAGGGACAAGATTGTAGACCTATACAAGGCTGGAATGGGCTACAAGACCATCGCCAAGCAGCTTGGTGAGAAGGTGACAACAGTTGGTGCGATTATTCGCAAATGGAAGAAACTGTCAGTCTCCCTCGGTCTGGGGCTCCATGCAAGATCTCACCTCGTGGAGTTTCAATGATCATGAGAACGGTGAGGAATCAGCCCAGAACTACACGGGAGGATCTTGTTAATGATCTCAAGGCAGCTGGGACCATAGTCACCAAGAAAACAATTGGTAACACACTACGCCGTGAAGGACTGAAATCCTGCAGCGCCCGCAAGGTCCCCCTGCTCAAGAAAGCACATGTACAGGCCTGTCTGAAGTTTGCCTGAATGATTCAGAGGAGAACTGGGTGAAAGTGCTGTGGTCAGGTGTGGTCAGATCTCTTTGGCATCAACTCAGCTCGCCATGTTTGGAGGAGGAGGAATGCTGCCTATGACCCCAAGTCATAACACCATCCCCACCGTCAAACATGGAGGTACATTATGCTTTGGGGGTGTTTTTCTGCTAAGGGGACAGGACAACTGCACCGCATTAAAGGGACGATGGACGGGGACATGTACCGTCAAATCTTGGGTGAGAACCTCCTTCCCTCAGCCAGGGCATTGAAAATGACCTTAATGACTTGGAGAGGATCTGCAAAGAGGAGTGGGACAAAATCCCTCCTGAGATGTGTGCAAACCTGGTGGCCAACTACAAGAAACTTCTGACCTCTGTTATTGCCAACAAGGGTTTTGCCACCAAGTACTAAGTCGAAGGGGTCAAATACTTATTTCCCTCATTAAAATGCAAATCAATTTATAACTTTTTTGAAATGCGTTTTTCTGGATTTTTTTTGTTGTTATTCTGTCTCTCACTGTTAAAATACACCTACCATTAAAATTATAGACTGATCATTTCTTTGTCAGTGGGCAAACGAACAAAATCAGCAGGGGATCAAATACTTTTTCCCCCACTGTACACACACACACACACACACACACACACATATATAAATATATATATATATATATATATATATATATATATATATATATATATATATATATATATATATATACACACACACACATATATATATATATATATATATATATATATATATATATATATATATATATATATATATATATATATATATATATATATATATATATATATATATATATATATATATATATATATATATATATATATATATATATATATATATATATATATATATATATATATATATATATATATATATATATATATATATATATAATGGATAAAAGTATGCCATGGCCATTAACAAACTAAGGAACAACAGGGGGAAAGACTAAGGAACTAACTAAGGAAAGAGGAATAACACTTCGGGATGTACTGTTATTGAAAAAGAATCAACTTTCGCTTCATAACGCCGAATATTTTCCTGTAACAGCACGCGCTCAATTGTTTATTTAGAGATTACATAAGACCCAAGAAAACAACTCTGGCAACCCTGTAAAGTTCTACCTGCGTACCTGGCCGTAATCTTTATAAAAGACCCGCAGTCGCTTACTACTACCGTAATTACACAACATTACAAACAGACCTGCTGTATTCACCGAATTGGGCCACGCCGTGTTTACCTGCCCATCTGCCCGGTCACGTGACCGTGTTCATTTTACTCCGCGAGATAGTTTTTGAGCTGCTTTCGGGATGTGACGTGTTGCGTCTCAAGAAGCAGTAACTATTACATACCCAGAAGTGTAAACTGTCCTCGTCGGAATTTTAGCCTGCCTCTTTCAAAAAAAACACACACACAAAAAAAACCCAGAAGAAGTAAAGAAAGGAAAACACGTCCAGCCAGTTTTTCAAGTTTGCGCCGAGTTTCCAGGTAGATACAGAGAGAGAAAGAGAGAGAGACACACACACACACACACAGACAGACTGAGGGAGAGAGAGAGAGCAGTCGGTTTGAGACGGGCGGACAGCATGAACCATTAGTCACCGAATTTTTGGTCTACGGACGTTAAAAAGAATTCGTTTGAAAAAAGGTAAGCTTTGAGAAAAGGTTTCTCATTTTAAATAATCTATTTTTCTTTTTCTTTATTTTTTTTTTTTTTTGTATATGCGCGCGAGGTCGGAAATGAATCCAGTGCAGCACCTTTCAGGTGTGTCTTTGTCAGGTAGGCTAGTTCAGGATAGCATCGCTTCTCCCTCAGCGGCGCTGTCTGAAAAGTAAAAGAATTTCCAATTTCTATCCGTTTGGAGATTCTAATAATGTGAACGAGACCTTAAAACAAGTTGTTTTCGGTTTATGAAATCAATAGAAATGATTTGTTTAGGTGTCTAGGCTTGGAAGCGGTGTAGCTCAGTGTGAATGAATCTGACAGGAACATGAAGCCCAGCTGACATTTACCATACACTGTATCTCAGGAAAAATCTGTCTACACTTTGTAAACCCTACTGTAAGGAATTATTCTTGTAATGATTTTCTGCACACAATGTGAAGGAATGAATAGACGGGCATAACTTCACTTGTTTAACGTAATCTTCACTTAATCTGCACTTGTGTTTATATTAGTTACATGACCATTTGGACCAAATTCATTAGGCTGTAAATTGTATGACCTACATCTGTTGCATATGTCTCAGTAATGTAGGTTTTTTTTTAAGCTTTTGAAAATAAATACAGATTTTTTATTTATTTATTTATTTTTATTTTATTGTTATTTTTTTTGGCAAGTACGAATCAATTTAAATCTCTAAGCAGTCAAAGTAATTTGTGTTAATTGCTGGACAGATGGGTAGGATTTTTAGGAGGCCATTTTAAGGATTGTCTGAAAACTTGCAACAGTGAAGTAATGTATTAAAGGGGTGTGTGTGTGTGTGTGTGTGTGTGTGTGTGTGTGTGTTGCGTAAAGCACCACACCAACACACACACGGTTTCTACCTCATTTACATTTACGTCTCTTCGTCCACCTCATGTGACGTGGGAATATCCTAAATAAATGTATAAATCTATAAGTGTGGATGAAGGAATATGACCAGACCGTTGTTAAAAAGAAACACACATTGACTCATATTTTGTATTTTGACCTGTTTTGGGATGTCGGAGGTTTCCTTCACCTTTTTGTTGGTATTACAACATGGCTTTCCAAATACTTGCCCTTGACAAATAGTCAGTAAGTCGTTTGTCAACGTTTGGATGTTTTCTCGTCACAACACATCATCATTTTCTCTCAGTATCTTATGACGACTTTTGGTTGGTATTCCTTTTTTTTTTTTTTAATCAGTGTTTCCACGTGCCTGCATCTTCCTGACTCGTGAAAAGATCGTGTCACCCGTTCATGCTAATGAATCCGGCTAGTGAAAGCTGTGGGGTGTAGTGCTGCGGGTGGTAGCGTTCAGAACGAGTCGTGCGTGTTATAGTTAGAGCAACAACGTGCCTCGGGTCGCGTCACCGTGAAGCCCATTTTGTTTAAATATACATACCAAATAAAAACTTGTGTTTTGCAAGTCAACAACATGTCCAGTTGTTGAACGAGAGGGAAACAAACTTGTTTGCCCACACTTCTTCCCCCAATACTTACAAGGAAGATTTTTTTTTTTTTTTTTTGTTGCTTTTTTCCGCCACACAAATTTTATTTGCATTCAGCCTGATCTGAAAGAAAATAATGCCTACCTTCACAACAACAGTTTTGTTAAATAAAAAAAATTTAAAAAGAGGACTTCAGTAAGGTGTACTCGGGATACTCGGATCCCTTTCCGGTGATATCTGTTGAAAATTGGAAAGCAAAAAACGGGATCGTTGTACCCTTATTGAGTACTTTTAGATGTGTGATAATTGGAGTAGTCTGCCTGGTCGACGGCCATGTTTGAGCCCCACCCTCGTCTCCTGTTTCAGCCCTGCCCGGGCTCTTTCAATCTTTAATGGAGGATAGTGAGCAGGAAGAGATACAAACACATGTCATGAGCTTGTGCAGCAGTCAAGAAGTTATGTTTGATGTTCGTAAAAAAAAAAAAAAAATGTTTTCTTAAAGACAACGTTTATAATTCCTTCATGAAAGGCCACATTTGTGTTGTGCAAACCTTTAAGTCAGACCCCTTTATCCGGTTGTGTTCATCCGGTTTCAAAACACGTATTCACTTGCGTTTTGTGTGTGTGGGAGAAGTGGTATACATTCTAAGATAGGCCTGTCAGAACTTGTAAAGAGTTTTCCCGGTTTTAAACGCTGATCCTGACGTCTCAGACGTTCAGTGCGTGTGGGTCAATGTGTCGCACGTGTAAGTGCTGTATTTCTGAACGCCTCCCATGACTTTTACAGGAGAGGTCAGTCAACGGAGTCAAATACATGTATAAACTGAAAACAAACAAGCGTCAAGTTGCACAGTTTCGCCTGGATCCCAAGATCACGGCGGAAAAAAAAAACCTGTTCACTTGTTACGCATATAGTAGGTAGACTTTTTCAATTCTGAATGATTTCAGTTAAGTTGCCTGAAATTGTACACACTACCAAAGTCTATTGTGTGTAATTCTTGAGCGTATGTAAAGTTTAACCTGTCGTCTTACATGGACAAATAAAGCCATTCCTGATTCTAAAATGCTTTCGAATGTTGTCTAAGGTGTTGATTCGTTTCCTACAACAGCAGCTCTGATAGTACTTCCAGCTATAATTCAAATCACAGGTTTGTATCAATGCGCTCGTTTTAAGATGCTATACTTTCTATAGTAACAGCTAATTCACAGGGACTTGTACAGGATAATAGGATAATTGTTGATCTGGTGAGCAACTGTGGAAGGAGTCTCCAGTGTCGGGGCTTTCTAACAGTCAGCGGTAAAGCTGTAACTTCTCTGAATCTGGTTCGGGAAGGACGTTTATAGCTACTATAAAGTAAGTGATAAGTTGTTTTGCGGACATTTTGCAACTTTAAATGTAGTCGTAAATGGATAAAAAGTACGACATGTCGTTCTTTAATTTGTAAAAATTGTTAGCGTTTCGCTGATTGTTTGCCACTGACTGTTGTGTGTGTTTCTTTTTCGTTTACTTGGTGTGGTGATTTTCTCCAATGTGCGTTCTTCTTAGTGAATATCAGTAATATCCAAATATCACGTAATATAATTAAATACTTATTTTGCATTGTCTCAAAAGTGTTTCTATGAAAAATGAACATATTAAAGAAGAATTTCTAAAATGATGTTTAGAACCTTGAAAGGTTACATTTTATTGAAATATGTTAAATGTGAGTATCTTTTTTGCATATCTTTTATTGTCTGTGTAACTGTAGTATGAAAAATATTATGCATATTTTGGGATAATGTAGATTATATACGTTTGTAGCCTTAATAATACACTTACATGCAGATAGACAGATGACTAAATCTGAGTTCTGTGGTTCCTTTAGGTGTTGTAAACACCTAAAGTTGTAAAGTTGTACTCAAGCTGAGTTTACTTTAATCAACACCGTCCCGCTGTTGATGTGTTTCTGCTTGATAGGAGATCATTTGGTTGCTAAAGCAGATTCACCTCCTAGATACATATAAATGCAGCCCATATTTCTGTGTTTATTTTCGATGGGTTCATATTGGGTTATACAAAAAAAAAAAAAAAACGCTAATTTGCATATTTGCTCATGGCACAATCCTAATACATGTCCTTGACAGTTATGGAAAGCAGGAGTGAAACTCCTGTGTGAGAGCATGATAAATATTATGCCAATGGTTTTTATACAGTGGACTGATGAATGGAGAATTAAGCTCGGTGCCCGGTGTGTGCACTGCATCACACAGGTGTGTGTTTGCTCATATGTTGCGTAAATGTGGTTCTTTTTTTTGGCTATTGTGAGTTCCTTTATGGATTATTCCATTTGTACTGTGAGCTGCAGGAAACGGAGAATCGCTCACACACGTCACTGAGATGTAACGTTATGGATGCTTGTGTATGAAGGCATTCTGTTATTATCGTTGTGGTGAAAGAATTGAGCTGCGACACTGAGATACGATTCAGCTCCATCAGAGAGAAAGATCAAGATCTATTACAGTGTGTCTGGCTTTAATGCTCTGATCACACTAATCACACTGATCACACTAATCACACTCTTCACATGAGCACTACACTCATTCTGTGTGAAAACTCCGTTAGCTTTCTCCTCCAGTTACATTTGAATTTAAATGACATGACATTTTTTTTGAATTTTGATTTTTTTTTAGAATCACTGTTGATATTTTTGTTGTATGTCTGTCATTATTTTGGTTATTATTTTTTGTTTATTGTCTATTATTTGCAATAGTTTTTTTGTTTTTTTTTTACCTTTCTTTTTTTCTTTCTTTCTTTCCTCAAAAAAAGGAAAAAAAGCCTTGATGGGGTTTGTTTGTTTGTTTGTTTTATATATATATATATATATATATATATATATATATATATATATATATATAACTTTTTTCATTGTTCCTTTGTTTTTCATTTTTCATTCCTTTCTCCATTCATTTCATTTCTTTCTTTCTTTCTTTAAAAGAAGAGGAAAAAAGCCTTGATGGGGTTATGTTTATTTGTTTATTTATGTATGTATTTTATTTATTTTTCTAGTATTTTTTTTATTGTTCCTTTGGTTTTCATTTCTTTCATTCATTTAATTTCTTTTTCTTTCTTTCTTGCTTTCTTTCTAATATTTCTATCTTTCTTTCTTTCTTTCTTTCTTTCTTTCTCTTTCCTTTTCTTGCTTGCTTGCTTTCTTTCTTTCTTTTTCTTTGTTTGTTTGTTTCTTTCTTTCTTTCTTTCTTTCTTTCTTTCTTTCTTTCTTTCTTTCACACTGAGATAATATCAGGAAAGTAAAACCACATCAGTTAAACGGCTTGTTATAGGGAGTAACAGTGTAGTTATAAAAGGCCTGACAGCACAGAGAAGTGTATCATGCTGTTCGTACATTGCGGCATCAGTATCACATCATCATATTATTTGTGGTCAATCTGTGCTGATCAATCGTGTTGCTACATCATGCTACTTAACCAGTGACCCGTGTGTCTCTTTTGCTTAGTAAAATGCTTTTTTTCCCCTATGGACATCACATCCAAATAGCTTCAAGTCATCTGGTCAAGACTTTACGATTTGAATTTCTTGAAGCAAATGTGTGCAGATTTGCATCAATCTAATGAATAGCAAAGTAGATTGTCACAGGGGTTCTTAAATAAGAGCTGACCAGTGATTGTGAAAATTATGAGGTCATTTCAGTATAAAAGTCAAATGTACCGGTACTTCGGTACCAAGTCGTTACTAAAAAAACAAAAAGTTGACGGTACCAGATTTTCACAAGTACCAGTAGTACCGAGTACCGGGTCAACCTGGGTAGTCAGTCGGGAACTTCTTATAGGTGCACCGTGCAATTATGGTATTATGGATGTTGTAGCATAGTTCAAGTGTAGGATTGCAAAAAACATCCTCGTTTTTGTTTAGTTAATGGTCAGCATACGCGCGTGTAATGCTGATACGGCCATGTGTCCTTATTAACCATTAAATTCTTTTAAAAACATCCACTTTTTTTTTTTACACATAGTTTGTATTTTTTGCTTGTAATTTATTTAGTTATTATTTACTTGAAGGGACAAAACCTAAGGCCAAAAATACTTGAAATTCATGAATACATATTCATTTGTTTTAATTTTTGTTTTAATTTATTTTAATATATAACTTTATTAATAAGAAGTGTGTGTTGTTCAATTATGGCATATTTTTGTATTTTGCATGCTTGTAATTTTTTTAAATAAAAAAATTAATTAATAAAAAATAAAAAAATTTAAATTTATTTTTATACCTTTAATTACTTGAAACACTTTGAATTACTTGAAGTATGCAGAATGGCATTTAAAAAAAACACATTTTATATTGATATTTAACTTTACTAATAGAATAGTGTGCTGTTCAATTAGCATGTTTTTGTCTTTCGCTTTGGTACAGAAATTGGTACCGAGTACCGTGGAATTTTACTGGTATTGGTACCAACTACTGAAATCTTGGTACCGTGACAACCCTAATTTGTCTGGTCAGAGCCGCTGTTCTAGAAACACCTTTCAATCAGATAGGAGAAATCAACATCGCTTTGGTAGTAATAATAATAATAATAATAATAATAATAGTAATAATAATAACGTAAATGCTGGTAGGTGATTGCTAGTACTTTTCCTCTCCATACCTCTGCAACACTGAACATGAAGGAGAACCAGTTAAGCCTGACTGTGCTTGATGAAGCATTGAGATGGACATCAGAATGGGGCTTTATGCCCATCTACCCCCTCGTGGGTTTTAGTTTCAGAGAAGGAGCCTGGTTTCATTCTCTCTCTTGCTCTCTCTCTCTATTTCTTTCTCTTTGCCTCCCCCACCAGTTCCTATACCACTACTCCAGGTGTGTGTGTGTGTGAAACGGATTTACTCACCCCCGCTGGCCTTAGGCTGTGTGGTCAGCTTCTGTAGAGAGTCTCTCAGGCTTGACAGGGTTGGTTTTTTTCCCTATAACAGTAGGAATTGTGTGGTGATATGTATATATTGCTGTGACAGATTTTTAACGGTACAGCTGGAGCCATAAATATGAATTCCAAACTAAAGTGAAACAACATGAAAAACAGGTGGAGGTTATTTTTATTTATCCACAGAACATTAGCATGAGTTGCGTATGGAAAACCTAGGCTAGCAGAAGCAGAACAGTTTCCCTTTTCATTGAGGATAAGTCAAAATAAAGGCCAATATCCAGTGACTGAAATATCAGATGAATCTTTTTGGCTTGTGATGTGACATGCAAAGTGCACGCAGCTACTTTATCACCCCTTGATTTATGCAGCAGCGCTTTAGTCTGTCCAGCTCTCCCACCTCATGGTCTTTACACTCTGCTCAAACTTCCAGAGCATCAGATTTCATGCTAATAGCATCGTCAACACCATCACGCTCGTCATCCCGTAGATCGCTAACTAGCTGAGCCCGAGTCTCTCAGCGCAACTGCTTCATATCATTGGAACTTTGAGTCCAGCATTTGGACCAACATCTAAACTACCTTTATGTTGGATTTCTCATTAATATGATGTTAAACACTGCTGGAAAATGGCAAGTGAGAAAAGAAGCTTTTGGTTTTAGGAGTTAACAGCGTATCCTGACTGGTATCACCTTTTATTTGAAAGATTTCTTTCTTCTATTAAACGCCATTGTAACTGCGCTAGCAACAATTCCCTGTGTTTTTTATTTTTGCATCTACTTGGAAGTGAGCATAGCATAAACAACCTTTATTAATGCAGAGTGCTATATTAGTAAGAGAATCTGGGTGTGTTGTCTGTCGGAATCTGAAACCTGCTCCTGTTAATACTAGCCACTTTCATCAAGACTTCACCCCCCCCCAACACACACACACACACACACACACAAAGCTGAGGAATGTTAACTACTTCAGCTGACATTTGTTCTTAAATAAGCATGTTCATTTGACGTGGGTCGGATGCTTCTTGACGTTTTGCCAGTTCAGCTAGACTTGAAATGCACACCATCAAGCAGAACAAGTCGAATGAAGGAAAGAGCAAATAGTTCTGCGCAGTTCTGCAAAGGTTGCGTGCAGTCATATTAAAATCTTAAATATTTTAAATATTTAAAATCGGAGAATTTTAAATATTGTATTAATTAATCGAAAATTGTGGTTGTTAATTTGTTGTGCTCGAGCAAACATGTTCTCTTACCAGATGTGAGTTTGATTGCACACATGCGTCTCAAAGATGAAACCGATGAAAATGAACGCTTCCGGGATAATTTTTGTTTATACATGTGTGTTTAGAGGTGCACTCGGCAAGATTAGTCCAAATCTGTCAGGATCGGTTAAGTAGCCCTGCTGGGGAAAAAAAAAAACAACAGAAACCATCACAGAAATTCGCTTCCACTACAAATACCATTACGAACCACCAACTAACCATTAAAACCATTACCATTATTGATCCTCAATGGTATCCACTAGACATAACATGGCACCAATCGAAGGCAACAAATTACCAGTAGAGACCTGCAAGGACCATAACAGTTTCCAATAAAACCAATACAATTCACATTATAACCATTAAAACCAAATTCTATGGTGGTTTCTATTGGTGTTTTTTCCAACAGGGAGGTCAGTTTTACTGCTTGAAAGCAACATAACATTTTAAATACGCAAAAAACAAAACAAAACAACAAAAAAAAACATTCGGCTTGTACTGATTTATGAGAATGATCAAGAGTGCCTTCGCTATCCTGCTTTTCTTTATAATGACTTCTCATGAGTTTTTTCAGTGGTAGCTCAGTGGTTAAGACGTTGGGCTACTGATCGGAAGGTTGTGAGATCAAATCCCAGCACCGCCAAGCCGCCACTGTTGGGCCCTTGAGCAAGGCCCTTAACCCTCAATTGCTCAGATGTATAAATGAAATTAATGTAAGTCGTTCTGGATAAGGGCGTCTGCCAAGTGCCGTAAATGTAATGTAATGTAATGTAATGCACCAGAGTTAGCTTGCATTACATACCTTTCTATAAAAGTGGTTCATCCAATCTATTACCGTACCTATCTCTCTAAGTGATAAAAACATTTCTAACATGTTGGTTAGCAATAGAAAGCTGACCACTCAAACATTTCAGAGCTTTATACAGATCGCATTTGCATACCTGTCCGGTCTTGTCCATGTCTGACCAGTTAACCCAGTTCCAGTCAATATTTTGTGGCTAGATGAAAGAAAAGGCTTTTAATCGGTTGCCATGGAGTCTGATTGTAGATTTGGACCCCAAAAAGCAATCTGACCGAGTTCTCAATAGGTTCACTGTTTCTCATTGGATATCGTCTTATTGTGTAAATTTGTTTGCGTAAAAGTGAAATAACTAAATGATGATTATGAAAGAAGTCATGATGCTCTGAGGTATTTGCCATGATATTATTTGCATAATTATTTTTAGCACTTATTCATCTGAACCTGTTTTGTGTGTGTAGGTGTTTGGAAGCATTTCCTTCTCTGGGTGTGGTGCCATCACTGCTGCTAATTCTCACCACTGCTAATACACGTACACCACTATAGAGCAGAATTACATTACAACACCATAAACAAGTTTTGCATAAATAATCATTATTTATTTATTATTATTGTTGTCATTGATAATTATTCATGACTAACTAGACAATAATGTGCTTACTTTACATACATTACTGTAATAGGATTGCCACTTACAGTATTACAGAGCCATGCTAAATGAATATACTTCATATAACTTGTGCAGCAATAACTGCAACTAAATGTTTCTGGTAACATATATCCTCTATATGGATATTCAGGAGCATATGTAATTATGAATATGTGTGAGCATATATCCTCTATATGGAAATTAGGAAGCGTATATTGCAGATATTTGGGAGCATATATCATTGATATGATCTGTATGGATATTCGAAAGCATTTATGATCTGTATGGATCATCAGGAGTACAGTCATGTGAAAAAATAAGTACACCTTTTTTGACATGTTTGGACAAGCAGACATTTGATCATCTTTGAAACAGTGCCTGTTGATATACTTGAACAAAACAACAAGGAAAAATAGCTTTTTCAGTCATTTATTCAACAGAAATATCAATAGAGGTGATATACACTTCTGTGGAAAAAGTAAGTACACCCTTGGCCTCAGAAGCTAGTATTGCCCCCTTTAGCAGAAATAACTTCTAGTAGGCGTTTTGCATAATTGTTCCCCAGTCTCTGATATTGGCTTGCTGGAATTTTTGACCACTTTTGCACTCCCACTCCATTTCTTCTTTTTGAGCCATTCCTTGGTGGATTTGGTAGTGTGCTTAGGATCATTATCCAGTTGAAAGGTTCAACTTTCGGTTCAACTTCAACTTTTGGACAGTTGGCCTCACATTATCTTCAAGCACTCTTTGATATGTTGCAGAATTCATAGTTGAATCAATGAGTGCAAGCTGTCCAGTCCCTGAGGCAACCCCAAACCATAACATTTCCACCACCGTGCTTCACAGTTGGTATGAGGTGCTTCTCCTGAAAAGCTGTCTTTGGTCTGCGCCAAACATGTCTGCTGTTATTGTGGCCAAACAACTCCAACTTTGATTCATCTGTCCAGAGTACATTATTCCAAAAGGCCTGGTCTATGCCTGTATGCTCATTGGCAAACTGTAGTCTTGCACAGGCTTTTTCCTGGCACGCCTCCCATGCAGGTCAAATTTGTGCAATCTCTTTCAAATTGTAGAAGCATGCACTTTGACACCAACAGTTGCCAGACTTATTAGCAGATCCTGTGATTACATTTTGGGGGTCTTGGAGACTTCTTTTTGCATCAGACGGTCTGCTCTTGGGCTGAATTTGCTGGTCGTTTGAAATCTGCGCCATTTGTAGATTATTTTCCTTACAGTGGAATGATGTATTTCAAATCATTTGGAGATCTTTTTAAATCCCTTGCCAGACTCCTAGGCATCCACAACCTTTTTTTCTGAAGGCCTTATTGAACTCTCTAGATCTTGGCATGATGACACCACACACCTCAATAACAAAGGGAACAACAGACACTAGATAAGAGAGGGGTATCAATAAGACATGTTCCACCTGCACTCCCTAAGCAGGTACTAATCACTGGCACCCAATCTTCAACATCTGATTCTAATTATATGGATTTGAAGGTGTGACAAATGTAGGGGTGTACTTACTTTTTCCATGTGACTGATCTGTTTTATTATTATTATTTTTTTTTTTCATTTAAATTGTGAAAATTACTACAAAATGTAAGTTTTATGTGTCATTTCATAGAGTGTATCAACTTTATTAAACTAATCATTGCCTTAAGAAGTTTTTGATCAACTAAAACAGGTGTGTTAGATTTTGGTTGGAGATGAAACCTGCAGGAAGATAGATCTCGAGGAAGAGGGTTGGTGACCACTGCTTTGTATGAATATAGATCTGGATACGTATATATTTGCTTTATATGCATATTTGGATATATTAGGAGTCCATGCCGCCCCATACACCTTGTCCTAGGCTAATCAGCTTTACATTGTTAAATTTATGTCTCAGTTCTGTACTTGGCAAAATAACTTGTAGTTATTTTGAATGATCTCCGGGCTGTATGAGCAAATGAGGTGCTTATGATAAAATCAACAAACCCAGGTGCAGTGAAATTTTGCTTTCTTTTATACTGTAAGTGTACAGTCAGGGTGACAAGAGTGGTTAGAATATGAAACTTTTTTGACAAAGGAAAGAGCCACAAAGGCTTTTCTGGAGTGACGTCACAGACAGGTGAGGCGAGGTGAATTTGGAGCGACCAGATCTGCATTCCAAACGTGTTTATAATGCCGTTTTAGCAGACGGAGTTTCCTGCTATGGTTGTTTGGTTTTGTATTCCCACAGTCAATCTGAAAATCTAGGCCCTTTCTTGACTTTCTTTTGTGTTGCATTGCGTGAAGATGCCAGACGACTCATCTGTGGATCTGTATTTGTATGGCATGGCTGAATACACATCATATTTTACTTTATAGAGCCGGTTATCAAACTCAAAGCTGTTGTTCTGGCAAGTCAAGTTGCCGCAGTTCACTGTGTCTGGATGATGAGACGGTCCGATCAGATCATTTCGTTTTTGCAAAACTGTTAAAAAAAATCAAAGGATATGTAAACCGTTCAGCTGAGGAGAGTAGCCCATTATGAGTGTGTAATACGAGACCGGGGAATTAGCATTTCCCACGGCAGAGCTGACATTTTCACACTGAGAGGCTCTGTTTTCAGACTGAATCACGCTCTTAAATATTGTGTGACATTTGCTAATAGTAAACAAGACTACCCGTAATCAAATAGACATGAGGGTAATGTAAATGAAAGCATAGCAGTTTAGTTACACCCAGCACTCATTCCTGTACTCAAAATGTGTATTTTCCCATCCAGCGAAGTGCACGGAAAACATCAGTTCATTGCGTCACCTTTTTACATATATGCAGAACTTGACCCGGTCAGTTGTGAGTTATTTGCATCGTGCTTCTCAGCACTGAAATAGTTTTTAGAAGGAAGTCTTTGCATGTTAAACATATGGCCGTGTGTAGGAGGCTAAAACAAGCTGAATCATTCTGTTGAAATCTTGTTCCGCGCTGCTGTTCTGTTTTGCTTTTGCTGTTTGGACAACCCTGGCAGCTTGGAGATAAAGTTTGATCATCAAAATCATTTTCAGTGTTGCATCATCTAAAAGTAAACATAGGCTATTAAGTTTGGCTAAATATTCTTGAGGTTTCATTACAGTGTTTAATACTTTAAAAGATCATTATCATGGGTGTCGTCTGTATTTTTATTTAACAGTTACAAATTCTGATTTCAAGCAGCTGATTTGATGTTAAAAGGTTGTACTGAATCTTTAAAATGTATTAAAGATTATGATTTTGTACACTATTTTCCCTCCTTTTCAGTCATAATTTCATTTTTTGTTGTTTTTCAATACAAAATATCACTGAACACAATACAACACTGTTTTCCTGGATAGATGTAAAAAAAAAAAAAAAAAAAAAATTACACATTAGGATATTAAGCAGTTGATTTGATGTTAAGATTTTATACGGAATCTTTAGTAGGTTTTTTTTATTATTTTTTTTTAAACCCACTTTTTATAGCTTTTTTTTTTTTGTAAATGTTACTTTTCGTACATTAACTAGGTTTTCTTTTCTTTTTGTTTTTTAAAAAAAATTACATTGTTTTTCTTCCTTTTCCTTGTTCATTTATTTTTGTAGACATTAAAAAATATCACTGAACTGAACTCGTATAAAAAAAAAAAACACTACCTCTGTTTGGAAACAGCTCCTCAATTGTAAATCGTAGAATTTAATACCTGCCCTCCTTTGATTTTTAAGTCATTTATTTTTGTAAGCATTAAATAAAAGCATCACTAAACTATAGTTTCTTTTTTTTTAATGCAACACTTTTGTTAGTAGTACTGTATATCATGATACATGCTGTATATCATAGAAGTGTCTTCAAGTATCATGATATAATATTTTTTGTCATGTTGCCTAACCCTATTTTACACACTGTTTTTGGAAGCAAAAAACTTTATTTGGCTTTAAAAAAAAAAAAAAAATCATACAAATGTATTTAAAAAAAAAACATTATTAGAAACCTGAGACCCTCTGGAGTAAATAATATCATTTGACAAAACGATCATAACTAGTCAATGTGTAAAGTTTGAATTTTGTGGCTCAAATCTTTTGTTCTTTCTTTGACTCCTAACGTCTCTGACACTCGTTCTCCCTCTCATTAGTCTACAACCGTTCAAGATGAGTCGCCCACGTGTGGACTCCGAGGACTCCCTAACGCCCGATGATGAGGTGATGCCATACAGTGATGACGAGACCGATGACGAGTTGGAGCCTGAGGAAGAGGAAGCTGTACAGCCGAGCGTCCCAGCACCGGAACCTGGTTAGTGTCTGTTCCTATCAAGAAAGAATCAAACTGATATTTCCCTTGTAGAAGGCAATAATCTGAGTGACCGCTTTTGTTCACGAGGCAGTAACATAAGTAAAGTATTTATGAATTAGTGAATCAGTGGTGTAGACATTGAAATGGTTCGTTTCATAGTAAACCGTATATATACATATTTAATATATATTTAATATGTAATGTTTACATAAATAATATAAACAATTAATTGGAATCAGTAGATAATAATCAACAAGAATGACAAGATTATTGAGTTTTGTTGATTTTATTCAATGTAACACCTTTCTATCCTTTTCCTGGTTATAGAAGCAGGATGGAAGGTCAAAGCGAACGACCGAGAATTCTACAATCTTCCCGAATTCCAGAAGAAGACGTTTTTGTGCTTCAAGAAGAGCAAGTACTCTGTAAGTGCACCCTTTCTGGAATCTTTACAGCAGTTGTGGATTAAGACTTGAACCTGGTTGGTTGCGAAAGAGTAGTATGTGTGCGTGTGAAGTGAAGTGTGATGTATACATCAGTGGAGTGGAATCGAAAAGACTGGAGGTACGGTTTTGCTTGAATTCGCATGCACTCATAGGATTGTGTGTAGTCAATAGAGCTCCGGTTTCTCTTTTGGAGACTTTAACCTTCTCTGTTGAGGATATTATTCTACATGAGTTCAACAGCAAATTGAATTTGGACTCTCATGTTCAACACCAGATTTTGATTTATCAGGTTCAGTTTCTCAGCATGACGTGATGAATACAAATGATTTTCCTTAATGAAACACAGACGCAGCAGCACTGATTTTGCAACAGATTTTATCAAACAGCATCAGTCATAGTTAGGCAAGGAAGAATAATCACATCTTAATACGTTAAATATGTCACTAAGATTAATTTGTAATTATTATGACTTTTTGTTCTTAATGATTTCTTATAATTATGCATTCATTAATAATAATGTGTAAATATCTTTCAAGCACAGAAAGACACTTCTTGTTGCTGACCAATTAACAGATTTTTCACAACACTAAGGTCGTTATGTCTCTGGATGTTTCAGACAGAAAGATGGACAGGGAGTGACTATTTCAGGCATCTGTTTCCTGTTCAACTGGAATATTTTATCACTTACGGTCCTAACAATCCTCTTGACACTCAGTCACTCTGACTGTATTAGGAACACTCTGACTGTATCAGGAGTCACAAGTGTAGTAGACTCGAAGCAGTTTATGATGTTTATGTTGAATAGTCTGACCTGAATTGTTAGCTTCAAATGCCTTAAAGCTCTAATTCATATACAAGCTCAAGTTCAAAAGAGAAAGATATCTCCTGACATAGAATTCTCTCATGTTTGTGACATTTGTGTAATTTATTTTGCAGGGAAATGCAATCAGGACCTATAAGTACAATTTTATCACCTTCCTGCCCTTGAATCTATTTGAGCAGTTTAAAAGAGCAGCCAACTTCTACTTCCTCATCTTGTTGATCCTGCAGGTACGTGGCTGATCTGCAAAAGAAACCGAACTACTCCTTATTGGCGTTAAACAATACAATCACTTGCTTGGGTCTTTAGCTACGGTATGGTTAAACTTACTGCGCTTTATGGTGATGCTGTAACTACATGTGTAAACATAATGAGAGAAAATAAAGATTCTAGCTAAACATGTGATGCGAGGAGAGAACACCACAGCTCATAGACTAATTGTTAGCTAAAGTTGTTTTTTTGTTGTTGTTGAGGGCACAAACACAATGATTTGTGAAAACACAAAGGTATCACTTTTTAGCTTAGTAAGTTAGGTTTCTGGGCAGCACACTGGAGCTTTTACTTCCCTAGTAGGCTAGCTAAAGGATTTCTGATTACTTCCCGTCTGGAATAAGGAATAATGTTCATTGATACTCCCTAAAATGCTATTTACTGTAAGTATAATAATGAAGTACCTTCTACCTCTGCTTTTCTTGTAGAAGGTATTTTCAGCTTTTAGCTCTTGATATTAATTTCATATATTGTATGAGAGATACCATAAGCAGTAGAATAGTAATATCCTTCCTGCATTGTTTTTTTCCCCACCCTCTCTCCTTCTTTTAAACAGATCATCCCGCAAATCTCCACGCTGCCCTGGTACACCACGCTGGTGCCCCTGGTGTTGGTGCTTAGCATCACCGCCATCAAAGATCTGATGGATGACTTGGTAATACACTGCTTCATGTGTTTTTTGTTTGTTTGTTTGGTTTTTTTTTTGTTTGTTTTTTTTTTATAAGTGTTTTACAAGTGATGACCCATGAAGTTTTGGCATGTTTTGATGAAGTTCTCCATTTTGCTCACAGGCTCGCCACAGGTTGGACAAAGAGATCAACAACAGAAAGTGTGAGGTGCTTCTCAATGGCAGGTTGGTCACTGAGAACTATGGAGCTCGTTAAATACTCAGGAGAAAGTCAGCTGGTTACAGTCAGCTCCACAATTCTTGGCACCCTCGGTAAAGGTTGTGGGGGGAATGCTTTGTGTGTAATTAGATTAATCGCACACTAAAAATATGAGAGAAATCTAACGTATTTCAAACGTAAAATCTAACGTATTGTTAAAAAATGAAAAACCCTTGTCAATAATAATTTTTCTAACAAAATCACGTTAAAATTATTTGCACCCCATGCGTTTACTGCTTTATGCAACCTCACTTGGCAAAATAGTACTTTGTCCTGTAATCCTGTAAAATAATGAGATACAGAGCAAAGAATCTGAGACAGTTCTTCAATACAGAATTTCTCCAGAACCTCCAAAATCCTCAGCTCTGCAGTTCGCCTCACAGGTTTTCAGCTGGGTTTTAGTCTGTGAACTGGCATGGCCATGTCAGAAGCTTGGTTCTGTGGTCACTGAATTATTTTTGTGTGAATTTGGACCTATTGTCCTGCTGGAATTTCCATATATGAACCAGATGTAATTTCTTGGCAGAAGTAGCCAGATTTACATTTAAAATCCATGATGTTAGGATACATATCAAGGTTCCCAGGGCCTTCACAGACACATCACAACATCACAAATCCTCCACCATTCCTAATATGTTCCTTTCAGTTTACAATGACTGTGTGACCACAGAACCTCCAGATGCTTACGTTTGTGGTTAGGTTAATTTAAAGGTTTACTTCTGCTACACTTTCTCAGTAGATTGTTGCCATGGTGGAGTCTTATTGTGGCAAACTTCTGCAAACCTTCCTCCTCAGTGTGCGTAGGTCAAAATACACTTGTGTTCTTTACAGCTTTTTTTGTTGTGGCTATGGCCATTTTGAGACATCAGCCTATTTATTTATTTATTTTTTTTATAAGCCATTGCTTGGTTTATGAAGGTCAACACACGTTTGTCTCATTTAACTTGTGTATTCTCTAAACCTCTTCCTGCTGATGAATGACTAATGGATTTTAGCCTCATATTTTAACTCCAGCACATCAGGAAGTCATGGATGACTGTTTGAATTCCTAAACACTCACAGGCATAGTTAAAAAAAGTAAAATATAAATGGGAACCTCCTTCAGTTATATTCTGTTCATAAGAATGTCTAGGGGTGCCAATAGTTGTCCATTTGATTCAGGTGTATTTGCCTGTTTTAAGCCCATCTGATTGAGTATGCAAAATTCTGGAACTGACAGTAATAACCTTTCTATGCAATCTGTAAATGAGTTTGTTTGCAACTCTGCATTCATCCATATATTTAAGCTGTATTATTTCACTCCAGCTTTCAGGAAGCCAAGTGGATGGACATTCAAGTTGGTGATGTGGTCCGTCTGAAGAAAAATGACTTCATTCCCGTAAGACTCTTCATTCACTCTACGAGTTGTTGGATCTGCTGCAGCGTTTAAAAAAAAAAAAAAAAATTAATCTCAAAGTCCAACACTATTTGATTGTGTTTTTTTCTTAGTTCACATTTTCTTTGTTTCTACATCTGCTTGCTTATTTCATCCATGATTTCATTTTGATTTCATTTCATTTACCTCATGTAGGCTGACATTTTGTTATTGTCCAGCTCTGATCCAAACAGCCTGTGTTATGTCGAGACAGCAGAACTGGATGGGTAAGAATCTTCTGCTTATGTTTATTTCTGTTTGCAAATCCATCTTTTTTCCTTTGTTTGTAAATTGGCTTTATTTGTTCATCCCAAAGGTACACACTGTGTAAAAGGCACTTTGTCATCCACATGTGCTGTAAGCAAGCACATAGTCTAGACATGCAAAGTTTGATGGCATTTTACAAATTTACATTCTTGATCATACGAACGAATCTGAACGACTCCATTAAGAACGACTCAGACTCTGTTAAGAACGACTCTCACAATGAATCTGTTAAGACTCTGATTCTGTTACAAACAACCCCAACGCCATTAAGAATGACTCAGTTAAGAATATCTTCATTAAGAACAGCTCTGTTAAGAATGACTTTGACGACGTTAAGAACGATTCCATTAGGACTGACTCTGTTAAGAAAGACGCTGGGTCCATTAAGAACAACCTGGACTCGGTGAGGAACGACTCGGACACGGTTAGGAACGACTCGGACTCGGTTAGGAACGACACTGACTTTGTTAAGAACATCTCGGACTCTGTTAAGAACGACTCAGAGTCCTTTAAGAACGACTTTGTTAATAGTGACTGACTCCATTAAGAACGATTCCATTAAGACTGACTCTGACTCCGTTAAGTACACCTCCGATTCTGTTGACTCAGATAAAATTGACTCTAAAAAATGGTATTACACTGAAAATGGTATACACTTAAATGAATTAATTTTAGAAAATGATTTATAATTTTATATTTAACACCTGTGTAGAGAAGAGTATATTACATGATGTCTTATTTCTCAAATATATGTATCATGTTGCTTGAACAAAACGCTTACAGTACATGCTCACATGAAGTTTTGGATCTGTCCTGATTAGCCAAATGGACATATGTTTGATCTGAGGGTGTGTTATACACTCAACAAAGCAGGAAAATACATGACACACACGTCACTGCTCTTTGTCTCTGCTTTATAAATGCAAAGTTTAAATTTAAGTTTTAAACCTAAGAACGTTAGTGTGAATTGAGTTTGTGAAACAGTATAATAAAATATTTGTGAAAAGTGAAATTTAAGATAAGGACACCTAAAAATGAAAGGCATTTTTTAAATGTATAAATCTTATATCTAGCTCTTAAACCTGGTATATGAACAAAATGTATAATTATTTTAATTTTAATAGCATCTATGTAAGGAAGAGTATATTGCATGATGTATTATTTCACATATTTATGCATCACGCTGCTTAAACAAAACACATGTATGCTCACACTGATCTTGGCCAGATGGACAAATGTTTGACTTGAGGGTGTTTTAAATACTCAACAAAGGCAAAAGTACTCGGCACGCATGCCCCTGTTGTTTTTTCCCAGCCTTTTCAATGTGCAATATTTTTAGTATAGTATTTCACTATTCCTTTCTACTGCATGTGATCCTAAACAGTCAATATTGGCTTTCCTTTGCTTGGTCCATCTTTGGTTTCATTGATGAGACAGAAAATCAATTCAGTATTCATAGCCTTTAATTGATAAAATGGACAGCAGCAGTTCAGAGTCGTCATGCATCAGAAAACAAAATGACTCAAATTAACAAAGACGATTTTGTCAGGCGATACTGATCCTATTTAATGGACCGTAGCAGTAAAAATAACTCTGTTGTGGAATGAAAGCTGATTGGTTTTGCTTTTGTATATTCTTTTTTTCCCCCTAGAGAGACTAATCTGAAGTTTAAGATGGGTTTAAAGGTGACCGATGAGAGGCTGCAGGAGGAGAATCAGCTGGCGAATTTCGATGGTAAGCATAACTCCAGAAATGCTTGTTTTGCTGACACATCAGTCAATAAGTGGACTCTTAATCTTGTCACCTTAATGTGACAACATTAATTTATATTAATATGAAAATGCTACTGTGACAGTGTATGACCAGCTGATTTGTTTGGTGGGAAAAGATGAGTTAGGGCACTATGTTTTATCTTAAAGTGTCTTGTATCACTCATATCTCGCTTCTCTCCTTTGCATCTCTCTTGCAGCCATGATTATTTGCGAGGAACCAAATAACCGCTTGGATAAGTTCACAGGCACTATGAGGTGGAATAACGATGCATACCCACTAGAACTGGATAACATGCTGCTCAGAGGCTGTAAGATCCGCAACACGGATGAGTGCCGCGGACTCGTTATATTTGCAGGTTTGGATTACTCACACTGACATATATATATATATATATATATATATATATATATATATATATATATATATATATATATATATATATATATATATAGAGAGAGAGAGAGAGAAGTGCAGACTCAGAAATATGACTTCCTGCTCTGTTTTAACATCTCAACAACCAGCTTGTAGTTTTTTGATGAGATAGCAAGGCAAATTAACCGGTGTCATATATTCAAGCCATTTAAACTCTTTATGTTGTCTGTTGTGGCAAATAAATTCAGCCCACACACTTCCATTGAAATTATAAGGCTAAGCAGTTCACACACAAAAAAAAGTTGTGCCTAGATACTTATAGTTATTACAAACTTAATTTCTTATTCCTTCTGCAGGAGCGGACACTAAGATTATGAGGAATGGTGGAAAGACCAGGTTCAAACGCACCAAGATAGATTACCTTATGAATTACATGGTGTACACGGTAAGACATCGTAACAGCAGTGCTATTCTCTAAACCTGGATTTGTTTAGCTCTGTTTGACGACCAAGAACAAATAAGAACTGCTCTATAAGTAACTGGTAAATATCTAGACTATATAACCAAAGTATTTGCACACCTGTCCATCACACCCATATTCCCCAAACTGTTTCCACAAATTTGGAAGCACACAGTTGTATAGGATGAACTATATAGAATTTCCCTTCACTGCAACAAAGCGGCCCAAACCTTCCAGCATGACAATGCCCCTGTGCACAAAGTGAGGTCCATGAAGACATGGTTTACCAAGGTTGGTGTATAAGAACAGGAGTGGCCTGAACAGAGCACTGACCTCAACCCCGCTGAACACCTTTGGGGATGAACTGAAACTGATTGAGCACCATGCCTTCCCACCCAAAATCGTGGCTAAATGAGCACAAATCCCAACAGCCATGTTACAAAATCTAGTGGAAAGCTTGATGAGAGTTGAGTCTGTTATAGAAGCGAAAGGGGGAACAAATCCATATTAATGCCTATGGTTTTGGAATGGGATGTTCAAGGACAGATTGGGGTGTGATGCTTCACAAACTTTTGACTGTATAGTGTATGTGGTTAGGAAAATTTCCAGGCTAGTGGTCTAGTAAGGACCAAGGATGAGTTTATACTTTTGCTCACACTCATAACGCAATAATGATTTTGCATGGATTTCCACATTTCTGGATAATAAACTGTAGGATTTAAAAATGTACAGGAGTTAAAGAGATTATAACTTATAAGCACTTTTTTTGGCAGTGATGACATCATTTGTACTGTTAAAGCTCAGTGTTAATGGTGTAACAGTGTAACTTCAAACCTCTACTATATACTTACTGCATTTCCTGGTTAACATCATTGAATCAGTTCCGTTGAAAACCCTTTTCTCTGTATGCTTATTGTATGACATTAATAATAAGAAAGTAAACTGGTTGTTGTCTTGATTGTGTGAAGATCTTTGGGATGCTGATCCTGATCTGTGCCGGCCTGGCGATCGGGCACACGTTCTGGTACGAGGAAATCGGCAGAAAGGCCTGGTATTTGTACGATGGCCAATACCAGACGTCGTCCTACAGAGGCTTCCTCACCTTCTGGGGCTACATCATCGTTCTCAACACTATGGTACCCATCTCACTCTACGTTAGGTAGATATATTTATTTTTATTTTATATGATAAGTGAAATAAGAAATATATGAATATTGAGATAAATTTCGCTTGTGTAAAATGCTGAACGTGGACACACTCGTAAATTCTTCACTGCCTTCTTCAAATATGATCTGGAGGCCAAGGAAAACTTTTGACTGAATATTTGAGGAAGCAGTGACATTTCATTTCTAACAATTTTTAAAACTCTACTTTTATGAAGACGAATTGTAAAATAGATGGACATTTTCCTTTTCTCCTTTTAAAAGCCAAGAGCAAACTTTTGCAGTTTAATAACCATGGTGCTTTGTGAAGGATAGTGACATAACGGGCGCTAGCGCAACATTAACCGCAACTATAAATGGATAAAAACTATGATGTTTTGTTGATCAGTAAATAAAACCAATTCAAGTTGGCAAATTACTGTTGTATAAGAGGAATAAAACACTTCAGGATGTGTTGTTATGCAAAAATAATCAACTTCAGGGTAGTAACAATATGCCCTTATTACTTACACATTGCAGAGCCCGTCCAAACTTCCAATAATCTCACTATCTGTTCCCCTCTCTCCCTCTCTCTCACTCTCTCTCACTCTCAGTGTGGAGGTGATTCGTCTGGGTCAGAGTAAGTTCATAAACTGGGATCTGCAGATGTACTACGCTGAGAATGACACTCCAGCCAAGGCTCGAACCACCACCCTGAACGAGCAGCTCGGCCAGATCGAGTACATCTTCTCGGACAAGACGGGCACCCTCACGCAAAACATCATGGCTTTCAAGAAGTGCACCATCAGCGGGCGCACATACGGTAAGAGTATTGCAGCGTCACCGAGGGATTAAATGCTCAATGCTTCTGTAGTTAAACGTGAGCTATTTGATAAACACTGTTGGTCACACAGCTGAGTGATAATTTGTCTTGAACTCTGAGATAGCAGGGACATCTTGCTTATGCCACGTGAGCTGTGAAGGAGTGCTAGAGCTTCTGAAAAGTCAAACAGGAACCTTTTATTTGCTAAGTATGAATTATTCAAAGGACTAAGACTCTGTTGGGTGTTTTGGTAAATCTTAAGCATAGGGCCGTGTGTAAACTGTACGCCATCCTCAGCCTGATCAAACCTGCAATGTGTTTACAGTAAATAAAGGTCAGTTTGCAAAGCTTAACTCGATCTTAATAAGGCACTCAGTCCCCGGATCTCGGGTCAGGTGTGGTTGTTTGGACCGAGGACAGTTTGTCACAATATCTATGGGGAGATGGGTATTTGAGATACGGACCGTGTGTGTGGGTGTCTATGTCTTTGTATTTTGCAAGACAGTTTGTCAGGTTTAAGTTTCAGAGTAATTCAATTACCACATGTTGAGTCATGTAGTCACAAAGGGTCAAACAGTCACATTTGTACCACAGAGCTATTAAATTCTGGATTCTGATTATTCAGAAGTTGTTCATTAACTTTCTATAACAACGGCCCTGACAATAGTTTCAACTCTATGTAATATCACATGTTTATATTAATGTGCTAGTTCTAATATGATATTTTTACTATAGAAACAGCTCACACAGGCAGACACACTGAATAACTAGAATATGTATAAGAAAGAATAAGAATAAAGAAAAATTCAACGTTTTGTTTTATAAAAGGAATAAAATACTTCAGCACATGCTGTTATTGCAAAAATAATTTATGGAGGTAACAGTAACTTTACAGGCCGCATCACAGCACCTTGTTGTTGATTATTTTTCTAGTGGAGCACAGTCACAGCAATATTTGAGACAGAAACACAACAACATGTATTTCTTGAACTTTTGTCATGTTCAATGTAGTCTGTGTTGCATTGTGCTAACTAATGTATTTTTTTCATACCTTTGCTGTGCATAATAATGTTTTCCAGCTGAGTTTTATGCAATAACGTGGCTCTTTTTGTCTGGTCTATAGGAAATCTGCCAAATAAAGACGGGGCGACCCAGGACCGTGCAAATGTACTGAGCATCTCATTACTTTCCCACTACATACACTGAGTTTAAAAGTCTTCACAAAGTGATTGTAGCTTGTTAGTACGTTTGGCATTGTGCTTTGTTTGGAAATGCCATTTTGGAGGCTCATGATTATTTTAATCTTCCCTGGTCTTTACTATGCAGCCTGTTGACTTCAGCTGGAACAAGCACGTCGACAGAAAGTTCCAGTTCTTCGACAGTCAGCTCGTTTCCCTGATCCGCTCAAAAAGCGACCCAGACATGCTGGAGTTCTTCAAGCTGCTCTCGCTCTGCCATACTGTTATGGTGGAGCAGAAGGATGGTGAGAAAGTCTAACATTAACACCTTGCGCTGTTCTGTAGAGACACTATGCTAGAGCGGTGGAGATAATGCAAGGGTTTAAAAAGCAGATGTTGCAGGGCTGCAGAAATGTTCTGGTAACATTTTCAGTCTTCTTCTGCTTCATGATATCCCAGAACTGCATGAGAATGCTATTTAAATCAGCTCAGATAATTGCGAAAGTGATCATGCAATGCGTCTGATTTATAACGATGATGGTGTCCTTTCTCAGGTGATCTGGTGTACCAGGCTGCGTCTCCAGACGAAGGTGCTTTGGTCACAGCGGCTCGCTGTTTTGGCTTTGTGTTCCTGTCGCGCACGCAGGACACCATCACCATCAGTGAGATGGGAGAAGAGACCAAGTACGAGGTGCTCGCTCTCCTCGACTTCAACAGCGACCGAAAACGCATGTCTGTCGTCCGTGAGTGCTGCACTTCTACATAAAAATTGAAAAAATTTCTACTTCTCTCTCTTCTTTTTCACTCTATGCTTCTTGCCTCACTCATTACTACGTCTTCCCTTCGTAGCTTCTTTATCTGCTCCTTTTCTTACTCATTTGCTTTGTTGTCAAGCATTACAACCAAGAGCTTACATGACTTTTCTTCTGAAAATAGTTCTGACGCTGCTCACATAATCTCTGACATCTTCAGTGACCGTGACAACTTCAACACGTCAGTCCTTTAGGTGCTTTGTTGGTTTTTAGGGCCCAGTGTCGGTTCTGCGCTCTAGAATCTTTTGCATACTGGCCTTCTGGTATGATTTGGCTTGACAGGCTTATTTGCTTTAAAGCCAAAGTATTTTCACAGCACTTGCGCTGTTGCTCTTATCAACCCACACCAGCCACAAACACTGAGAGTCTGCTGTATTCATATCTCATAGGTTATCACTATAAACCTGATACAGTGGCTGTTTTAGTGGTAGTGTCATGGTTTTCCTGCATCTTAGGAAATAACAGGAGCTGGAGATCTCACTGCAACATATGTCTTAAATAGGGGTGGGCGGTATGACCAAAAATCTATTTCACGGAATGAGTAACTTTATTTCATGGTAACGACATATATCACATAAAAAAATAGACATTCTGGTAAATCAACTGTAAATCAATTGTATGCTTTGACATCATTTAAGTTTAAGATGATAAAACAGGTTACTCGTGCTACCGCTGCTAGCGGGAACATTCATGCGACACAGTTTGCAAATAACATTTTTCTGCTATTTGTCAGATTTTGTAAACCCGAACCACGTTCATACCACAGATGTCGCGCCTCTTTTCATAACAAGTTCCTCCTCCTGCTCAGGATTGGTTTGTGGGACTTCTTCACCAGCGTGCTTATCTTTCTCCATGTTTTTCCTCTCACAACTACTCTTATGTACAGCTTCTCGATCGTTCTCACATGCAGGAGCGCTACGCACAAAGTTAACCACGCCCACTTATTTAAATTTCACGGTATACACTGAATAGAAAAATCTGTAACAGTAGACATTTTATTCCGCGGTAACGGTATATACCGTCATACCACCCAGCCTTAGTCTTAAACAAACATGTAACATTACAATGTTATTGCGTCTTATAACCCAGTGCTTACGAAGTCTCAATTCTGATAGGTCAGAGTGTGTTTCTATAACAGCAGCACTGAAACTGCTGTTTCTATGGTAACAGCTTACAGAGGGAGTTTTATGGGGGCGCTCCATATAAACACACTAAAAAAGTTGTATAAAAGATCCTCCTCATTTAGCATGTATGGAAGGAGTCTCCAGTAGCAGCACTTTGTAACAGTTAGAGGTAAAGCTGTAAGATTTCCACCAGGGGAAAGTTTTCAACTTTTGCGCTTTGTTTCTCAGTCACACGACAAGCTATTTTTTTTTTTTTCTTATTAACTCAGAGAGAGAGAGAGAGAAAAAAAGAGGCTGGTGAGGGAGCGACTGTTTATAGTTGCTCTAATGTGAGTTATAACAGGAAGTAACTTGTTTTGTGGATGTTCCACAACAATAAATGGATTAAAAGTACAATGTGTCATCCTTTAATAAATATAAATTCTTAGATTTGGTGGATTGATGTGGTATAAGAGGAATAAAACATTCAGGATGTGCTGTTTCAGGAAAGTCAACTTCGGGTTGGTAACAGTAACTCCGCTTCATCACATCACCCAGATTGATGATTATTTTTCTATAACAGTATACCCCCAAGTGTTTTATTTACATAAAACATAAAAGGGATTGTACCAGTATACAAATCTATTGTTATTACACCAGCTATCAGGGAAAGCAGGGAGTACGTGTGGAGTTGGGGATGTTTCCTGTTTACATATTCGTAGATCTGGATTTCTTGACTTTGCTAAAACTCTACTCACTGCTATATCTTTTTTTCCATTGTTTGTTTGCTGCATCATTGAGAAGAGGCGTGGCGTCTGCTGTGTACAAATGATAGTCCAGTAAAAAACAAGTAGGAAAAGACATCTTGGATAGAAATTGATTATAAATATCATTACTGTTATAGTTAACTGTGCAGATATGTATGGAAACATCGCTCATTTTGTGAACAAACACGCTAATACTCTTGAATAACTGTGTTTTTTTTTTTTTTCTTTCTGTACAGTGAGACTTCCAAATGGATCTATCCGTCTGTATTGTAAGGGCGCCGACACGGTGATCTACCAGCGCCTCAGTCCTGCCTCCCAACACAAAGACAGCACACAGGAGGCCCTGGATGTAAGTGTGATCTCATATTCATTATATATAACATATATAAAATAATATATAGCTGACATTTCAAGTCAGGGAAATAGAATAGAATGGCAGCAAGTGAGTAATGTCTAGAATAGGATAATCACCCTAAAGAGTGATTAATGTTGGCTACCGACATTATTATGAGTCACTGATTTAAAAGCAGGGAAGAATTCTGTCTTATGCAGATCAATATTGATTCATAAACTGTAAAAATTTTACCTGGTTTTATATGTTTTGTAGATTTTTGCCAACGAGACTCTGCGCACGTTGTGTCTGTGTTATAAAGACATCAGCAATGATGAGTTTGAGTTGTGGGCTCGTAAACACAAGGAGGCCAGCGTGGTCATGACTAACCGGGAGGAAGCTCTGGATGCCGTCTACGAGCTCATCGAGACTGACCTGATGGTAAGCATGTTGCTTTGAATTTCTATGTTTTGTGTATCGTATACTTTTTAACCACATGCTTTGCATTGATGCATTGTGCTTGTGTGTTTGTTTTCTCATGATGCATTATGGCATTTTGGAATGTAACGAGGCTGCATAATCTCACATTTTAATACTTTCGAAAATTTGAATTTCCTACACCTGATTATATGTTCAAAAAATTTCAATTCAGATTGAAGTGGCACATTTTTCATTCTCCACTACAACACATTTGTTACTGATTGTGTGCTTCATAGTGATTTAATTTCCTCCAGTTTGGAAAAACTTACTTTCTCTGTAAGACGTAATTTATATAACTTAATTTTGTTTCTTCATTTGTGTAGCTGATTGGAGCAACAGCCATTGAAGACAAGCTTCAAGATGGAGTTCCTGAGACCATTGCCAACCTGGCCAAGGCTGACATCAAAATTTGGGTTCTTACTGGAGACAAGAAAGGTTGGTGTCCAGCTAAGAGAACATTTGTGGAAAGTGTTTTTAGTTTAGCACGAGTAATTAATGTGTTTTTTGTTTAACAGAGACTGCTGAAAACATTGGATACTCCTGTGAGCTGCTGACTGATAACATGACTATTCACTATGGAGAGGATGTAAAGTAAGCTTCCTGATAGTCTATACACATCTTTTGTTTCTCCCTGTGCGTTTGTGTGTGTGCGTTTGTGTGTGTGTGTGTGTGTGTGTGTGTATGTGTGTGCATGTGAGAAAGGAAGAGAGAAAAGTGTCATACCTATATTGCCATTTCTGTCTTTTCCTCTGTGTAGTCAGAAGTTGTCAGACAGACAGGCAAAACGGAGGAACGAGGATGAAGCGGCACGCAAGAACAAGACACAAGAGCTATTTTTCCCCGAACCTGGCAAGAACGCTCTCATCATTACAGGAGGTTGGCTGGTAAGAGGAGAAATCTCATTCAGCATGTCACAGTGTTTCTTCAGTTCTCAATACATTTTAAAAAGAATTGGTCAACACAGTGCTTTTCCACCATGCAGCTGCATGCTCTGAATGCACAAAAACATTAAAAACTCTACATAATTAAAGCTAAATTAATGGTTGGAAGAGAGACGGAGAGTGTGAGGCCAAGAGTAACGGACAGAGAGAGACACCAAGTCAGAGAGACGGAGAGCATGAAGCGGAGACAAAGCGAATTTTGAATTGACAGAGACAGACAGAGAGAAAGAGACTGAAATGGAGACACAAAGATGGACAGACCGAGAGAGACAGAAAGACCGAGAGAAACGGAGAGCGACAGACATGGCAGAGAGAGACAGGCAGAGAGCGAGAGGGCAAAAGAGAGACACACAGACAGAGAGACAGACATGGAGAGAGAGAGAGAGGGACAAAGAGCAAGAGACAGGCCAACAGAGAGACAGTGAAACAGACATTGACAGAGAGACAAGCACACCAAGACACATAAACAGACAGACACCGACAACAAGAGACAGACAGACAGTGAGAATGACAGACAGACATACAGAGAGAGAGGCAGACACAGAGAGAGAGAAAGACAGTCAGAGAGAAACAGAGACACAGGCAGAGAAGAGAGACAGACAGACAGAGAAAGGGATAGAGAGAATCAGAGACAGAGGTGTGGACATAGAGTACAGACCCAGACTAAACTACACCTCACGTGTTACAACCCAGAAGTAGTTGTGTAATAATTCAACTCTTAAAGCGTGGAAACTGATTCCTAAAAAAGTTTGCATTTTTGCTGGCCAAACAAGCATCAGCATCAGCACTGATCAAAACTCTCTTTCTCTTTCTCTCTATCTGTTCTTTGCCTTTATCTGCAGAACGAGATTCTCTATGAGAAGAAGAAGAAGCGTCGTCGTCTGCGTCTGCGTCGTCTCGGGAAGCGCGTTCCCCCCACCAACCCTCAGGACGGCCAACCCATCAACGACTCGGAGAAGGAGATGAGGCAGCGCGACTTTGTGGACATGGCCTGTGAGTGCAGCGCTGTCATCTGCTGCCGTGTCACCCCCAAACAGAAGGCCAACGTGGTGAGCCTGGTGAAGCGCTACAAGAAGGCCATAACTCTGTCCATCGGCGATGGAGCCAACGACGTCAACATGATAAAGAGTGAGTAGCTAAAGGAAGACTTTAGGATCTAAACGTTAGTGCTAGGTCAGAGCAGTGCCAAAGGAACGATATCATATAACATGACACTTCTTTTCTGTTTTCCGTGGTGCAGCTGCAGATATTGGCGTGGGCATCAGCGGGCAGGAAGGTATGCAGGCAGTGATGTCCAGCGACTACGCTCTCGCTCAGTTCCGCTACCTCCAGCGCCTCCTGCTGGTGCACGGCCGCTGGTCGTACATCCGCATGTGCAAGTTTTTGCGCTTCTTCTTTTACAAGAACTTCGCTTTCACCCTGGTTCACTTCTGGTACTCGTTCTTCAGTGGATTCTCCGCACAGGTGAGGGCCGAAATGTTAAATTCAGCATTAGCAAAGGGCTTCCTAGGATCAGATCAGGGGTTTTCAATTCCAGTCGTAGCACTGAAAGATGAGAGATGAGCACAGTTTGGTGATACACCTCATTAAGTTAATTATCAGGTCTAGCAGGTGTGTGGAAATCATTCATTCATTACACCGCCCATCATTGATTATTTTCCTATAACAGTAACCGCCTTGCTTACTGCTCTATATAGTCAATTTTTTTATGTAGAAATGTTTAATTCTATTAATTTTGCTTGTTTTTAGAGACTTTTGCACCATACTATGATTGACTGTCATTTTGTTATTTGCTAGATTGCCTATGAAGACTGGTTCATCACCCTTTACAACGTGTTGTATAGCAGTTTACCTGTCCTCCTTGTTGGGCTGCTGGATCAGGTGACATTTTGTTGATCAACTGCTTTATCCTACAAATACCTCCTCCATAAAGGAAGATCTGCATTCCAACTCTAATATTTCTTTTATGTCTCATACGTAGGACGTGAACGACAAACTGAGTTTGCGCTTTCCGGGTTTGTATCTTCCGGGTCAACAAGGGTCGCTGTTTAATTACAGGAACTTCTTTATCAGCCTCTTTCACGGCCTCTTCACATCCCTCATCATCTTCTTCATCCCGTACGGAGCTTTTCTGCAGACGATGGGTCAGGACGGAGAGGCGCCATCTGATTACCAGTCCTTCGCTGTGGTCACTGCATCCTCGCTCATCATGATCGTCAACCTGCAGGTATGTGATTCTGAAATGAAATGGACTGAACATTTTGGTGAATAGCAGTAACAAAGGCAGTCCAAAGATTTTAATGGTGGTGATTGCGTATTGGTTTGTTGTTTGTTCATAACCCGATGTCATTTCCTGTTTTCGACCAGATCTCCTTGGACACCTCGTACTGGACCTTTGTGAACTGCTTTGCCGTGTTGGGCAGTATAGCCATTTACTTCGGCATCATGTTCGACATACAGAGTGCAGGAATACATGTCATCTTCCCATCATACTTCAAATTCACTGGTGTGTAATACTTCCTGTAATGCCATAAGTATAAATGTGTATAAAATATTAAACTGTTAAAATGTTCACTGGCTGTGCTGTCATTGGAAACAAATCAACAACATGGTGGTATTAATCTAAAATTATGTGGCACGTCTGCCATACAAATCCCTTCAATTTGTTGCTACTATAGAAATGATAATGTATTAGAATTAGTGTATTAATATAAAACTTATGTCAGTGCTGCTGTTAGAGAAAATTAATCAACACCTTTGGATGAATTCACCAGTGCTGTGGTATAATAATATAGTTGCAGTTTATAGTCTACAAACCTCCTGGTCTCAGTATTTCCCTTTTATGTGGTACACTTGTACTTTTCAAAGCACTCAGTGTAAACGACATGGATGTGAGCAACAACTGAGGACTGTATTTACTGACTACGCAGTTTGCATTAAATATGGTTAGATCACATTATAAACAGTGCCTCCCCCTCCCACAGGTGTTGCCGCTAACACACTTCGCCAGCCGTACCTGTGGCTCACCATCATTCTAACGGTGGGAATCAGCCTCCTGCCAGCCATCTGTACCCAGTTCCTCTGTAAGACCATCTGGCCCACTGCCGGAGACAAGGTACGGGATTAACCTGTTAAAATACACGACTTCAGGACACAAAACTGAAGAGATTTCTATTATAGAGAATAAATCCTATTCTGTATGTCTTCTGTTTTCAGTTCTTCATAGTTAAAGGAACACACTAGTTTGTTTTCAGTCTAATCTTTATCCACCACATCTGTATTTCCCTGTATTTGTATGATAAAAGCACAATAGCAGTCATTGGATTTCCAACCTAGCAGCAATATAGTAAAAACAAACAAAAAAAACAATTCTAGGTATTACCTGCAGGTTTTATCGGTGATTTCTGTGAGGGGATATTTATTTAGCATTTCTGGAAGGAGTCTCCACTGTCATCGTTTTGTAACAGTTAATGGTAAAGCTGTAACAAAATTTTTGAAACACTGCTAAGTCTTTAGGACTTTGCACCCAGTGGTTTCTCGGTAACTTGACAAGCTGCATTTTTTTAACCGTATTAACTTCAATAGAGGGGAAAAAAGAGAGGCTGGTGAGGAAACGAGCATTAAGCGCAATTATAAATGGATAAAGTATGACTTTTTAAAAAAAAAATAACAATAAACTTTAATCACTGGCAAATTGCTGTGGTCTAACAGGAATAAAACATGCTGTTATTGGGAAAAACAGTAACTCTACTGCATCACAGTACCATGTTGATCATTTTCCTATAGCAGCACATCCTGATGTGTTTTATTCCTTGTTGCCTCACAAAAGTGTGTTTCATGTAGACATTCAACGTATTTCAAAAACTACTATTAGAATTGTATTACAAGTGAATTTTAAATTAACACAGAAAATTATTCAGTCTGAAAAAAATGATGTGATAATTGCTCATACATGGGATATGGAGATTGAAAAATCTTCTTAGATTGTGCTTCATGTTAACACACAAGGGTATTAAATAATCATTAAATAACTTGAGTAACTTGTATCATTTCTGATTATTCTACATTAACTATTCTAATTTCTATTCGTGCTTTATTTAGTTGGTTGCATTCATCACTTTCTCTCCGTATCTGCTTTTCAACCTGTAGGTTCTTAGAAACAGGAGGAAGTATGAGAGGGAGGAAGAGGAAAAGAGGAAGGTTCCAACATTCCAACGTGGCGCTCGCTCACGCCGCTCTGCATACGCCTTCTCTCACTCCCCGGGTTACGCCGACCTCATCGCTTCGGGCCGGAGCATCCGCCAGAAGTCACGGAAACGCGTGGATATTAGAGAGAGCATCAGGGAGGAACCCATAGCCGAAAACGTCTGAGACATTTGACCTTGAGATGTTTAGACAGGCAGGAACAACTGAATATTTTACACCTAAATATTTTAAATATGCAGCTTGATTATGGAATCACAATGTTTAAGGAAACACTCACTCACTCATCTTGGTTATAATAATTCGAAAGGAAAACGGGCGTGACGCTTGGCATGTTTTGCCACCTGCCGTCTGAAGAGATTCAAGGTCGTTTCCCCCCCCCCGTTTTGGCTCTTAAACTGCTAGTCCCCGGGACCACTTGATCTGCTCCCTTCTTTCCGTTGAAAATGAAACCGAGCCCAGGGGAAAGGGAGTAGGGAAGGTTAGGGACTTGAGGAGCTCTATACAGCATGATTTGAATTAGCTATAAAAGAGCAGAATGAGCCAATGAGAAAGTTTACACAAAGGGAAGTGAGCGAGACTTTCTCCCGCTCACCAAAAAAAACCAACACTGGTTTTAAAAAGAGTACACTGTGCATGGAAAAAAAAAAAAAAAAACTAGATATCTCAGGATTTTATCTTTCCACTTTTTAGAAGGTGCATTATATAGGAAGTTCATTCATTAAAATGATAAAGATCATTAAAAAAAAGATAATTGCTCAAAAAACATAAGGGTAACTATTCAGTTGGTACATCAAAAAAAATCTTGGTGAAAAAACACCCATATTGTACATGATTACATGATATTCTACCTGAAATGCTACAAACATGATTATATATTGTTACAAAATCCAGTAATAGGATAAAATGTTGTACTGTGGAAATGTTTCTACATAATGCACCTTTAAAAGCTTATTTATCACCCTAAACTCAGCCTCGCACGTCTTAACCAAGGTCACGTTCTGTTTCTTTCTCAGTTGCAGCGTAATGACCTGCAGCTTCATCGGGGCAGAGAAGGAGCTCATGTTATAATGTCTCTTAATTTATATATGTTTGTGAATATTTTTTGTCTATCACATGAATCTCGACTGTAAGGCCTGAATCTTTACCACATTCATGATTTTGCTCTGCATGATGGATTATGCTCAAGCACACTATTGTTTTTTTTTTGTTTGTTTGTTTTTTCCGTTAAGGGCTGACTGGGTGTATGTGGGATGCCTTCCAGGTGGAGAACTTCTAAATAATGTTTACACTACTATTACTACTTTTGCACTTCTGTCTCCTCTAGTTGAGATCAGCTATGGTCAGAATGGTGTCATTTACTTTGCATACTATGTCTCTTTCTCTCTTTCATGTTTGTTTTGTGTCAAACATTTCCCATATTTCAGAGCCCCAAAATTCTCTTTTTGAACTAAAAATTTATTCAGATACAGTTAGGAATATCTATGCATTGTTAATGGAATTCGTTAGTTGAGAAAAGTGTCTATTTTTTAACACACACACAAAAAAAAAAACAACAACTGTTAAATATTTAAACTCAATCTGCCATAATGGATGTTTTGTGACTTTTTAACTCTGCTGTTTTCTGAACGGGAACAAGTGCCTGAATGGCCAGCAATGCCAGTGGCGTATGCTTATAAAGAAAAAAATAAAAACACTACATTTTACAGAATGTTGTTTTTAATGTATTGTAATATACTTTGTACAAATAACTATAAATAAAGGTATACAAATAACTGTTCATTTGTTGGAGTGTTGTCTTGCATCCCCAGAATGAGAATAAAAGGTTACTTTTCCTTGTCACTGGAGTACCATCAAGGGTATATCTTTCGTACCTCTAGTGTGCATCTGGAAATGTGAGTATACAGTAGTTTACCTTTTAAAAAATAATTTAAGGTGCATAATTGGGCCTTAAGGACCGCTGATTTACCTTTAAACTTTATTATGAAAGGTAACTAAAGGTACAGCACATACCCCTTCCCAAAGTATAAAGTATACTAAAAGTAAAGTATACTAAAGATGGTACAAGTCACATGTTCAGAAGAAAGCTGCATCATCCGAATATCCTGATGATCATCCAAAGAAGAAAAGTAAATTCTCTCTCATTCTTTTTTGCTTTATTTTCAGTGATCTTATGATCATTGACAGATGAGGTCACTTCGAACATACAACCCTGTTACCACATGATATATTGAACGTAAATGATTTATTATAAAAAATGTCTTTAATTACAATTAGAATGTCCTTCATGTCCTCACACCTTTAATGCTTTACTGCATGGTCTTGCCATGTGGCCATTAATCTCCAATTTTTTGGAGGCAATAATACAAAACCTATGTAACTGGAAAAAGTTCAAGTTCAGTTTATTTGTATAGCGCTTTTAACAATGGACATTATCCCAAAGCAGCTTTACAGAAGTATATAAATTCAGGACATAGATTTTAAATTTATGAATTTATCCCCAATGAGCAAGCCAGCAGCGACGGTGGCAAGGAAAAACTCCGAGATGATATGAGGAAGAAACCTTGAGACTAACCAGACTCAAAGGGGAACCCATCCTCATCTGGGTAACACCGGATAGTGCAATTATAAGTAAATAAATCTCTTCTATAAATGTACCAGTACCACACAGTCAAATAGTAGTTGTGAGACCATGAAAAATTCATTACAGTTTTTATATGAAGTCTGTTTTGTTGAACTTCAGCACTGTAATCTCAATAACCTTTAGGCTGCACCGTGTGGGGCCATCTTCAGCAGCAGCATGTGACTTCCAGTTGATGAGATCTCCAACCAGAAGTAGGGCATCAGGATGGATCGGGCAGGTCCAGAGAGCAGAAGGGGTTGGGATCACTGGCATCTCAGGAGTATCATGTGAAGCTCGACAGAAGGGGAGAGGGAGAGAGAGAGAGAGATAATTAGGTATGCTTATTGTCCCGTACTGGTTAAGGACGGTGTACTTTGCGTAAGTGAAAGCAGGGACTCCGGCAAGACTAGCTATGACAGCATAACTAAAAGGAAGAGCCAGAAGGTAACACAGACATGAGAGCTCCCTGGGACAAGGCGGCCAGCCACCCCACCACCAACAAACCTGGGTGGACGCGTGAAGGTGGGGGGGGGTGACAGCATCCAGACATCCCAGTTCACCACAACACACTATGCCTGTGAGACCTCTAGATCTGCTCCTTTACCTAAGGAAAAAACTATTCCCGAAAGGCTTGATTAAACAAATATGTTTTCAGCCTGGATTTAAACACTGAGACTGTGTCTGAGTCCCGAACACTAATTGGAAGGCTGTTCCATTACTGTGGGGCTTTGTAAGAGAAAGCTCTTCCCCCTGCTGTAGCCTTCACTATTCGAGGTACCGACAAATAGCCTGCACCTTTTGATCGAAGTAGGCGTGGCGGATCATAAAAGACCAAAAGTTCGCTTAGGTACTGTGGCACGAAGCCATTTAGTGCTTTATAAGCTGCATTCTGGACTAACTGGAGTTTGTTTATGCTCCTACTGGAACATCCAGACAGTAAGGCATTACAATAATCCAACCTAGAGGTGACGAAAGCATGGACTAATTTTTCCTCATCATGTAATGACAATATATTTCTTATCTTAGCAATATTTCTGAGGTGAAAGAAGGCTATCCTAGTAATATTACCTACGTGGGCGTCAAAGGAAAGACTGGAGTCAATAATCACACCAAAGTGTTTTACTGCTGCACACGATGAAACAGAAAGGCCATCCAGAGTTACTATGTAATCAGAAAAATTACTTCTAGCTGCATGTGGTCCTAGTATAAGTACTTCTGTCTTGTCAGAATTTAGTAAGAGGAAGTTAATAAGCATCCACTGTCTAATGTCCTTTACACATTCCTCAACTTTATTAAACTGGTGTCTGTCATCTGGCTTTGCTGAAACATACAACTGTGTGTCATCAGCATAACAGTGGAAGCTAATTCCATGTTTATGAATAATTTGACCCAGAGGTAGCATATATAAAGAAAAAAGCAGTGGGCCTAAAACAGAACCTTGCGGAACACCAAACTTTACCTCAGTATGCATAGAGAATTCACCATTTACATCTACGAACTGATAACGATCAGTCAAATAAGACCTGAGCCAGAAGAGGGCCGCTCCCTTAATGCCAACAATGTTTTCTAGTCTATCAAGGAGAATAGTATGATCAATTGTATCAAAAGCTGCACTAAGGTCAAGCAACACAAGCAAGGAGACACAACCCTGATCAGAGGCCAGTAGTAGGTCATTTACCACTTTAACCAACGCTGTCTCTGTGCTATGATGAGGCCTAAATCATGACTGATATATTTCATGAATGTTATTCCTATTTAGGTACGAGCATAGCTGCTGTGCTACAACCTTTTCTAAGATCTTGGAGATAAAGGGGAGATTTGATATTGGCCTATAGCTGGACAATTGACAGGAGTCGAGGTCAGGTTTTTTAATCAGGGGTTTGATAACTGCTAGTTTAAATGATTTAGGTACATAGCCAGTGCTAAGGGAAGAGTTGATTATTTTTAGAAGGGGTTTGATTATTTCTGGAGTAATCTGTTTGAAGAGAGGGCTTTAACTTTGACATTAAAAAAAAAAAAAAATTGCCATCTGATACATTTTGTGTTATATGATACTTTCCACCACTGCACAATTTACCAGCTAAAAAAATTTATTTTTCAAATATTTTGGAAAATATTTTTTCAAATTACATTTAAAAAATATATATACAGGTGCATCTCAATAAATTAGAATGTCGTGGAAAAGTTCATTTATTTCAGTAATTCAACTCAAATTGTGAAACTCGTGTATTAAATAAATTCAATGCACACAGACTGAAGTAGTTTAAGTCTTTGGTTCTTTTAATTGTGATGATTTTGGCTCACATTTAACAAAAACCCACCAATTCACTATCTCAACAAATTAGAATATTTCATAAGACCAATAAAAAAAAACATTTTTAGTGAATTGTTGGCCTTCTGGAAAGTATGTTCATTTACTGTACATGTACTCAATACTTGGTAGGGGCTCCTTTTGCTTTAATTACTGCCTCAATTCGGCGTGGCATGGAGGTGATCAGTTTGTGGCACTGCTGAGGTGGTATGGAAGCCCAGGTTTCTTTGACAGTGGCCTTCAGCTCATCTGCATTTTTTGGCCTCTTGTTTCTCATTTTCCTCTTGACAATACCCCATAGATTCTCTGGTTTTCAGGTGTGGTGAGTTTGCTGGCCAGTCAAGCACACCAACACCATGGTCATTTAACCAACTTTTGGTGCTTTTGGCAGTGTGGGCAGGTGCCAAATCCTGCTGGAAAATGAAATCAGCATCTTCAAAAAGCTGGTCAGCAGAAGGAAGCATGAAGTGCTCCAAAATTTCTTGGTAAACGGGTGCAGTGACTTTGGTTTTCAAAAAACACAATGGACCAACACCAGCAGATAACATTTGCACCCCAAATCATCACAGACTGTGGAAACTTAACACTGGACTTCAAGCAACTTGGGCTATGAGCTTCTCCACCCTTCCTCCAGACTCTAGGACCTTGGTTTCCAAATGAAATACAAAACTTGCTCTCATCTGAAAAGAGGACTTTGGACCACTGGGCAACAGTCCAGTTCTTCTTCTCCTTACCCCAGGTAAGACGCCTCTGACGTTGTCTGTGGTTTGGGAGTGGCTTAACAAGAGGAATACGACAACTGTAGCCAAACTCCTTGACACGTCTGTGTGTGATGGCTCTTGATGCCTTGACCCCAGCCTCAGTCCATTCCTTGTGAAGTTCACTCAAATTCTTGAATCGATTTTGCTTGACATATTCTAATTTGTTGAGATAGTGAATTGGTGGGTTTTTGTTAAATGTGAGCCAAAATCATCACAATTAAAAGAACCAAAGACTTAAACTACTTCAGTCTGTGTGCATTGAATTTATTTAATACACGAGTTTCACAATTTGAGTTGAATTACTGAAATAAATGAACTTTTCCACGACATTCTAATTTATTGAGATGCACCTGTAAATGTAATAGTTCATGCAGTAGAGAGTTAACACTGATGCTAGTTAACAACTTTCTGTGTATTTCCTAATTCTATGCTTAAAAAACTGCCCTATTTTGAGCAAATTGTAGTCATTTTCAACAAAGGAAAAAATTGATTGTTTCCTGAGATGGATTAACAATCTTTGGGGAGTAAAAGGTAACGTTTTCTTAGATTTAATGTTGGTAAATGCTTAAAAAAAATAGATAAGGTTTCATTTGTAATGGCACCCCATTCATGAAATCAGCCATGTAGACTTTTTACTGTTAATTTAGTTATTTTATTACTTTCCCAGAACATTTTTAAAAAGGTATACTGTTCATTTTGAAGTAGGCCTAATAGCTAAGAGCAGTTTTCAGATTGACCCTAGTTCAGGGGTTGGGAACCTATGACTCTTTCAGTGATGGACAGTGTGGAGCAGAGCGGTAATGTCCCGGTCTAATTCATAAATCGGTTGAAAACTACATAGCCTGTTTTCAGGGTTTTATTTATTTATTTATTTATTTTAACAAAGGTGAAATGGCTAAAAAAAATAATAAATTTAAAAAAAAAAAAAAAAAAAAAAAAAGACGACGAGTATCGTTCTTTCCGGCCTGAACGGACAGACGAATTTGCATAACTGCATGTCGCATTAATGGTAAGTAGTGTTCAGTTTACTCTCACTTACTACTGCATCTTGTTTTGATTTACCAACTCATCATAAAGCCATCATGGTTAAATGAAGTCGAAGTGCCACCTACAGGCCGGTTAGGTGAAGTGCAGGCTGTTAGGTCTAGAACACGCAAAATGTAAATTAATTATAAAATGTGGTAATGTAATAAAAGGCCATTTCCACTTATCTCTCTCTCTCTCTCTCTCTCTCTCTCTCTCTCTCTCTATATATATATATATATATATATATATATATATATATATATATATATATAGAGAGAGAGAGAGAGAGAGAGAGAGAGAGATCAGTGGAAATGGTCTTTATTACATTACCACATTTTATAATTATGCAATAATAGCAAACATAATAACTATAATAATAAGACAACATATATAAAAACGTCAAAAAATATGTTAACTTTCCTCTGGTTCTTTAAAGAAAAAAATGTAACTTTTTTTTTTTTGCTTTTATGGCTCTGGGGTAAAAAAGCAAAAAGCAGCGTTTTGCTTTTTTTTTTTTTTTTTTTTTTTTTTTTTTAATTTATTTAATCTGTCAAATTTTAAGAATAACAACCACACATGCGCACAAGGCATTTAGTTTCACGTTACAATGACGCAGTCGATACTTCCCTTTATTGGTCGTCTAACAAGTCCATTCAGTGCTAGGATTGGCTTATAACTCATAAGACGCCTTCTGATTGGATTTTGAACTAGTCTTAGCCAATCACAGTGCGCGAGGCGGGTGTGATCGAAATAAAAATAATGACGCTTCACGTCCAGGTGTGCGGTCGCTGGGCGACGTGGACGGCACGTCAAACTGATAGCAGGGGATGTTAGCTAACAAGCTAAGCTGCCTAGTGGATATTCCAGTGAATACGCTTTCCTGGTCCTTTTGATATTTTGTATTTCGACACGAAGAGCTGCAGGAAGGGATATTTATAACAAGCTCTGTCATAGCCGCCATTTTGTAGGTGAGTTAACGCCGAATTAACGCTTAAACATTCATTTAGCCGGCTTGGTAGGTAGCTATGCTAACTTTGAATCTGCGTAGACGGTGGCCAGGCTAGTTGGTGCTAGGTAATGCTATATAAGCTAAGTGTCTGCGATAGCACGGCATTCTTTCACATAGGACAGTCTAAAATGTATACATAAAGAGAGAGTAATGTGCCTAATATAATATTGCCTTTTTTAAGCTAACTAGCGTTAGTGTAACTAGCTAGCTGTCACTGTCACTATCAGTACTTGGCTTGCAAGTAAGTTTTCAAACTAAAATGACTTCCTGGTTGAAAAGTGTCACTTTGATTGATTTAAGCTAAAACAAAAAAAAAAAAAACAAGAGCATGTTTTGTATCATTTGGCTAGAGTTAGTCTTTAATATCTGGTTAGAAACAGCGGCTGGTGTTTGATAGTGCACCATCATGACACAAGACGTTTTCGAGCTAGTCAGCTTCAGTTATTAAATAGTTATTACGTCATTACAACGCTTGTTACGTTCTCGGTTCTGATTGGTTGATTCATTTACTATTAAAAAGAAGTTGTCTATATCTTGATTGTGAACAGTAGCGTGACTGTGATGTATGTTTATCTTTCTGTCTGATGTTTAGGGTGCTTATGATTTTACATTATATTTCTTTCAATTCAAAAAACAAATTTTATTTATTTGTTTGTTTGTTTGAATTATATACACATCACATTAAATAAACTACCTGTGGTTTATTTAATAACATTAGTGGGTTTTTTTTTTTCCCCTTTATGAACTTGCTAAGAGTAAAATTTGCCTTTAAAAACATATAATTTGAATTGCTGAGAAAAAAACAAAACGAAATCAAATCTCGGATGTCTCAAATCGAATACTGCATTCGAAGCAGGAAGTTGGAGCGTTTTTTATTTATTTATTTTTTCTTTACCTCTGTGCATTTGAGCTACAAAGTGCCGGAAAAAAAACAAACAAACATGTACGCCTCAGTGTTTCTTTTGTTAGCTAGCCAGGTAAAATACCAAACTCGTCTGTTTAATCAGACCAGGATAGAAGGTGCGGACGTGCTGAACAAACACTCGCTCCTGTTACGCCCCCCCCCCCTTTTTTTTTTTCTCAGCCAAATCGTTTTGGGTGTGTGTGTGTGTGTGTGTTTCATGGGTGTGTGCTGAAATGCTCACCTGTCTCAGTTAAAGTTAAAGAATAACTCCTAGGATAGAAGGGTTTAGGTTTAAAGGAGACGGTATTTGGTGTAGAAGTGGCTGTGTGCTGTCCCAATGAGTTCTTAATGACTTTATTATATAATTTGAGCGGAATGACGATGTAGTAGCATTTTTTTAAAAAAATTTTTTATGACATGATCACATGTGCAGCACTTTCAGCAAGATGTCAGATGACAGTAGCCTGTAAACACACGAGAAATCATGTGAAGAGCATGTTACATTACAGCTTAGACCAAAAGGATAATCAGCTGTTTTGCTTAATACTAAAATCATGATCATTGTTCTCTCTGTCCGTCCGTCTGCCTATCTGTCATTCTGTCTCTTTAATAAATTAAAAATGGTTGCCGTGGTGTAAAAGGAATAAAACGCTTCAGAACATGCTGTTATTCAGCAATAATCCACTTCCACCAAGCAGGGTTTTTTATTTATTTATTTATTTAAAAAAAAAAATTTTTTTTTTTTTTTTTTTTTTTTTTTTTAAACTTCCCGAGTAACCAGGTCACAAGTTGGTGATCAAGCAAGGGGAAAAAAAAACAACATGGAGGACAAATTAGTAGTCTGGTTAGTGAGCAAATATAAAGAGGTTTGTGACCTGCTGAACTGAAAAGAATTCACTAGCAAATTTCCAACATTTTAGGCATCCCAGGAATCGTAGGGATTTTCCTAGGACTAAAAATGATGGCTTTTCAGTCCGTGATTATTATGTAACGTCTCAGTTTAGCTGTCACAGTAGCGTCGCCAATCTTTTCCATCTGCCTTGCTGTTGAGCTTGTTAGCTGGAATTAGCTAGGACTCATGAGAGCGTTGCTATGGTTACAGTGCGAGCGTCATGTGAGCTGATATTCAGCGCTCTTGAATTATTTTGGATTGTGAGGAAGCCAAAAGAACGAGTGCCTTTAAATCAGGAGTAAGTATGCTGCTCTGTTACAGCCTGATTCCTGGGATTTTTAAAACGGCTCTGAAATGTCCATCGTCCTCGTAGAGCTTGTAACGGGTGATGCGTACACGTCGGAATTTTAAGGACACGGTTCTGAGCTCTGTGAAGCATTGATATTAGCCATCAGTACGTCAAACCAGGTTAGCAATTAAACCTCTTTTTGAGACTCCTCTGTCTTGCTAATTTGAATGAACACTGCCTGTATGGATGTTTGTGAATGCGTTTTGTAAGCAGTTGTCAATATGGTCTTTTCATGACACGATAAAGCGCGACCCGTTTTTCCTGTCACATGTAGGGAGTTTTATTGAGTCGGAACGCGTTCAGGAGTCGCCGTCACTTGTGAGGATCTCAGCATACCTTGTATCATATTGAAACTGATCTATAATCGTCTCTTGCTGACTCCTCAGCTGATTGACACAGACGTTTCTTACAGCAGATTTTTTTTGTTCGACGTTTGTTCACATTTCCTTCATCTCAAAATGTTTTAGGATTAGACAATTCAATTCTATATAAACTTACCACTTCCTCTTCTAGAGTCACATTGTTTTTTTTGTTTTTTGTTTTCTTCTTTTTTTACTTGTATTTATTTTACAAATCTATAAACACTAAACCACACCGCTGCTGAGTTCTCAAATCTGATTGGTCAGACGGTGGTGATTAATTTTCTGTAATGGCAGCTCTGACGAGGCAAATCGCAGGTTTATGTAAACACGCTGCTCGCTCTACTACGTTATCATTTCTGTAGCACATGGAGGGGGGGTGGGGGGTATACGTTGATGTAGTGAATGGAGTTCAACCGATTAGTGGATTTTACCGATACCGATAACTAAGTTGGTCAGTACCTGTGGACAACCGATTAATTAACCGATAGGTGGATTAAAATTGATACTGAATGCAGACATAACACTCAAAGTAAAATATTCCTGAACTTTATTACAAAAATAAACTCGGTTTTACTTTTTTAAATGAAATACATATATAAATATTCATGTGTATATATTAACTCTTAATAAATATGAAAGAAAATAAGGTATACATCCAAACTGAACCAAAAAGTAACACTCCAACTAACAAATAAAAATAGAGACCTCCAGAATGAATCAAAAAACACTTCAAATAACACAACAAAATTTGTCAGCGATCATTTTTATTTCTCCTCTAGAGGCCGCTCTCGTACTGTATAATGACAGCGGACCCTTCTGAGCCGCTCCCGCAACGGACAAAACCCGGGAAACACTATCGGTGTGGAATTTTGCTGATAACTGATTGCTGGAACGATCGGTTATCGGTGCAGATTAATCAGCAAAACCTTGAGCTCTAATAGTGAAGCTTGGAGATGTTTATCTGGTGTTTATGGAAGGAGTCTCCGCTTTGTAAGCAGTCAGGAGGGGACTTTTTGCGCTGTGTTTATTTATTTGTTTATTTTTTTGTGGATGTTCCACAACGTGAAAAGTAACTATAAATGGATAAAAAGTGTAATGTAATTCTTTAATGAATAAAAAAATAAAAAATCATAACTGTAGGCAAATTGATGTGGTGTGAAAGGAATGAACCACCTCAGGAGTAGGGCTGGGCGGTATGACGGTATATACCGTTACCCCGAAATAAAATGTCTACCTTTACAGATTTTTCTATTCCGTGTATACCGTGAAATGTAAATAAGTGGGCGTGGTTAACTTTGTGCGTAGCGCTCCTGCACGTGAGAACGATCAAGAAGCTGTACATAAGAGTAGTTGTGGGAGGAAAAACATGGAGGAAGATAAGCACGCGGGTGAAGAAGTCCCACAAACCAATCCTGAGCAGGAGGAGGCGCGACATCTGTGGTATGGACGTGGTTCGGGTTTTCAAAATCTGACAAAGGGCAGAAAAATATTATTTGCAAACTGTGTCGCGGGAATGTTCCCGCTAGCAGCGGTAGCACGAGTAACCTGTTTTATCATCTTAAAATGAAGCATGTCAAAGCATACAATTGATTTACCGTTAATTTACCAGAATGACTTTTTTTACGTGATGTATATGTCGTTACCATGAAATAAAATTACTCATTCCGTGAAATAGATTTTTGGTCATACTACCCACCCCTATTTAAGATGTTCCACTACAGGATAATAATAACTTCAGGGTGGTAACAGTAAGTCCGCTTCATTAAACCACCTTGTGGTTGCTTATTTTTCTATAGCAGCACACCCCCAAGACAAGTGTCTTATTCCTTACATATTGTGTGGTTATGTTTGATATCTGTTAAGTGTAAGTTGTTTTTATATATATATATATATATATATATATCTATCTCACACACAAGTTGAATGCTTTGTTTCTGCAGGGTTTGCAGTGTGAGGCGATGAGGCTCTGAGGAAGTGTGTGTGTGTGTGTGTGCTTGGGGGTGATGGGTGCCAACACCAGCCAGGTGAGTGACCTGGCAGAGAGTCAGAGCATCCGCACTCTGATTGGTCCTGAGCCCATTTCGGAGAATGAGCCCTTCTGGAACCAGCTCATCTCGTTTACCTTCACCAGCCCCTCCTGCAGGTGAGCACAACACACACACACAACACACACACACAACACACACACACAACACACACACACAACACACACACCACACACACACCACACACACACCACACACACACCACACACCACACATCGTTTTTATAGTTCACAGCTTCCGGACTATTCCAAAATCGCTGTATATATCCCAGCATACAAGACAAAGGTAACCCCAATATACACAGATGGATCAAAATCTGGGAATCAAGTGGCAGCAGCTTTTGCAACAAATCTACTACGTCAGGGTTTATACATCCCTGACCAAAGTTCCGTTTTCACCGCAGAAGCAAACGCTCTATTGTTGGCATTGAAGTTTATTGAGACTTCTTCACAACAAGATTTTTTATTAATAACTGATTCAAAATCATGTCTAGAAACATTGAACTCTATAAAAACTGATCACCCAACAATTGTGAAGATTTTAATTTCAAATTGTCATCTCTTGAACCAAGAAATTATGATATTTTGTTCTGCTGGGTACCGGGTCACGCAGGAATCTCTGGAAATGAACAAGCAGACAGGGCTGCTAAAGAAGCATTATCTACAGAACCAGTTAAATGCACTATACCTTTTACAGACCTGAAACCAACGTTAAATGTATACACCAAAAATAAATGGCAATTGGAATGGGATCAGTGCTTAAATAAATTACATGAAATAAATCTTGATGTTGGGAAGAAACATATTCCATTTAAAAAATCGCTGGGATCAAGTCATTTACACACGATGCCGGAAAGGACACTCAAGATTAATACATGCATATTTATTATCAGGAGAAAATTCCCCAAAGTGCTCATCCTGTCAGAATTCAGTGTCCATTAAACATATTCTGCTAGACTGTAATACTATTACACCTCTGAGAAACTTGTTTTATGCTGTTGATACTTTTGAAAAGGGTTTTTAACCAAGTAAACCCAAATGCAGTTTTAAGATTTTTAGAAAAAAAAAATCTTAAACATCATATTTAATTTTACCTCTGTATAACTAAACCTGGCTTTCGCCATGAATATAGCCATAGAAGCTGGCATGGCGTTAAATAAACAAACAAACAAACAAGACAAAGGTGTCTTAAAAAGTGGAATATATGCCAGAGAGAATCAATTTTCTTCAGTATGTTTGTGAAATCGCACACGTGTAAGCTAACTCCTAGGAAGGAGTAAAGGCCAGCCAGTTTGTAGCTCCACCCAAAACACATTACAAGTGGTCTGTCTGTCTGTCTGTCTGTCTGTCTGTCTGTCTGTCTGTCTGTCTGTCTGTCTGTCTGTCTGTCTGTCTGTCTGTCTGTCATGTATGCCCCCCCCCCCCAACTTTGAGCTCTTTCCTCATCAAAGAAAGTTTTCTCACTTGTCATTTTTGCTTCCTGTAAATTCATGTCCTACAGATGACCTGAGAATAAAACATGGCATGTTTAAATATTTCTGAAGTTACACAGTTTGAGACGATGTACATTTTCCCTTCAATAACATTTTCTTAGCCTCTGTCTGGCTCTCAGCGGGAGCACACATCACGTCATATTCTCACTCGCTGAGCTCTGCGTGTGTGCCCGCAGTAGTCTCTCTCTCTCTCTCTCTCTCTCTTCTCTCTCTCTCTCTCTCTCTCTCTCTCTCTCTCTCTCTCTCTCTCTCTCTCTCTCTCTCTCTCTCTCTCTCTCTCTCTCTCTCTCTCTCTCTCTCTCTCTCTCTCTCTCTCTCTCTCTCTCTCTCTCTCTCTCTCTCTTCTCTCTCTCTCTGGTTTACAGTAGTTCACTCAGGAGCGAGACGCAGGGCAGAGGAGGTCAGTGTACTCTGTGTAGCTGTCAGAGCTGTCACAGAAAAGGAGCCGAACCCTCTGCTTTAGCAGCTGGTATTTCCCATACACACCCAGATTCCTGCCACTTTCCGGATCTGCAAAAGCACACATCTGGGTTGTGACTTAGCAAACTTTATTGGGCATACGAACACTAAACAGGCAAGGGAAAGTTTCCCTGTTAAACATCCTTACTCGCCGTGTGACAGGGTTTAGAATCGACTACGACGTATCCATTCAGCCGCCAGCTGAGCTCATCTGGCAGGAGCCGTGAGGCCGGTGAGCACATGGCAGACAGGCACGAGCTGCTAGACCACTTCTATTACATCATGAACTGGAGACGCAACGACAACACTTTTCTGAATCTCGGGTGGCGAAAGTGGAACCTAGTTTTTCATCGGAAGATTCAGATTTTGAACACCGATGCTCTGATGTCAGTTTGTGCGTGCATGCGTGTGCGTGCATGCATGCGTGTGCGTGCATGCATGCGTGTGCGTGCATGCATGCGTGTGCGTGCATGCATGCGTGTGCGTGCATGCGTGTGTGTGTGGAAAAATTGCACACAGTTAGTGAGCGTGCTTCAAGTGATCTAGAAATTAGGTGTGTAACAGTACGTCGGGACATGATGCATCACGATGCTATACTGTTATGGAATTAAATTTGTGGCGAAAGTATTGAATGTAAGTTTTCAAGAAACAAACGAAAATATGCAGTCTGAAACTGAAAACAGTGAACTTGGTGGCAAAAATGTTACATGGTCATTATCAGTTTTCTAAGCTTCCTTTTCGCTAATCATGGTTTATGAATGCGTTTACGCTCCGCAAGTTTACGTTCGCCATTCTGGAACAAGCGATTTACTCCCACTGGCTAGTGAGATTTGGATCGACAGCCCGAGTGACCGGCCGAGGGGGAGGATGATGACGTTGATGACATTGAAGATGACGCTCCTTGCGGCTCCTGAGAGCTCATCTCGAAAAAATAGTGGAATTGGACCCAAACCTCAAATATTAATTACGAACTAATACACTGATTAAGTAAGTGAGTAATTTCCACTACAAAGTACAAACACTGTAACTATACAGAGAACCGCATCCAGAACACTCTCCAAAGTTCACGACACTGAAGTCTCTACTTCCAGGTCAGGGAGCTGTCCATCCAAATCTCACCAGCCAATAAGAGTAAATCGATGTTAAGCCCCTCCCACACGTGAGATTTGTGCCTGAAAGTGACATGTGAATGGTGACCCATACTTGGAATTTGTCCTCTGCATTTAACCCATCCAAGTTAGTGCACACACATTAGAAGTTGTGAGTAGTGAACACACACACTACAAACTGTGAACACACCCGGTGCAGTGGGCAGCCATTTTTGCTGCGGCGCCCGGGGAGCTTGCTCAAGTGCCCAACAGTGGCAGCTTGGCAATTTGAACTCATGACCTTCCGGTCAGTAGCCCAACGTCTTAACCACTGAGCTACCACCATCCACAATGGCGAACGTAAACTTGCGGAGCGTAAACGAAAAGTTTGAAAGCGTAAATGAAAACTCTGGCAGCGCGTTCATAAACCATGATTAGCGAAAACGAAGCTTAGAAAACTGTTAACAAAGAACGCTGTTTATTTGAAGACCAGGTTACATTTTTGCCGCCATTTTCAGTTTCAGAGTTTTTCTTCTTTCTCAGTGTATATTTTTGTTAATTTCTTGAAAATTTACATTCAATACTTTTGGCAAAAATTTAATTCCATATAATGTGAAAATGTGCATCATGGAAATGTGTGATTCACAGCATGGAAATCAGCATTCTATTAATTATGCATGCTTCAGTAAGCAGTTTATACCGACCGGCCGTTCCGGAGCCTATCCCAGACCTACTTCTGAGGCGGGAATACACCATTAACCACCATTAACACACTTGTTCATACCTAGGGGCAATTTATTGTAGCCGTTCCACATACTGGTATGTTTTTGAGACGTGGGAGGAAACCCAAATGGACACGTGCAGGACATGAACGTCTACGGTATCCTGAGCTCAGGATTGAAACTTTTAATATGATCTTGTGTTTATTTTTTTTTTTTTTTTTTTTTGTGTGTGTTTTCTTGAGGCAGAAAACGGCTTACGCTAATTTAATACCTGCCCTTCGGCATTCTTCATTTGCATGCAGTTGCTGATCCAAAAGTGACTTTCAGGCTCCAGTAAACCACACAACGGGTGTTCAGTTTTTTTTTTTTTTTTTTCTTTTTTTTTTTCTTTTCTTTTTTTTAAGTTTACTTGCATTAACACCACCCTGCCTTTTGCACCTTCAGGTAGAAACGCAGCAAACATGAAATAATGATTCTGGTGAAAACATAAAACAGACGCGTGTTCGTATATTATTGCTTCAAACAAAAGACACCGTTCTCAGTAGGCACTGTTCGTAATTCAGCATGTTTCTACACCTAAATCAGGCCCTGCATATAGAAACACATTCAACACTCTTCCTGTAGTGTAAAGTGCATTGCATAAGTATTTACCCCCCTTGAACTTTTCCACATGTTTAGTGTTCCAACCCGGAACTGAAATTGATTTGAATTAGGATTATATGTCATGAATGTACGTGAAATAATGCATATTATTGAAGTGAGGGTTAAACATCAATGTAGTCTGCACAGTAAATTACTTATAAAGCTTGATTGCATAAGTATTCACCCCCTCGTTGCTGCGAAACCCCTAAATTAGATCTGGCTCAACCAGTTTTGCGTCTCCAATCAAAACGGACGTTTGAACCTTGTTCTCTCATAACCGTAAATATCTGAGGGTCGGATGTGTAAAATATCCCGCCTTCTAATATTTATCTTTTCTGCTTCCCGTTTCAGTGCCGATGCTAAGCTCTTGGAGGAGGCGGTCATCCCCCTCGCCAAAACTTTAAGTAGGTCCCATATTGTTTTCTTCATTGGCTTGTTTATAAATGAAGAAAATTTTTAAAATGTAAAAAAAAATGTATTGTTGTATGTATTATATATGTAAATGCAGTTTGTGAGCAAACGTTATATCGTGTATCATAGAAATGCCTTCTGATTTTTTTTTTTTTTTTTTTTTGGGTCATATCGCCTAACTTTACAACAGCACACACGTATAACGCTGTCGAATTGATCTGGAATGTTGTGTGTTATGTTCATTTTCAGAGGAATGTGTGCTGAGCTTAACATGCAGTTTTCGATTTATTTGAATCAACTACTTATTAAATTTAAATACTTATTTATTATTTATTTGTAAAATTCTGTTTCTTTTAGTCAAGAACAATCCTAGATCGGGGAACTTCGGTGCTTTGGTGAGAGTGTTCCTGGGAAGGACCAAAGAGCTGAAGATCTCCACCGAATGCCAAGAGTGAGTACAGATACAGATTGATTACAAATAGATGCTCCACTATTCAGATTTACTTTTGGGCTTTGGGCCAGTAATCTGTTCACTGATTCATTTTCAAGAGAAAATAATTGTGAACATAATGCTTAAAGTAGTAATTAAACCTTAGACTAGATTCTAGATATATCTTTGAAGCATTTTCCTCAGAACTCCTCCTATCTTTCTGCAGTCAGCTGTTCATCTGGCAGGCCCATAATGCCCTGTTCCTGGTGCGCTGCTTACTCAAAGTCTTCATCAGAGAGATGAGCGAGGAAGAGCTGCACTTACAGCTCAGCTACCACACGAGGGAGCCAGGATCCTGCGGTAACACACACACACACACACACACACACACACACACACACACACACACACACACACACACACACACACACACACACACACACACACACACATGACTTAAGATCATTCAGTGCATTTATAGACCGCTTTGTTGAAATGTTGAAAAAGTCGTGTTATTCATGGCCTAGTTTGTGTTAGACGTGTTGTAGGTTATATGACAACATGATGCAAATTTCTCTCTCATGTACTCGAGCTGCGCAATATGTCATAATCATGATATAATGGTTCTCAAAGGCTTTTCTATGATACATGACATGCATCAAGATATAGAGGCTTGCTTACAAAAACCTGCAAATGCTGTAGTGCTGAGCAAAAGTGTATGGTACTATACTTTTTTTTTTAACCAAAAAAAAGCAAAATGTGCAATTTTATATTTGTTTATAAAAAAATTTATTTAAAAAAATAGATTTTTTTTAAATTTGGAAAAAAGGAGAAAAAAAGTCTAACAATTTTAATTTAAACAGCTGCTTCCAATCAGTTTGTAATGGAGTTTATCTAAACACACACACACACGAGAAAGAAATGATCAAACGATTTCACAATATCTCAGAAAGCATATTGTGACCTCTTTTATCATTATATCGATATTGTGTCGTCGTATTGCCCTGCACTAGTATATAATTATTCCACATTGTTAAATTCTCGAATCTGATTGGTCGAAAGGTGTTGGTATAATTTTCCATAACAGGTTTATATTAATGTGTGCATCAACGTATGGTGAAGGATTCTGTGAGGATTCTGAGTGATTTAAAGATATTTAAATTTTTTTATTTATTTATAAAATTTATTTGGCGAGGACACGATGTTCATTTAATTATGCGTCTGTGTTTTTCAGACACGAGCAGTGAAGATCTAATGGAGGAACTGATCTGTAACCTGGTTCATCTCATCGTGGAGGTGCCTCTCCTGTGAGCGACTACTCTGAGTTTTTGTTTATTTACTGTTTTTAGACATTGTATTGTGTGTGTGTGTGTCGTGATATGTCATGAGGATTTATCACTTAATGAGTAATGTGTATGGAGCCAGTTTGTGGCATTCCGGGTACACACACTGTCTCACACTCGTGTGAAGGTCGGTGAATAAGTGTATGCTGAGTCACACCGTCAGCCTGCCCTGTACATTGTGTTTTTTAATTATTTTTTTTTATTATAAATAGCTATTGTTAGTTAAAGTTTCACTTTAACTTGGATTCCACTAAATTTGTGCCAATAGATTTAGAGAATTTAATGTTTTGGGGGTTTTTTTTGTAATAAAGGTGATCATTTTTCAGTAACACATTCAAGTAAAACATTTATTTACAAGCAGGAAATCCTCCCCCCCACCCCATAAAAAAAATTTAACTAAAATTGGCTCCAGTGCAGATACTCAGTAACTGGTGCCTTCATACCAATTTGTTGCTCCTCATTTTTATCCCTAATTCGATCATTTTGAAGATGAAGGCGAACAGGCGTCCCTTTGAGACACGTTAAGCCGGCCAGGAGCATGCTGGAACACGCAGTAACATCTTTTCCAACATGCTGCGACACAGGGCAGCGTAACGCACTCTGAGGAAACTATCTTCCCTCTTCCTCATATGTGAGCTCACAGAGGCTCATGATTGGCTAGTGTCTCTGTGATTGACAGCGGACAAAGAGAGTCTGTCCCTCCCACCCAGAGAGCACGACCCTCTGAGTGATGGCCGCTGTAGATGTAGCCGATCAGTTGTGTTCGTTCACCGAACTTTTCCCTGTAACTGTGTAAAAGTGTTTTGGCACGCTCTCTGCACACGGCTCGTGTGAAGGCTGTCGTACATCACGCTGACCCTCTGCTGACACCGTGAATCTCAAACGCCTGAGTGGATACACTGCTCCTGACCTGCTCTGAGAGCTTCATCATCCAGGCATCTGCTCCTGGGAGGTGTGTGTCGGGTGTGGTTTTTTTATATATATATATATATATATATATATATATATATATATATATATATATATATATATATATATATATATATATATATATATATATATATATATATATATGAATGAGAGAGAGAGTCATTAGTGTTAAGGGGAATGAAACAGATCCGTTTGTTAAGCTTTGTGTACGAGGCCGTGTGTAGCTCCTGTCCTGTGTCCTGCTTTCGTCCCTCTCCTGCACGAATGGAAAGTGTCCCTGCTCTTCTGTGTGTCTGTGGAATGTTCCAGAATGTCCTTGTCCTGTCTCCACTTAGTCATAACTACTACATTACACCAAGATGATGTCCTTAATGATGATCATGATGACTGTAGTCTGCTGCTCAAGCTTGAAAGTCGTGTGTGTGTTTGTGTGTCTGTCTTTTTGTCTGTGTGTGTCTCTCTCTCTTTGTGTCTCTCTCTTTTTGTTTGTCTGTCTCTCTCTCTCTCTCCCTGTCTTTCTTTTTGTCTGTGTGTCTCTCTCGCTTTTTCTGTCTGTGTGTGTGTCTCTCTCTCTCTCTCTCTTTGTGTCTCTCTCTTTTTGTGTGTCTTTCTCTGTTTGTCTGTCTCTCTCTCTCTGTCTTTCTTTTTGTCTGTGTCTCTCTCGCTTTTTCTGTCTGTGTGTGTGTGTCTCTCTCTCTCTCTTTGTGTCTCTCTCTTTTTGTGTGTCTTTCTCTGTTTGTCTCTCTCTCTCTCTGTCTTTCTTTTTGTCTGTGTCTCTCTCGCTTTTTCTGTCTGTGTCTCTTCTCTCTCTTTGTGTCTGTCTGTGTGTGTCTCTCTCTGTCTGTGTGTGTATGTCTTTCTTTGTCTGTGACAGTGTATGTCCCTCTTTGTGTCTGTGCGCATGCCCCTCTTTAAAGGTATCTGTGTGTGTGTGTGTGTGTGTGTGTGTTTCTTTGTCTGTCTGTAAGTGTTTCACTCTTTGTATCTGTCTGTGTCACTCTTTTTGTCTGTGTGTGTCTCTCTCTCTCTCTTTGTCTCTGTCTGCTTGTGAGTCTCTCAGACTGTGACTCTGTGTGTGTGTGTGTGTGTGTGTGTGTGTGTGTGTGTGTGTGTGTGTGTGTGTGGGGACTAGTACAGCCCAGATTTGTCCGTAAATATTGCACATGTGGTGGCGTGAGACCACATTTTTTTTTAAGATCCTGTCAGCGCCTCTGCTGTGTTTTTATTAAATATTAAGAGAGGGACTAATAGATGAGATTTGGGGTAGGGGAGTGGGGTGATTCAGGCTGTTACAACCTTCAGAAATGAAACACATTTTTATTGCCCGGTGCAGGCAGACATGAGCGGAATGTGTTTTATTTACTCTGGCTCCTGCGTATGGAACTCCGCTACACCGAGCCACTCCATTGTTGAACATTTTATTTTGTTGACATTTTGTTGATTTCCTAGCTACGTGCTCGGCGAAAGAATCTTGGGCCACGTTCAAAGGATCGAAATGTTCTAAACGCAAGATGCCTTCGTTCTCCGTTCTGGCGCAGGTTGTTACGCAGCTTCCGCTTGTTCTGTAGATAGAGATTGTTATTGAGTTGTTGTTTTTTTTTGTTTTTTTTTTTGTCTAATCACCTTTTGGGGTGCAAGCATATTTTTACCTTTCGTTTTCTCTCCCAATTTGTTCGCAGAAAATTCCCACCCCTCAGCCAGCTCCCCAATATTACACGACAGCTACCAGAGTGCTTTTTCAGAGACACTTGAAGCCAGCCAAGTGCATCTTTTCGAACTGCTGCTCATGCTGCATCACAGGGCAACGTAACAGCACACTAGGGCGAAAGCGCCATCTGCCCTCTTCCGCATACATGAGCTCACAGACACCAATGATTGGCTAGTGTCGCTGTGACGGACAGGAGAGCTAAAGTATGCCCCTCCCACCCAAATTTGGAGATCACAGCCAATTTTTTGCTTCCTTGGCTCTCGACCTCTGTTCTGTTCTGCCACAGAGGAGCCCACTGAGTGAATATCTGTTGATTTACGATATGTTGATAAATATTTCAACGTTGTAACTAAAACCAACAACGTATCTATTTTTGGGATGTCCACCTGATACTAGCTAGGACTTGTAAGAGCGTTGTTATGGTTACAGTGTGAGTGCAGGGTTTTTTTTTTTTTTTCTTTCTTTTCATATCAGCACAAAAGTTGCTCTGTCTAGCACTTCTTCTGAGGGGGAAAAAAATATCGACTGAATGCAGCTCTTAGGCTTTTAATGATCTTCAGTTTTTCTCTCGCACTAAGCCACACTCATCAGTTCGTTCGTTTTTGTTAAAGACTCTCTCAGTCTGCGTTTGGAAAACCTGGCCTTCATAGTTACATTATCCGTTCATTCAGTATAAATAGTTTACACTATAAACGCGAAGCCATATGTGTCATCAGGCCCTTGTGAGGAAATTCCCGCTGACTCGATCATAATTAAATTTGTGAGTCCCACAAAATCATTAAGTGGTTAATTTGACTCCTTAAACTCGGTGCTAACTGCCAATTAAAGTAATTAAATGAGCGCTCGTGCCAGTAAGCAAGCAGGATAAATGTGCAATCACACAGCGGTTTTTGGCTTAGAAAATGCTGGAAGATATTTGACGCGTCTGCGATGAAAATGAATTGCAACTAACGATTCGATCGAGTTCACTTGCTTTTTGTGTGTTAAACTTGAAGTTTGGAAATTTTTAGAGCTCTACTTCTTGCGGCATGAAGCAATATATTTTAGAAAAAAAATATAGATGCTTTTACAAGCCTCCTACTTTTCAACTAACCCTGCTCAATCTCAGAGTTGTCTCCTGAGATGGGGCACTATGGGACATGCTGTTATAGGAAAAGAATCAACTTCATGGTGGCAACAGTGACTCCGCTTTCAGCATTTAGTCATTTGATTATTTTCCTATAACCGCACGCTCGTGAGGGTTTTATGCCTTGCGTAATGTACTGTATATGCACACTGAGTTGGTGGAAACTGGCATCTCTGTGTAAATTGCCAACAATAGCAGCAGTCCTCCGTGTGTGTGTGTGTGTGTTTGTGTGTGTGAAAGTAAAAGGTGTTTGTGCCAAGTGGAAGTGAAGCTGGAGCGGCTGGGGAAGGAAACGGCGAACAATGTGCAAGAGCTTTGAGTAAGAGCGCTGCAGGGGTCAGAGAGTTCGCTTCATCACGAGTACAATAAGCTACAGGCCTCAATGACTAAATGACTGCAGATGAATTATGCTCAACATGAGTAATGTGAATGAACTTTGCTCGCTAGTGCACATTAGCGCACATTAACACCACATTTTCCAATTTGCCTAAAAGGTGTTGCCCCTCTACACTTCATTTATCAGCAATGCTTTACTGTAATAGAGCCGCAACTAATTAACTCTGAACTGTATTGTAGCTCGGAGCACTGTTTTTTAATGGAATGTGAGCTCTGTTTATGTGCAGACTTTTCAGACTTATTATTTCTTCTTCTTCCTGCTGTTTCAGGGACCTCACTTACAACATCCTGTTCGAGGCAGTGACCACGCTGCTGGTTCTGTTGTCCTATCAGCTGTTCCACAAGGACATTCTGAGGGAGGGGCGTATCTATCGGTGTCTCACCAGGGGGCGATGGTGAGTCTGTCGACTGAATATTTCGTATTGCAAAATGAATGGACATATTAGCCCAGCTTGTGGAACATTTTTACCGGAATCATGTCCGAGTCGCGTATGAGGTCCCGGTCATTTGGCTACTTGAAATGAGGAATAAAACACTGTTATAGGGACATGATCAAAATCAATTTATAGCTGCGTTAAATGTTCTAGAACTTCCGTACAAGGAGCTCTTCCTGTCAGTTACATTATAGCAGCTGTAAACCGTTGTTCCCTTACCAGCCTTACTGTTTTTGATGTCAAGAAGACAAAACAATGAAGCTTTTCATGTTGCTGAGAAACCATACAGCCTTCCGTAAAGGAAGAGGTTTAACTATGATTGGTAGAAAGCACTGACACTTCCAGAAATGCTGAATAAACATCTCCTCGCTGTATCAAAAGTTTTTGATCTGTTGATGTGAAGTGTTTGTTATACAAGTCGCTGTATATACTACTTTACAGTCCCTCCAAGATTTCACGATCTTACGAGGGCAGGAATTAACGCAAAGTCAGGCAACCTCCGCAATATTCGGGGGAGCTCGAAATTTTTCAAAATTACCGCAGAATTTCCGCAGATTGACGCCACGTCATGTGACGCCACGTCATGTGACGCCATCACAACGCCACGTCATGTGACGCCATCACAACGCGCATTCAGTCAAAGCCCTCTTAGATTCACGTGCGTCGAACATGAGTACAGCTAAAAGGTCTCATTTACCAACAAACATCACTGCGAAATACTGTGCAAAACAATTTCGTGTGATTCGTATGATTCAATTTCACCAATTCAAGTAGTTTTCCGCCAAAAAAAAAAGCACAAAAACGCCGTAAACCTTGCAGCAATATCAAGCATTTTTGGCTGCAGCAATCACAAACAAACTCAGAAACTGTATGTTTTCAGAAACGATTACATGTTCGAACGAGTGCTTTAATATAAACCTCACACCCGGAACTACTGTCAGAGCTGCTGTTAAAGAAAATTAATCAACACCTTCTGACCAATCAGAATGCAGAATTCTGCTACAGAATTCAGTCTGTTAAAACCTGAACTTTTGCTGTATCTAATAAAACCAGCGTACTGAAGCTGAGCCATCATGAACTCCTCCATTATGTCCAGTTTGTGTTCAGCAAGTTTACTTTCACGCGGATAACCTTGCCGTGGCCTTTATGGCGCGTAACGTCAAAACCATACTGTCTCATTTCCTATGCCTCCTTACTGTCGGAGCCAGACGGCCATCGACAGCATCCTGCCGTTCAGAATGGAAATTAGTGGCTTCATTAATTCAGCAGCTGTTCCACTCCTTAAGTTCATCCACGGGTCTCATTAGCATCATCATATTGGCCTTGAAGTTCACCTCCCCGAGCTCAGTCAGCAAAGTGGAGCTGGAGTTATTTGGCCGGGGTGCTTTGCTTGGCTTGGTTTTGGGTGCAGTACCGGGGCATCGGTGGTACTGCATTACAGCAATCACGCGCTTCAGCCTCATTCAAAACGTGACATTTTACTGGTGTGTCCAAAGGTGACATTGTTAGTTATTGGCTTCAGCTCTTCAGCTGTTTCAGCGTGTTACTTAAGACAATCAGTTTGGCACGTTTCATATCGGGTTAAATCAAATCAAATCTCAGCGAGAGCTTTAATCCTATCATTCTGTCATTTTAATGTAATTCTAATAGTGCCTCTCAGGTAAGACTTTTCGTCTTTTGGTTTTCTAACCAGCCAGTGCGTCCAATCCTGCAACACTGACCTTTTTATTTCGGGAGCTGAAACTCGAACCACTTGCACCGTATCAGTTTGTGCACCAGAGCTTTCCCTCGGCAGCCGTCTCTTCCAGCCCGGATCAGGATAGACACGGCTTTCTCAGAATTCGTTCCCACGTTCGGAGAAAAGCAGCCTGCCAAGATCCGAGCTCTCGTCTAGAGCGAGCCAGTTCTACTTCGGTGGCCTGCAACAGGGCGCGATCGGGTTTAACGTAAGACTGTGGGGCAGGAGAGGACAGGAGATATTGGAGCGAGAACACTGAGACCTAGCAGCTTGGCTTCGGTTTGTGTGCGTTGTGTAACTGAGAGAGCTGTGTAGTCAGCGTGACTGGCGTGTTTTGAAGTGGTGTAATGGTGTGTGCCGGGTTGACTTTGTTTTTCTAGTCGCTTTGTTTTCCATGTTGCGTTATTGCTGGGAAGTGAGCCAGGGCACACGGGAAAGACTGTTAACCCTGCAACACAAACACACATTTACTTGCTTATTAACACGTACCCTTTTAATTAAAAAAACAAAACAAAAACACTTATGATTATTCACACTTGATTAAAGTTGGTCAGATATTGAACTTTTGTTGTAAGATTTTGTCCAGGTTGTTGTCAGGATATCAGTTTTTACCTCCTAGATGTTCCACAGAACAAGTTTCTACCACCAATAGTAAGGTGGTGCTATCTGCAGAGTCGGAGTCGGAGCTTTCTATCGCATCTTTGGACCGATGTATTCCAGATCCTTTTAATTTTTTCTTCTTCTTTGTCACTCTTCCATGAAGTCCTTGAAGATTATCGAGGCATGAAGATCATCTTAAACGGCAGCCTCGGAGTTCTGCAGATCGTTCAGAGTGACCGATGAATCACAGCAGCTGCTCTAACACTCATTAAGCTTCCAAGTTCACTAATTAAGTTAAAGTGAAGTTAGTTCGGTTCACGTCTCACTTGTTTATGATGGACTCGGAAAGAGATGCGCTGTACGCCTAGAGGCTCGGAGATGATCTTCCCAGACTTGTGCTTCTCTCATTTGGTCCTACAGAACAGCACATTTGCCAATGGTTTCATTTTTTTTTTTTTTTTTTTTAAACTGAAGAATGAGAGATCATCAATTTTATCCTTTTATAGTTACCTTCATGTCCATGAAACAGTCATTTCTTCACCGACCGCTTATTTCTTTCTCTTGAAGGTCGTTACTATAGAAATGCTAACGAGCGCATTAATATAAACCTATGATTTGCCTTTACCTGTCAGAGGGGCTGTTATGGAACATTTAATTAACACCTTCCTTGTATAGAAACGCACTTTCTCCAGACGGCTTTAGCGTGAATAATTCTCTGAGAATCAGCACGGTCCTTTTCTGCATCGTCATTTGTGAATTAACACTGGTCCTACCCAAGATTCTGAACCAAGCTGTTTCACATATTGAAAATATTGCATCGCGATGGTGGTATCGTCAAATATCGAACCGTTGTCTTATGAACCGAAATCGTATCGTGCGCAAACCCGAGATTTACACTGCTACTATTAATGTAACTCTGAGTGTGATTCAGAGGCTTGTCAAATAATCCAAGCTCTTATTTTGTCTTGTTTTGTCTTTCTTCTCTCCGTAGTCTGTCACTGACGAGTCGCTTGGTGAAGACTCTGCTGTATAACTTCGTGCGGCAGGAGAAATGTCCTCCACCTGCAGCACACATCTTCCAACCACAGGCAGACGGAGGAGGCCTGCTGTACGGCCTGGCCTCGGGGGTGGCCAGTGAGTAGCGCCCTCTCTCTCGCCCTCTCTCTCTCTCACACATGCACACTCACACTCCTATCTCAAGGGAGCTGATCAGCAGCCAGGGGACTGTGGGAGTAATACACACACACGCACGCGCACACACACACACACACACACACACACACACACTCGTACTCCTATTAAATGGAAAAGGCTACTGTTTGGCGCTACTGGAGCTGTAATGTAAAATAAATTGATGATGCGTGTGCGGGAACACGTGAGTCTGGAAGAGTACTCAAGGACTGTGTGTGTGTGTGAGAGAGAGATTCAGACAAACAGTTTGCTAAGCTAGTAGCTTTCATTAGTGTAGTAGTAAACTGTAGACACTCGAGGGAAGATGAACGTTGTGATTTTTATATTTTTGGTCACACTATTCATTTCACTTTTATTTACCGTGATGCTTTTTAGAACGTGTGTGATGTAATCAGATCCGGATTTTCATCTGGTCTTCCTTTAATTAATCCATTAAACGATTCACGCAAGAGACAAAATGTCTGTCTGTTGGTGGAGAGGGGCGTGATGTGTTAATCATTTGTAAAATAAAATGACAGAAATGCTGTTTACATCCACAATCATTAAATTTTTTTGTCAAAAAAAAGGTTTTTTAAAAGTAGAATTTTTTGTGAAACTGAAAAAAATCAGTGTTTTGTAAATAAATAAACATGTCATTTCCATAAGCAAATTTTTTATTTTATTTTTTTTTTTGGTCAAACACATTTTTTAAGCAAATTTTAAGTCAAACTGGAAAAAAAAAATTTCTTAAAATGATAAATGCTGTTTCCATCAGCAAACACTTTAAATCACTAAAGCTTTTTTTCCCCCTAAAGTCCCTCAGCTGGAATCCTGACTTTGGACTTGCTTTCATTAACCCAAACTCAAAAATAGTGACTTGCCCAGACTTTCACACGTCATCCTGCACCCAGTATGCGGAGTCTTATTTGGATCCAGACATTTGTCCTCCGCCTTCGTTATCACTCAATCATGTTTTCACGTCCAGTGTATTCTTTCTCTCTCACTCTCTCGGAGTGGCAGGCAGGGTTCAGGAGAGGGACACGTCAGATGATGTGTCAGCTCTGCTGAATCTTCCTTCCCAAGGCGTGTGAACTTGCAGTATACTGTCAAACGTCCAGCCAATACTCCTAACACCAGCCTCACACACACACACACAAGAAGAAGAAGAGATGCTTTGTATTACAGTGTCTGTTTGTTGTATGTGTGTTGGTGTAGAATGAAAGAAAGGACATATGATCTTTAATCCTTCCTTCAGGAAGAAGGACTGAAGTTCTCGTCCCTCTCCTCCACCCTTCATCTCTCCACTCCTCCTAACTTTCTGTGAACTTTTGTCTCTCTCTCTCTCTCATTCCTCAAGCCTGGTTCCAAGAAATATATCTCTCAAACACAAACAAACAAAAAAAAGAGCAGTCAGTCCTCCCCCCCCCCCCCTTCTTTTTTTGTTTCATGGACAAGATTCTGATTGGTTGAAAGGTGTTGATTCGTTTTCTATAACAGCAGCTCTGACAGTAGTTCTGGATGTGTAACATATTCTAACATGTTATCGTTTCTACAGTAACAACAGAGACCTGTATGACAAATGCGCCATGTAGATTACTTTAAAAACAAACAAAAAAATAATGCGAATTATTTTTGGTGTGTGGAATCGACTCTGAAGCTTTGGCTATAATAAGCATAATTCAACCTTGTGTGAAATATTACTCATACCAAACCATAAGCTGTGCCATGAGGCCATGTCCTGAGTTCCCGGCATGTTTTTTATTTTTTGTCATTTTTTTTTTTTATTTTGCATTTCTCGTCTCCTTTTTCTTAGGGGGGAAAAAAGCACATGTTTCAGTTGTGTGCTGTAACACCTCAAAACAGTGCAGACAGACAGCTAATGAGATTATTAACATCTCTGACTCACAGGTGTGGAGTGTGTGTGTGTGTGTGTGTGGGCGCAAGTGAGTCATCCTGTTCTGTGGAATCCAGACAACACGCTCTTATTGTCTGACGGGCAAAGCAGACGAGCTAAATGCAGAATTGAGCCTTCTCCCAGCACATGCTTTCCCTATTCCTGTCCTCCATCCCAAACCACTTGCCAAGCGGAATTCCCACTCCGAATGCCAGAGCTGATCCTGTTTCCGACGCTGGGAGCTTTTGGCTCTTGCGAGCGCCTGTGAGAATTCCCCGTTCCAGATTTGGCCACAGTGGAACCGTGTATCCTGTAACTCCAGGAACGAGGCTCGTTGCCGGAATGTGTTCTCAGTTAGGGCCTCCTGTCGTTTCCGAAATACTGAAATGGCTGCACTGGTTTGTTATCTGCACGCATACCTTTAGTGGTTTGATGTATAGCTTTTAAATCATAGTCTCATTTTCCTGAGTGGAGAAATTGTCTTTTATGCTTTGGAAGATAAATTCATGGGACGTAAATCAAAACGGCCTGAGAAAGTCGAGTGGATTTTATTTTACCATCTTTCCATCCATACGCATTAGGTCCTGACCGTTATATTACGGCTCCAAGGACTTATCAGTATCAGTGGAAATGGGGCTGAAGCACCCGTAATGTTGTTGATATTAACCTTTTAATGTTGTGTTGTGTTAATGTTTAAAGGACAGTTCTGCTTTCTTTGAGTGCTGTTGCATCGTCGGGCTTCGTGACAATTGTTGTATATAGGTAATACAATAAAACACTTGGGGTTGTGCGGTTGAAGGAACTCCGAAGGTGATTATTTTCCAATAACAGGACATCCTGAAGTGTTTTGTTCCTCTTACACCACAGCAATTTGTCAATGATTACAATTTTGTATTTATTAAAGAATCATACTTTAAAAAATCCGTTTATATTTACCTTTAACATTGTGGAATGTTTCTGAAACAAGTTAGTTCCTGTTATTACTCATGTAATAGATGTAATCAGTCATTCTGTCACTTTCTCTTGACGTTAATGACACCTTGTCATGTTACCGAGAAACTGGGAACATCTCCGTCCTGAAGACTTTCCTCTGACGTTACAAAGTTCTGACTCTGGAGAATCCTTCCATAAACCGTAAACATCTCCTTACAGAAAACTTCCCCATATCAACGATTATACATTTTTTGTTTAAGTAAATAACAGCAAGTCTGTTTATTATTAGTCTTGCATTACCTGACACGTCCAGCATACAAGTTGTTACTATAGAAACGATAACATTTGCATTAATATAAACATCCGAGTCGCCTTGCAGCCAGAACTACTTTCAGAGCTGCGGTTCTAGAAAATGAATCACCATCTTCTGACCAATCATATTTGAGAATTCAACAGTGCTGTGGAGTAAATTATTATAAAATAGCTTCGTTATTATTTGGAACTGCGTACGCCTTGTTAGTTGCCTTTTAAGGACAAAGGAACCGAGCTGAGCAGTTTTCCAGCTGGGGGCGGAGCTTATTTCTGGGCCAGAAAAAATAACAAAAACCTGAAGTGAAGAAAGTAGCGTGATCTGTTGCTTGTTTTATATAATGTTATCAAATTACTAATAATGTGATAATTTTAAAAACATACACTGGTTGTTTGGTTTTAATGAAAACTGTTGTGCATTATATAAAGGTGTATAAACAGGACTCGTTCATGATGTGTGACTGCTGTAAGACAAGTGTGTTATACAGTGGGTATAGAAAAGAATCACCCCCCTTTAAAATAATCACATTTTGTTGCTTTTCAACCTGAAATGAAGACAGACACAGTTTTTGTTTTATTCAGCTGTATTTACTCAGTGCAACTTATAACATCCAAGTGAAAGATACAACACCAACATGTCAGGAAAAAAATAAAAAAAACAATCACTGAGTTGGAAAAAGGATCAACCCCCCTCCTAAAAATGACATGTAAACTCAATAAGGTGTAGCTAATCACAGTTGAAAGTCAAATGGCTTTGTGTGCCATAGAGAAGGTGATCAGACGTGGTCAGTTTGATTAGCTCAGCATGAAAAGAGCTTTCCTGGAGCATTTTGTAGTGCAACTGAAGCAAACAATCAACTATGGGTGACAAGGCACTGTCAAAAGATCTCCGGGATAAAGTTATGGACGGGCACAAGTCAGGAGATGGATACAAAAAAATTTCAAAGGCTTTATCAATGCCTAGAAGCACAGTGAAGTCTATTACTAAGAAGTGGAAGGTATTTGATACAACACAGACCCTCCCTGGATCAGGACGTCGCTCCAAACTGGATGAAAGAGCCAGGAGGAAACTGGTCAGAGAGGCTACCAAGAGGCCTACAGCAACTCTGAAGCAGTTGCAGGAATTTATGACAAAGAGTGTTCATTGTGTGCATGTGACAATAATATCACAAAGTCTCCACAAATGTGGCTTGTATGGGAGGGTTGCAAGAAAAAAAAGCCACCCATGACTGAGCTTTGCCAAAACGCACCTTGAAGATTCTGAGGCCACGTGGAAAAAGGTGTTATGGTCAAATGAGACTAAAATTGAATTATGTGCCTCAACACCAAACAATATGTCTGTCGGAAATCCAATACAGCTCACCATCCAAATAACACCATTCCTACAGTAAAGCATGGAGGTGGTAATATCTTGTTATGGGGGTGTTTCTCTGCAGCAGGGACTGGAGCACTTGTCAGGATAGAAGGAAAATGGATGGGGCAAAATACCATCAAATTCTTGAGGAAAATCTGCTGCCCTCTGCCAGAAAGTTGTCAATGGGAAGAAGGTTTATCTTCCAACATGACAATGACCCAAAGCACACAGCAAAACTGACCACACAGTAGTTGAAGGAGAAAAAGGTGAATGTCCTTGCATGGCCTAGTCAGAGCCCAGACTTAAACCCCATTGAAAATCTGTGGAATGACTTGAAGACTGCAGTCCACAAACGGTCACCATCAAATTTAACTGAACTTGAGCAGTTCTGCAAAGAAGAGTGGGCAAATATTGAAAAGTCCAGATGTGCAAAGTTAGTAGAGACATATCCCAACAGACTAAAGGCTGTAATTAAAAAATTAAGGCAAATTAAAGCAAGGGGGTGATCCTTTTTCCAACTCAGTGATTCTGTTTTTTTATTTAAAAAAAAAAAAAAATTCTGACATGGTGGTGTTGTATCTTTCACTTGGATGTTTTAAGTTGCACTGAGTAAATACAGCTGGATAAAACAAAAACTGTCTGTTTTCATTTCAGGCTGAAAAACAACAAAATGTAATTATTTTAAAGGGGGTGGTTCTTTTCTATACCCACTGTATATCTGCCACCTCAGAAAGAATGAAGAGCATGCAGGCTTGCTTTACTGCGTTCAGAGTCGAAGAGAACCATATCACTTACTGTGAGTACACATTCCTGTAACGAATCACTCCTTGTATCTCTCCGAGCTCCAGATGTGCGCCGGCGCGTGTGTCGACCCTCTGCACTGCTGTCTCGAGGCTGACTCCGCGTCTGTCCTCCAGGATTTTTGCTGACTCCATCACTGTCAGCTGGCATGAGGGCGATGAGGTCGTGGAGCTGGAGGAGGGTCAGATAATGAGATAATGAACAGTGGATGTTAAAGTGTGTGTCTCAGAAGTGAGACAGCTCAACAGAAACTCCTTTACTTTTTAACACACTGCCAAAAGTTGACTTTCTGGCAGCATTGATCTCTAAATTCTCACCATCAGAAAAAAACCTGGCAGTGTACGAGTTCTTTGCTTTTCATTTTGTAAAACATGGTGTGCATGCGAGGACAGATTAAAGCGCCGCCGCATCACGCTGTTTAGGAAGATATGACGCGAGGGCTGAATTCCACTGCACCACTGTTTGCATTGTGGTTGAACCACTAGCCAAAGTGATGATAAAGAAGCATGTCGAAAGAATTTGAAACTAAAAGACTCGATTTCATTACAAAACAAACCTTCAATGGACACATTTCATTATAAAGATTAACATGCATGCCATTCAGGAGGATTTTTCCTTTAAGAAACCGGACAGAAGGTGTTGATGTACACCTGTATTATAAATTTTATTTATTTATTTATTTTCTCCTCTGGCAGATGGTAATGCATGACTAAGTGCCCTGATGTCCTTCATGTGCACTTTTGTTCTAAGGAAAAAATCTTGCTTCTTAGTAAATAAACATCAAGCACGGCTTGGCTGTGTTTCAAATTCACTCACCGTCAAACTTTCTTAAGCCACTTTTTTCTAGAACCTAAAACACCAAATGGTGACAGATACAGATATTGTTCCCAAGCCCCCCCCCCATGTTAGCAGGTGGATTGATAGGATCCTCTCTCTTTTTTTTTTTTTAATTTATTATTTATTTATTTATTTTTATAAGTACTTTTTTTAAATTGACCTTCTGATTATTTATAACCAGGGTATTCAGCTAAAATTTGTCCGGCTACATAAAAGTCTACATAGGATTGCATGCTTAAGTGACTGCCATGACTGAATGATGACAACCGTTAGCTTTCAATGCTTAATTAATCATGAACTAATAAGATATGTTTTCAATTTGAAGCAGAGAGGGAATCGTGGATAGATTCCAATGATCATGATGGCTATCTTTTTTGACTATTTAAATGTCTTTTGGAAAACGTGGTTTTGTGATTGCAGAAAGTAATGCAAAATCAAGAAAGCTTGCGATTTTTCAAAATTATCGCAGATTTTGCGCAGATCACAACGCGCCGTGTGACGTCATCACAAAGCGCATTTAGCCATAGGCCTCCTCGATTCACGTGCGTCGACCATGAGTACAGCTAAAAGGTCTCATTTACCAACAAATGTCACTGAGAAAGACCGTGCAAAACAATTTAGTGCAATTGCAATTTTTCCACTAAAAAACCCCCAAAAAAACACAAACTCTGCAGGTTGCATCGCAAATTTTGAAAAAAGCCGCAGCAAAATCAAACATTTTTGGCTGCAACAATCACAAAAAAACTCCACAAATTCCTGTACAGACTGATTTGTTTTCTGCTTTACTGACATAGCATACAAAACGTGTACTACGTACATCTGGCCACGCCTCCTTCTTTTCTTTCCTCAAAGCCACAGGCAATATTATTGGCAATAGTTAGGAGGCACAGTAGGACGATGTCATGTTGCACACGAGCCAAATGGAAATGAAGGAGTGTTCCATTGCATTTTTCCATGTTGGAAGTTGGGTTTTTCCGAGTTCCGAGTACAACGGATTGCAGCACGAGACCCGAAATGATTTAATGCAGTGACATTTCTATGGAAGTTTGCAAAACACTTCCATCTCTCGATTCTTGATAATTTACATAAACACACATTGTTTAAAAAAAACTGGAGTGATGTTTTTTTTTAAAGCTCACATTAAGCACACACCGTCCTCCCTTGCTAATGATTGATCACACATTCGACTCCCAAACCTCTTTGAAGCACGAGTCATCGATGACCGTGATTAATCTATACCTCGCTCGTATGGGGTCAGCGCTCGGCTGGTCAGTGGAGCCGTTTGCTCTTCCTGGTCAATTCCTCTGTCCCCCATTCACCCACTGAGGTATCGATTTCAGATCTGTAGACATTCTTTCTAGAATACAGTGCCTGGTTTGTCTGTTCTCGAGATGTGAGCAGTTCTGTCTGATGCAGAAATTCATACTTGCATGAACAATCTCGCGTGTGTGTGTATGAGAAGCGAAGGTGTGCTGTTCTGGGACACATTTGTCACCTGTCTGTTAGTTCCTTTTTGCTTATCGTGCACCGTAGAAACCTCTTTAAATATTGTGATGTGATTATGATATCTTTGTCATATCACTCTTCCTTACTGTGCTGTACTCTTATCGTAGTTTCAGTGTTGGCCAGGATATCACCACGATTATTGATTTTAGATGTTTGTGCTCAGTTCGAACTTGTAGTCACTTCTCAGAATGAGAATTGTTCGGTGCTGTGTTGGACTCTCGGAGCGGTGCAGACCTGCCTGCCCTCAGTGCTGAGGTGAATCAATGAGGTCCAGACTCCCTCCATCAATAATCTACAGCTCAGGCACCAGCTGCAGCCACCAGGTCACTGAGGTCAGTGTGTGTATGGAGGAGAGAGACATCAAGATCGGAATACATACACATGGAGGAAAAGTGATAGAGGAACTAGTGTGTGTGTGTGTGTGTGTGTGTGTGTGTGTGTGTGTGTCCTAAGAAGATGGAGGAAAAAGTCCATGTCTGTATGAGATAAGGTTTAGGGAGTGTGCGTGTATGTGCGAGAGAGAGTCTTTATCATAGAAGTTGAGCAGAACTGTAAGCTCATTATCTGTCTGTGTTTTGTCCAGACTGCAGGGTCACTGAGGTGAGACTGTGTGTGTGTGTGTGGGTGTGGGTGTGTGTGGATAGGGTCTGACTTGGAGAGAAAGAGAGAGACCTGGAATGCCCCCGGTGAATATTTGTAGTCGGCGTGTATCCGAGCTCCTGGAGGCCGCCATGACGTCATTTATTCGCAGCTTGTAAATTAAAAAAAAAAAAAAAAAAAAAAAAAAAAGCAGACGCACGGTTCCATCACCTAGCCTGAGTAAACGCATAGATCCACACGGACACGTTTAGGTGCACTGGAGCTTCTCGAGCAGCATGTTGGAGAAACGGGGCGTCTGGGATAACATCACTTAAACCACCAACACTGTTCCTCCTGCATGTTTCCCTTCTACGGGAGTTTGTAGTCCATGTCACTCACATGCTGAGTATAAATATTAGCTTAATATGTGATCATAAATGGACAGCCATCTTGGTTTTGTTTGTTTGTGTGTGTGTGTGTGTGTGTGTGTGTGTGTGAGAGGAGGTGAATCCATTTTATTTGTCCTTTTAGTCTACAGTTCTTCACGCAAGTTAAGCTAGAGAGAGTTTGCACTGTGATGCTCACTCTACCATTTAATGATGAGCTTGATGTGGAAAACTCAGCCAAGGACTTTTATGTAATAAATTTGCATTCATAAACTCCCCATCCCCCCCCCTTGTAATCTTTGTTGGAGGTGTAATGGTGTGAGTGGTCAGTGGAGCACATAGGAGATTGTGTTATTGTATGTGTGTGTGTATATATATATATATGTGGCAGGCCAAGGGTGAGCGAGGTAAGCCGGAGCTGTGGTGAGCTGTCCGTGTGTGCACATGAATGCATGAACCAACACGAGACAAGTTATTCTCAACGTGTTTATAACATCCGTTGGGATACAAACGTGTGACAAATTAAAGGAAAACACGGTTGTGCAGTAGGGGGCGTTTATTTATTCTGCTTTGCTTCGTGTGATTTGAATTGGCTTGTCTGCTTAGAAGGAAGCGTCACTGGAGATCTTCTGCTTGATTAACTTTTGCCATGAGGAAACATTTCTATCTGGATGGGCGTGGTCTCTATCAGGATGACTCCGCCCCTGTCAACAAGGCATGAGGGCTCACTGAATGGTTTGCTGAGGATGTAAATGATGGATATTATATGCTATGGCTTTCACACTCGCCAGATATCAAGGAAAAAAAAATATACATTACATTAAGACCTCTCTTCTTCATCATAATCATCGTTGAATTGACGCTGCAGTGCATTGGTTGGTTTCTCCTTTAACTCTTCCCTCATTAATTTGTCTCCGGGCTGCATGAACAGTGTGCACTCAATCACTGCATAAAGTCGTCCCGTACGTGACCTCGTTTCCTACTTCTGACACAGCGTGACCTCGTCATGACCTCAGTCACGTCGCCAGCGGAACACCGGAGCCAGCGTTTCACTGCTATCGCCTTCCGATATCGCCACCGCTCCGGCCACTTCCTTTACGATCTCGCTGTGTTTTCACATTGCATTGTTCATGCTGTTGGACCAGAGTTCTGTTTAAAGGAGAGATGCTAGGAACTGATTGGTCAGATTGCTTCATAGCCTTGTCTCTGTTTATTTTCCTTTTCTGCTTTTCATTCCAGCTATCCGATTCGAAACTTTCATTCTATTTTCAGTAACGTTTAAGGTTCAGCATTCGCGTATTTGCGTGAACGTTAGCAGTAGAGCTGCACTGTGTTCATGTCGCACAAAGGACAGACGGTGAAACTAGTCGCTTTCTTATACAAAGTGTCACACGGAGACAAAAACAGTGTTATCGTGAATTAGTTTTTATTTACTAGCAGTAATATTTTAATAGTAATAGTTGAGGTCATAAGTTTACATGCACCTTGTAGAATCTGCAAAATGGTAATAATTTAACGAAAATAAGAGGAATCATAAAGATTGCATTTAGTTTTTCATTTAGTTTTGCCCTGAATAAACTATTTCACATAACAGATGTTTACATATAGTCCACAAGACACAATAATAACTGAATTTACACTGAATTTACGCTTGATTCTTAACACTGTATGCTGTTACCTGGATGATCAACGACTGGTTTTATATTTTGTGATGGGAGTCCCTTGTTTGTCCTGAGCAGTTAATCTGCACACTGTTCTTCAGAAAAATCCTCCAGGTCCTGCACATTCTTTGCTTTTCCAGCATCTTCTGCATATTTGACCCCTTTCCAACACCGACTATATGATGTTGAGATCCATCTTTTCACACTGGGGACAACTGAGAGACTCGTACACAACCATTACAAAAGGTGCAAACATTCACTGATGTGCAAGAAGGCAACACGATCCATTAAGAACCAGGGGGGTGTAAACTTCTGAACAGGATGATTGGCATAAATTGTTATTTTGATTATAATTCTTCTGGGAAACATTTAAAGATCTCATTTTTCCATTTAGTACTGCCCTTCAGAAGCTAGGCAAGATATTTACATGAAATGACAATTGCACCTTTTGTAATAGTTGTGTACGAGTCCCTCAGTTATCCTCAGTGTGAAAAGATGGATCTCAACATCATGTAGTCGGTGTTCAGGGCAAACACGGGACTCATGAACATCTATCACAAAACATAAAAACAGTTGCTGATCATCCAGGTAACAACACGTCAAGTGAATGTAAACTTTTGAACTGGTTCATTTGTGTAAATTCGGTTATTATTGTGTGTTGTAGACTATATGTAAACATACGTTATGTGAAATAGTTTATTCAGGGAAGCACTAAATTAAAAAAAAAATGCAATCTTTATTATCCCTCCTTTTTTTTTTTTTTTTTTTTCTTCTTGTTTTTAAATGATTACCATTTTGCAAGGTGCTTGTAAACTTATGCCCTCCACTGTATGCTCACTACTTTGGATGTGTCATGTTATTTTATGTACGTAGTGCACGACATGTGTAAAAAATCCATCATCTTCACAACACCATAACTCCAGAATGGCCCCTTTTACTGTATAAATGCTCCCTGCTTAGGGTATTGTAGTGTATTGAAACAGGAATTTATTTTTATTGAAAGGAGACATTATGTCTTGGATTCCAGATTTAGGACCCCTGTTTGCGGTGCTCACAGCTCCGATTAGAATTAGTCTTAGGGCATGAGGCGCTTTTATTTTTAAATCTTTTTTGCAGCCCAAAACCTCTGAGTCAGCAGGAAACGGCAGCAAACGGTCACTCCAGGGTTTTTTTTTCCCCCCCTGTTGATGTTTTTATGGGGTTTGTTTGCTAATCTTTTTGCTCAGGTTTGGCTCTGACCGGTGGGGCCATCATGTCTAACCACAAGTCATTAGCAGTGGAGACAGACATCCCAGCTCTGCCACACGCACACGCGCACACACGCACAAAAAAGTGCTTAGTTTTGTATTGGGCTGTACATAACCATGGGAAATAAATTCTTTATAGTCAGGCAGTCCGTGAAAACAGTCAGCATGCTGCTCTCACACGTATGCACAGACATGCGGCTCACGCCCGTATGCGCACGAACACACAAACACACACACACCCCTAAAGCTTCACACAGCGTGCTGTGAATGATCTGTGCTCCAAGGTGTTTGGAGCCAGTGTGTTTCTCATGTCTGATTGATTACTCCACACCACTCATGACCACATGACCTCCAGCTGACTGAACGTACAAGACCAGGTTCGAGAGAGTGTGACGCTGACTACAGAGCAGCTCCGACCCTGGCATGCTAATTAGGGAACACTGTGTCCTCTAGATGGGGATAAAGATACACCGAGGCCTGGATTAAAGAGAGAAGTGCGCACTACAGCTCTGCTTTCTCTGCAGCAGATTGAATACATTTGATGTGTGACTTTGAATCATTTTTCCAGCTAGCTGGAAGGTGATGCATAAAGAGTGGGTGGGTGGGTGGGTGTGTGTCTTTCTCTCTGTGTCTCTCTGCATGTCTCTCTGCGTCTGTGTATCTTTGTGTGTGTCTCTCCATGTTTGTGTCTCTCTGTGTGTTTTTCTGCGTCTATGTCTCTCTGTGTTTCTTGGTGTATCTTTCTGTGTCTCTCTGTATGTCTTTCTTTGTATCTTTGTCTGTGCCTGTGCGTCTCGCTATACATCCTTCTGTTTCTGTGTATGTTTCTGTGTGTGTGTGTGTGTGTGTGTGTGTGTGTGTGTCTCTGTGCATCTTTCTGTCTGTATGTCTTTGTTTCTGTGTGTCTCTCTAGGTGTCTCTGTGTGTCTCTCTAGGTGTCTCTGTGTGTGTATATCATTTGAACATCTACTGTCCCATAACGTTCCTGTAACTGTTGGAGTAGCAGGTGTTGTGTAAAAACCCCTAACAGATGTACACATTACAGTTAGTTTAAAACAAAAATGATTTCTGTATAGAATTGTAAATTATAAATACATGCTTTGTGTCTCGTATTCGGGTGTGTCCGAAATTATTAATTGGCTTCCTAAAATGGACCCACTCTTTCTGAAAAGCAAACCTACCTGGAAAATATAGGATATGGCTATTAGTCACTGTCAGTTTAATAAATAAATAAATAAATACAGAGAGGTGCTGAGGTTCTTGAGGCACGGTTTGGGCTTCCATCACCCTGACAGTGACCTTCATCCCAGGGCTTTTTAGAGCAAAACCCTGAGGCCGGTGACATCAGAGACGGATCTGAGTAGCCGGAATTAAAACAAAGCAAATCCCGGAATTGCGTTGTGATGCTTCCAGCATGACCGTCTCTTCCCAGAGCTTGTCGAAACATCGTGTGCCCTGCAGCAACGCTTTCCATTATGTTGTACGATTACTGTGCAGAAGTGAAGGTGTGTCCGTGTCCTTTCATTTTCCATCTCTGGGAAACGGGTGCAGTTGCAGAAATGATCATTTCTTAGATGTGCAGCGGATGTGAATGAAATGTTCTGTGGCCTTTAATAAGTGTTGGGGGGGAGATGAATCCAATGGGAGTCCTGTGTTACTTCCTCTTACTCCAGCTAAAAGCATACTGAACATACAGAACCTTTTATTAACACTTTCTTTCTCTCTCTCTTTCCTTCTTTCTCTCTGTCGCTCTTTGTCTCTGCCATTTCTTTCTCAATCTGTCTCTCTCTGACTCTTTCTGTCTGCCACTTTCTGTCTCTCTTTTCTGTCCACATTTTCCCCTTGTCTCTCTCTCTCTCTCTCTCTCTCTCTCTCTCTCTCTCTCTCTCTCTCTCTCTCTGGTATTTTATCTTTCTCTTTCTCCCTGCTCTCTCTTGTCTCTGCCCATTTCTCTTTCTCAATCTCACTCTTTTTGGCTTTATCTCTATTTGTCTCTATATCTTTGTCTTTCTCTTTCTCTCTGCCACTTTCTGTCCATCTTTTCCCCTTCTCTCTCTCTCTCTCTCTCTCTCTCTCTCTCTCTCTCTCTCTCTCTCTCTCTCTCTGGTATCTTTCTTTCTCCCTGCTCTCTCTTGTTGTTTTCTTGGTCTATGTTTTTGTCTCTCACTTTCTCTACCTGTGTGTCTCGATCGCGCTCTCGCGCTCGCTCGCTCGCTCTCTCTCTCTCTCTCTCTCTCTCTCTCTCTCTCTGGTATCTTTCTTTCTCCCTGCTCTCTCTTGTTGTTTTCTTGGTCTATGTTTTTGTCTCTCACTTTCTCTACCTGTGTGTCTCGATCGCGCTCTCGCGCTCGCTCGCTCCCTCTCTCTCTCTCTCTCTCTCTCTCTCTCTCTCTCTCTCTCTCTCTCTCTCTCTCTCTCTCTCTCTCTCTGCTTATTCAGGTGGATTATGGAGCGTGTTTACGTTGGGAGGAGCCAGCAGCAAGCCTGGGGCGGAGCAAGAACACAACCCATTACCACTGTCCAGTCAAAGCCTGTTATTGCTGCTTGTCCTGGCCAATCTGACAGACGGTCCTGACTGGCCGAACCCTTACAGACAAGCGATAACCTGCTTCAAAAACACACAAGGTTCTCCATCTCCTCCATCTCAAATAGCCCGAGTTTATTTACTGTCCTGTGTTCCCTTAATACTCAGCAGATAATGACAAATCCTGTACATTAGCATAATGCCCAGTGCCCTGTGGAGCATCAGCAATGGGAGGATTACTTGTTTCTGAGAGAAGGACAAAAATGCCATTAACAAAGTTGTTATTTACTGAAAGTAGTGATTATACACAGCCTCTAAGCGCTATGTTGGAAATGGCATCAACTCTTATGTGCATGAATAACTTTAAACTTTAATATTTGTCACAACTTTTTTTAAGGATTTCTCAAATATACAGTGGGTATAGAAAAGAATCATCCTCCTTTTAAAATAATCACATTTTGTTGTTTTTCAGTCTGAAATGAAGATGGACACAGTTTTTGTTTTATCCAGCTGTATTTACTCAGTGCAAGTTATATCCTTCACTTGGATGTTATAACACCAACATGTCAGAAAAAAATTAAAAAACAGAATCACTGAGTTTGAAAAGGATCACCCCCCGACTAAAAATGACTTGTAAACTCAATAAGGTGTAGCTAATCACCTTCTCAATGGCACACAAAGCCATTTGACTTTCAACTGTGATCAGCTGTGGTCATTTTGATTAGCTCAGCATGAAAAGAGCTTTCCTGGAGCATTTTGTAGTGCAACTGAAGCAAACAATCAACTATGGGTGGCAAGGCACTGTCAAAAGATCTCCGGGATAAAGTTGTGGACAGGCACAAGTCAGGAGATGGATACAAAAAAATTTCAAAGGCTTTATCAATGCCTAGAAGCACAGTGAAGTCTGTTATTAAGAAGTGGAAGGTATTTGGTACAACACAGACCCTCCCTGGATCCGGACGTCGCTCCAAACTGGATGAAAGAGCCAGGAGGAAACTGGTCAGAGAGGCTACCAAGAGGCCTACAACAATTCTGAAGCAGTTGCAGGAATTAATGACTGAGTGTTCATTGTGTGCATGTGACAACAATATCACAAATTCTCCCCAAATGTGGCTTGTATGGGAGGGTTGCAAGAAAAAAGCCACCCACGACTGAGCTTTGCCAAAATGCACCTTGAAGATTCTGAGGTCACATGGAAAAAAAGTGTTATGGTCAGATGAGACTAAAATTGAATTATTTGGCCTCAACACCAAACTATATGTTTGGCGGAAATCCAATACAGCTCACCATCCAAATAACACCATTCCTACAGTAAAGCATGGGAGGTGGTAATATCCTGTTATGGGGGTGTTTCTCTGCAGCAGGGACTGGAGCATTTGTCAGGATAGAAGGAAAATGGATGGGGCAAAATACCATCAAATTTTTGAGGAAAATCTGTTGCCCTCTGCCAGAAAGTTGTCAATGGGAAGAAGGTTTACCTTCCAACATGACAATGACCCAAAGCACACAGCAAAACTGACCACACAGTGGTTGAAGGAGAAAAAGGTGAATGTCCTTGCATGGCCTAGTCAGAGCCCAGACTTAAACCCCATTGAAAATCTGTGGAATGACTTGAAGACTGCAGTCCACAAACGGTCACCATCAAATTTAACTGAACTTGAGCAGTTCTGCAAAGAAGAGTGGGCAAATATTGCAAAGGCTAGATGTGCAAAGTTAGTAGAGACATATCCCAACAGACTAAAGGCTGTAATTAAAAAATTAAGGCAAATTAAAGCAAGGGGGTGATCCTTTTTCCAACTCATTTTTTATTTTATTTTTTTCTGACATGTTGGTGTTATATCTTTCACTTGGATGTTGCACTGAGTAAATACAGCTGGATAAAACAAAAACTGTTTCCGTCTTCATTTCACGCTGAAGAGCAACAAAATGTGATTATTTTAAAGGGGGGTGATTCTTTTTATATACCCACTGTAACAATTTTCCTAGTAGCAAATGTGTCTATTTTGTTTGTTTTTTGTATGCATTAATTGTGTGTGTTGCGTTGCAGATACATCCTCTATCCCGTCTCCGCAGCCCCACACATTTCAGATCAACTTCAACAGCCTGTACACGGCGCTGTGTGAGCAGCAGAGGTCGGATCAGGTGACGCTTCTGCTCTACACACTGCTGCACCAGAACCCCAACATGAAGACCTACATGCTGTCCAGAACTGACATGGAGAATCTGGTGAGCACCCAAACTAACATGTTCTAGCGTGTTGCATTCTCAATTCTGATTGGTCAGAAGGTGCTGATTAATTATCTATAACAGCAGCAGGTTTATATCAATGCAATCGTGCTAATATGTTCGTTTCTGTAGTAACAACATACAGTATAGGTTGTATAATAACAACAAAGGCAAACTTTGTCGATATGGTGAAGTTTTCAGTAAGGAGATGTTTATTTCCGCATTTAAGCAAGGAGTCTCCAGTGTCAGCGCTTTGGACTTGTTTTGCGGATGTTCCATAACATAAACTGATAAAAAGGCATGTCATGACATGTCGTTCATTAATGCATAAATTGCTGTGGTGTAAGAGGAATAAAACACTTTGGGATGTGGTGTTATCGGAAAATAATTAACTTCAGGGTGGTGACAGTTATCTCCGCTTCATGTCACTGATTTATTTTCCCATAAAAGCCATACCCCTAAACCCCCCACCCCTGCAAGTGTTTTATTCCTGACATATTACATTTATTCAGTCTCTCTTTCTCTCCTCAACAGGTGATACCAATTCTGGAGATCCTCTATCATGTCGAGGAGAGAAACTCCCACCATGTTTACATGGCCCTCATCATCCTCCTCATCCTTACCGAGGATGACACATTCAACCGCTCCATACACGAAGTGGTTAGTACACACACACACACACACACACACACACACACACACACATATATATATATATACAGGTTTAATTGTCCCATCTGTTGGTGTTTTCACCTCAAAAAACAGTTTCTTTTCTAATGTTTTATCGCAGATAAACGTCAGATTTGCAGTCAGATTCACGCAAGCTTCACCCCTGTGACATTACACCGTTAATGTAGCTTTTTTAATAATAGTCAGTCTGAATCACCATCACCGTCGCCATTGATGCCCTACCCATGTAACAATACCTTTCGAAAGCATTTCCTGTCCTGACTTCCTGGGCTGTAAGGAATGTTTCAGGCATTGTTTGTAATCCATCATGGCATCTGTGATCTTTATGGTGCAATAATTTGTGTATAAACACCCCACACCGTTTTTTCAGGATGTGTAAATGCTGTCCTGAAGCACGCAGCTGTGTGCAGTTCATCAATCAACTCGCCAATTAGTCAAGAAATGTAGTGCATAGAGCGTGTCTCTAGCATCCAAACAAAAACACCAATTAGTCAGTTTTAAAAAGATGTAGGCGACATATTGTGTACGTGCACACACATTTGTTGGTCCGTAGACAATGAGCACAGCTGTACGGTTTATCAGACTTTATTTTTTTTATCCAAATCTTTTCCATGTAGGCTGTATGTTATATGAGCCGATCCATATGGGTGAATGCTTCTGCCGTTTGCCGTGAGCTTTTGACCTCGTGCGTCTGTAAAGTAACAACGAAAAGCACAGGATCGAGCGTATTGCTGTTTTGTTCACAGCTTCATTTGAAATTCCAGTGAAGGGCAACAGACTTGTGCATTCATCCACTTTTTAATACCTTTTTTTTTTTTTTTTTTTTTTTTTTTTTTTTTTTTTTTTTTTTTTTTTAAAGAGCGAGATAGATTGTATGGAAGGATTGAACCAAGGTTTAGGATTGAAAATCGATGATGAACTGTATGCTGAACAATGTGGGGGGGAAAAAAACAAACAAAAAAAAACGGTTAGAACTTTCTCATATTTTTCAATTACAGTCCTGTTTGAAACTATTGGAACAGCAAGGCCAATTCATTTGTTTGTGCTGTATACCAAAGACATTTCAGTTTGAGATCAAAAGATGGATGAGACGAGAGTTTAGGATTTCAAATTTCATTTCCCGGTATTTACATCTAGATGTGTTAAATAACATGAAACATACAAAAGGTTCTATCAGACCACCCAATTTTTAGGCGAGCAAAAGTATAGGAACAGATAAGTCTTGTAAATAAAGTAAATAACTCTTAATATTTGGTTGCATGTCGCTTGCTTGCAATAACTGCATCGAGTTATGTGGCACAGTGACATCACCAAATTTTGTGGCAAAATTTTGTGTTGCTTTTCCAGGATTTTACTGCAGCCTCTTTCAGTTTTTGTTTGTTTCAGGGGTTTTCGCCCTTCAGTCTCCACTTCAGGAGGTGAAATGCTACTCAACTGGGTTAAGGTCTGGTGATCGACTTGGCCAGTTTAAAACCTTCCACTTTTCCCCCTGATATAATTCTTTGTTGTGTTGGCTGTGTGTTTTGGATCGTTGTCTTGCTGCATGATAAATTTCCTCCCGATTAATTTGGATGCATTTCTCTGTAAATTAGCAAAAAAAAATGTTCCTATAAACTGAATTCATTCTGCTGCTACCATCATGAGTTACATCATCAATAAAGATTAGTGAGCCTGTTCCAGAAGCAGCCATGCAAGCCCAAGCCATGACACTACCTCCACCATGTTTCAAAGATGAGCTGAGCTTGTATGCTTTGGATAATGAGCAGATCCTTTCGTCCTCCACACTTTGGCCTTTCCATCACTTTGGTGGAGGTTCATCTTGGTTCCAGAACGTTTGTGGCTCATCTCTATATTTCTTTGCAAATTCCAATCTGGCTTTCTGATTCTTACTGGTGAGGAGTGGTTTTCATCTTGTGGTATGGCCTCTATATTTCTGCTCTCAAAGTATTCTTCACATGGTGGATTGAGATATCTTCACCCCTGCCCTGTGGTGGTTGTTGTTGATGTCACTGACTGTGAGCGCAGTGAAGAAAAACCCAAAAACAACAAAGTTTCTGTCATCAGATGATGTTTTCCTTGGCCGATCCATTCGGTGACTGTTGGTCAGAACAAAAGCTGAAATTCTAAACTCATATATTCATCTTTTGATCTCAAACCCAAATGTCTTTAGTCTACAGCAAAAACAAATGAATTGGCCTTGCCATTCCAATAGTTTCAGAGGGGACTGTATGTTTTATTCCTGTTATACCGCATCAGTTTGCCAACAATACGTTTTCAATTTTTTGGCTGTTTAAAGAATGAAAAGCCATACGTTTTATCCATTTATAGTAACAGTTTTGGAATGTCTGTGAAACAAGTTAGTTCCAGCTCTCGCTTATGTTATAGCAGCTATCAACTTGATTCCCTCACTAGCCTCTTTTTATTTATTTATTTATTTATTTTCTCCTTCCCCTTCTCTCTCTCTCTCGATGTTAAGGCAAAACACAGCAAATTGTAAAAATCCTCTGTCCTGAAGACTTGTCAGAAAACTCCATGACTAGTCCAAAGCACTGACACTAGAGACTCCTTCCAGATATGCTAAATAAACATGTCCTCACGGGAGCCCTTTGAAGTCTGTGCTGCTGTTTCATAAGTATTGGCACCACTTCAACCTGGTGACTCTTTAACCTTTACAAATGTGTTGTGTGCATCTTTGTTAACGTGTGTTGTAGTGAACAGGTTTGTTGTATATGGTGGCGATCAGATGTTTCAGAAGCACCCAATGAGTCTCTTTCACCGTCTCTCCGTCTACCACTTCACCTTTCCTCTCAAACTCTCTCATTCACACCATACATGCTTTATTTGCTGTATTTGTACTTTTGTTGGCTTTTTTTTTTTTTTTTGATGCAATGATTAAATGCTGTCTTTGCTTCTCTCTTTCTCTTTGTGTGTGTGTGTCAGACGCTGAAGAACATAAGCTGGTACACAGAGCGGGCTTTAACTGAGATTTCTCTCGGCAGTCTGTTAATCCTCGTGGTGATTCGCACCATCCAGTTCAACATGACCCGCACCAGGGTAAGACTCCTCCACACACCACCTCAACTATTTATATTCCCAACAATATGGAGTGATGGGAATAGAAGCCATTGAACATCCAAAATTCAGGTTGTCTGTTACGCCGCATTACAATGTACTGATTTTTATTAATATAAAGCTCATGGGTAAATTCTTAGTACTTGAATTTGTAAGTTTTAGTTAGCCTATGGACGTACATTTGCGGTGAAAAAAAAAAGCACAAGATGTTTGAAAGCAATTTCAGTAAGAATTATGGCCTTCTTTGTCTAATGGATGTAAAACTCTAATATCATATTTGTCTTAGCCCCAAGAAAATAATTTAATCCTGTATGTGAACACAAATTCTGATCGTTTTTATGTTCGTCTTATTTCTTTTCAGGATAAGTACCTGCACACAAACTGCTTAGCAGCTCTGGCCAACATGTCCGCCCAATTCCGCTGCCTTCACCAGTACGCTGCCCAGCGCATCATCAGGTGTGTATGTGTCTGTGTGTATGTGTTAGCTGGCCACTGGCCAGTTTCACAGATGGCCTTATCTGCATCGATCCAGAACCCTCGTCGAAAAGAGCAGCACGGGGAAACTAGTAAAACAGACGTCCATACATATACTCACACCACTCACAAGGAAAATAAACATGTTTACCTGCTGAGTGGCGTACACACACGGATCAGATTTCAGCTCACGATGTTCCCACCACTAATAATGACTCACAATGATGTTTGTCAAATTTTATTTGTCGGAAATTCAAGATGCGTCATTCAGTAGTTCATAAACAGGGTCACCTGAGAACGATGAGAGCTTTTTAATGTGTAAAGGCATATTTATTTATAAGAGGAATTCAAGTTTTGTTGTTGCTGTCGTTCATGAGCTTTCCATGCAAAGAAGCCAAACGCTGAAGAACATAAGAAGTGAACATTTGTATCATGTTTTAAGTTTCCATTTATACTTTTTTCCCCATTTATACACTTTTTTTTTTTTTTTTTTTTTCTTCTTGATACCAGCTTTGATACCAGGTGTAATATTGTGATTTCTTTATATTAAAATGACCAGAAAGAGAGAAAGAACATAAAATGAAAGGGGGGAAAAAAGTGTGTTGCGTGGGGTGTCTGGGGGAAATCACACTTGCACATGGTAGCCGAGGCTCTGCAGTGGCTGTATTGGGTTATTGGAAAGATTTAACGCATGCCGAGCTTAGAAGGTGCTCTTTCACCTTTTAGTTGTCATTTTGTCATTTGCAGCTCTGTGAGCTTTTCGTTTTATGGAGTTTTGTGGGTGTGACTCTAAGCTGAGAATGCTCTTGGTGATTTTTGGCTGATGCACTTCGTACTCGTGTGCATCGGCTGAAAAAGGCAAATCAAAGGCCTTCCTGAAACGTTTATTTTTTTGTCGTCTTATGAAAATACTCACACATAACTGATAAATGATGCTGATTGGTGTGTGTGTGTTGGTACACAAACGGCAAGGTGAGCAAAAATTATGGCCAATGACTTGTACAGTTCTTCGGTTCAATAAATGGTTGATCATTCAGTTCAATAACTTGTTATAATTGCAATAGTAAAACTGGAACGTTGCAGCTGCATTCTTCCAAATACTCATTGGATTTGTACGTTGTACAGCTTTTGTAGCTCTTTAACGCTGAGTTTGTTTGTTTTCGGGTACGTCTGTGTTACTACGTGTATTATTTTCCTGGTCTTTGCTGGCCAGATTTGCCATGACTTCATTCGGAGTGAAGAAACCAGCCCTGAGATGAGAGCGTAGCATGCTAGCAGGCATAGAGTGTTGATTGTATGCCCTCATTCTGTCTTTCTTAACTTGAGCATATGGACAGATGTAATGTGGGGGGAAAAAAGCATCATGTTCTTGAATTTGATTGACCATCCTTTTTTTTTTTTTCTTTTTTTTTTTTTTCTTTTTTTCTTTTTTCCCCAGCATTGACCTTTTTCCATCACTCATTATCTCCGGCCGAGGAGCCGGCCATCCGGTGCCAAGGTGGATTAGCAAGACTGCAACGACGTGTCGGTTATTGGGGGGAGTGCACAGCAATGATGGCAACGCTGTATTTGCCTTAGCAACTGCTCTGATGGCTGCGACGCAAGGGGCCAAGCACCCTAATTACACATTCCAGTGTTGGATTAGTGCTGCTAGCGGTTAGCTCATGACACGGTCTGCGATGTGGCAGATTTTAGGCAAAATGCATTTTGAGTTTCAGTAAGGGTTTTTCATGCTGTATTTTACGTCCACTTTTATAGAAACCCATTAGAGGAAAGTGTAGCAAGGTTTTCTTACTTGAATTAGGAAAAACAAACATTTTCTGGCACTCATTAATAAGTGGAAATTTGCTATGATAATTTTTTTTTTTTTTTTTTTTTTTTCTCTTTTTTTTTTTTTTGCTAGGTCAACTTTCTTTTTCTCGGCGTGTGTGTGTTTTGTTCCTTTAGTGATTGTGTTTTTGCCCTGCTTTTCCTGTTCTGGTGTGTTTAGTTTGGCTCCTATATATATATATATATATATATATATATATATATATATATATATATATATATATATATATATATATATATATATATATATATATATATATATATATATATATATATATATATATATATATATGCGCACACACGGCATGGCAGGACTGTTATAAATGTACTGTGGCTGTAGTCCACTTTCCACTACCCGTTACAGCCGTTTACCAAGAAGCACTCTCTGCTTTCCTGTGCACTGATCAGCTCCAGAGTTTTACGAGGCAGAGCGCTTGGCCGTGCATCACTTGTTTCTCTGCTCGCAGTTGCTTCAAGATCATGGAAATTCTTTGTTGTCAGTTTAATCACGGCTGTTACGATGCTTTAAGCTCGCGATGGTAGCGTCATATGCTTGGACTTAAATTGCCCAATCTAGTTCTGTAAAAACAAACTGTAAAAAATGTGTTGGTTGTGTCTGCTCATGTGTCAACTCTGAGGAAATGAATATATGCACTATACGGCCAAATGTTTGTGTACCCCCGATCATCACACATCTCAATCCAGATTTATCCCCCCCCCCCCCTTCACTGTTATAATAAGCTCCACTCTTCTGGGAATGATTTCCCCTAGATTCTGGAGCGTGGCTGCGGGGATTTGTGATCTTTCACACATTCCACAAGAGCATTAATGAGGTCAGGCACTGATGTTGGGAGGCTCCAGTTCCAGTTCATCCCAAAGGTGTTCAGTGGGGTTGAGGTCAGGGCTCTGTGCAGGACACTCGAGATCTTCCACTCAATCCATGTATTCATGGAGCTCGCTTTGTGCGCAGGAACTTTGTCATGCTGGAACAGGTTTGGGCTTCTTGCTCCCAGTGAAGGGCAATTGTAACCCTACAGCTTACAAAGACGTTCTATACGGTTGTGTGCTTCCGACTTTGTAGCAACAGTTTTTGGAGAAGAACCACATATAGGTGTGATGGTCAGGTGTCCACATACTTTTGGACGAGTAGCGTACATGGTTTAGTAGTACAAGTTGCATTAAAATTGTGCAGTATCTCACGTATAATACTTGTTAGGTGTTTAGCTCATAATATGATAACACTTGGTTTTTATCCATTGATAGTTAGGGTTAATGTTGTAAAATGTCCACGAAACACTTAAGTCATGTCACGTAACTGCTATAAACTGCCATGTCCTCACCAGCCTCTCGTTTTCTTTCTCCTTTCGAGAACCCAGACAGCGCAAACTCTTTCCCGTTACGGAAAACATCCTGACTGGTGATACGGTGAGGTTTTCTGTGAGTAGATTGGAAGGAGTCACCAGTCTCGGCGCTTTGTAACAGTTGTACACTTTTCACAACTGTTACTATAGAAACGATGTTGTATTTGAATGAGCGCATTAATGCAAACCTGTGATTTGTCTTGTAGCCGGATCTACTGTCAGAACCTCTGTAATAGAAAATGAATCAAAACCTTCTGACCAATCAGAATCGAGAACTCAACACTTGGGGTGGCAAACCACCGTAACGGCTGTACACGCACCCACCTACATGTAAAACATGGGCGTGTACAAGACGACAAAACTAAAATTGTCTCTTGCAGTCCGGAAAATGTGCTAGGATTGATTTTGGTTTTTTCAGTTAAAATTGGACCATTGCAAACAGTGTAAAAAAAAAAAAAAACTCCCATCCACCCCCCCCCCCCCCCCCCCCAAGTAATTTTGTACTAATTAATTCTCCGACCAAATCGCTCTGCTAGTTGAAAGAGCAGAGAAATGTGTGCTATTATCGATTACTTGGAAACATTTGGAAATGTAATGTTCAGCCATTTCCCCCTCTGTAGATTCAACAGCTTTTGTAAGTTATTCGAGACCTTGCTCTTTGATGCCCTGGGCGCTGCCAAAAATCCTGATTGCTGCTCCGCTCTTGTGGTCGGGTATTAAAGCGGTTTAATGACTCCAGTCTGTCCGGACGAGGCTTCTTCCTCTGTGCACAGGAAGTGAGAGGAAACGTGAGGCCAAGTCTGCATTAGTCATAAAGGATGAGCCTGAGCTGGACCACACACTCAGCATCGCATCCCTCTCACTCCTTCTCGTGTGAATAAAGCTGACCTTCTAATCTCTTTGTGCTGCATATTGAATTTGTAGAAACGCCAGCATTTGTAGTACATGGCAGCATATTACCGGGGGCTCTGGAGGTCATTCCGGAAGAATTTATTATTCTATTTCTACTGGATGTGTTGAGTTTTAGATTCGAAATCAGCGTGTTTCTCTTAATAATAAGTGCCCTGATGTGATCTCATTTTCAGAGCTACAGGCTGTCGCTTACAGAGTGTCTCGGTCCCATTCGATAAAAATAAAATGTGATATGTAAGGAATAAAACACTCAAGGACATGTTGTTATAGGAAATTGATGAACAGCAGGGTGGTATGATGAAACAAAATGTTTTATTCCTTTTATATCACAGCAATTTACCAATAATTACAATGTTTTAGGTATTAAACAGCAACACGTCATGGTTCTTTTTTTTAAAAATCCATTGATCTTTACATTGTGTTGTGGAACAGTATTCCATAAAACAAGTACCTGCTATGACTTGCGTTACAGGTGTATACAGTCATGTTTCCGAGAAACCGCGAACCAAAACCTTTTCCTTGTACTGTTGCAAAGTGCCAACACTGGAGACTCCTTCCAAAAATTTCACCCTGTCGCACCCCTTACACCCAAGGTTTTTGTCATATAAATGACAAGTCTGCCATATAAATCCCAGTGTTACTATGGAAACCTCATTTTTCAAGCTACGAAGTGAGAAGGAAAAACCATGGATACTTCTTTTCCTTTGTATTCGTGCTTTTGTTAGGAACAAGCTAGCCTTTTCCAGTCCCTCCAGGATTTCACCATTTTGCAAACGCAAAATCAAGCAAAGTCCGCAATATTTGGAGGAGTTCAGCATTTTTCAGAATTACCAAAGATTTTCCGCAGATTTGGGCCAAGACGCGTCATGTGACATCGTCACAACGCGCATTCAGCCAAAGCCCTCTTCGATTCACGTGTCGAACATGAGTACAGCTAAAAGGTCTCATTTAACAGCATATATCACTGCGAAAGACCAATTCAAGCAGTTTTCAGCAAAAGCTAAATTGCAAATTGTATCGCAAATTTTGAAACAAAGCCGCAGCAAAATCGAGCATTTTTGTCCGCAACAATCACAATAAAACTCCTGCACGAACTGATTTTCCCCCCAAAACAGCAAGCTGTATAGTCAGTGTTTACTGACGATTTAACGATAGCAATATACAGCACTATAAAACTCATTTAAAGGTAAGAAGCACCTCCTTCTTTACTACTAAATTCGATGTCATTGGCTAAATTCGGGGTTGAGGAGATATTCTGAGTTGAGGGTTGAGCGTGTGTGTTTTGTTTGTCCTAGTCGCAGGATGGAAACGACGAATCTTCTAGTCGAATGCAGTGTTGGAATGAGTGTATTAATATGAACCTATGATTTTTGAAAGCACATTAGTCTCTGCTTCAGATGATGCTCTGTATCTTTTGTACACTTTTCTGGCTCCAGCCTTCAGAACATTGACGGTTGCAATCTGATTGGCTCTCGCACTTCCTTGTATCTACGAGCAGCGACGAGTGATTTCTCCCAGCTGTGATTTAAAGTGACACAATGAGCTTCTCGGAGCACAGTCTGGTTTCTTGATTGAAATGCTCACAGTGTGACATCATTAAAAGTTCATCAATAAGTCTCTTATTAATAGTAACATTTAATAAGGTTTTGTTTAAAGCAGTTGGTGGTGAGTAAACGAGGTAAATCTCGTGTGTGTGTGTGTGTGTGGGTTTTTAAAAAACAAAATTCTTTTTTATAAGATTAGGGATGTGCAATATTGAAAAAAATGGCATGTTGCAGTAATCCTAGCATATTTTGCTGAAAATATGGCTTTCATATTGAAACAACCTGTGCATCAGTTTGACCATTTTCTCCCCTTGTTTATTAAATGCCAAGATTTAAAACAAAACGTGCTCACAGAATCAGCTGTAGTTTGTCAGAGCGTTAATTTGCATACCGTCAGCTTTTGTGATGATTGAAAAGACGCAATAATGATGATGATGACGACAAACAAAATCTTTTTCAAAAGATGATCAGATCTCCCACTGATTGCTATTTTATATTCGTTTAACTATTACAATCTAATCTACAGCTACTGAGCTCTTAAACTTACCAACGCACTGCCTCTACTTCTCTTCAGTTGCCTTTTTTTCCCCCTTTCTTTCTTTCTTTTTTTTTTTTTCCTGTTTTTTCCTCTCTCCGTGATGTCTGGCACTTTCACATTTAACACCAAACAGCTTAGGTTCAGAAAAAGAGAAAAAAATAAACGGGGAAAAAAAAAACCCAGTGCCTCAGCAGGGAGCTGATAAAGAAGACGCATGGCGATGCTCATGCTAATGATTTAACAGCTCTCCCGAGACCTGTTTGTTAGGCAGAGAGCAAGACCAACCCCCCCCCCCCCCCCCCCCAACTTCTAGCTCTGTAGCACTTATTGATTTTGTAAATGATGTGTGAATCAGTCTAGCAGTTCATACTAATTGGCACATGTTCTGGATCTCCTTCTCCTTAAACTGATATTGACCGTTTTGATCGTGGATGCATTCAGTTGTGACAAATCAGCGCCTCCGTTTTAACCTTAAAGAGGGACGTTTATTCTTACTAATGTCATTTTTCTTTTCAGTGAGACCTCATCGTGCTGAAGGATTGCTGCCTGACTTTCTGCTCCATTTGATTAAATATTTGATTGTTTACCTTCTCACACAAAGCTGTAGCGAGGGCTGGCTTGTTCATTCAGAATCACAGCGATGTATTACTTGGTCTTTCTCATAATATGATAACTTTCAGAAAAACGTTCATCATTTTTTTAAATGAAGCTTTCATATTCTATTTGGACATCGAACAAATAACCAAAATTCCCGATCCTTAATGTAGCGATATTATTTTAAGTCATTGGTGTGATTGTGACGGATGTCATAAGCACAGGTTGTTATACCAGTGACACTTTTCCATTAAAGATGTATCTTCCAAGATATAAAGCACACCTCATTAATTATATACATTTTATATTATTTTCTACTAAATCCTTTTTTTGATGATTGAAAAGTGTGACTCCAATGATGCATGTAAATTCTATTTTTGTCCTGTAGATAATTTATAAAGTATAGGGTGTGGATTGTAACTCCACTTGTGCTGGTTATTCAATCATTAATACAGTGCCATTACTTTAAGTCAGTGGAGAAACTGTCAGTGCTGTCATAAGCGCAGGTTGTAACACCAGTGACAAATTTGCACTAAAGATATATATATATATATATATATATATATATATATATATATATATATATATATATATATATATATATATATATATATATATATATATATATATATATATATATATAATTTTGTTGGGTTTTTTATAGATAACATGGCATAAACAGCATCTCAAAGTACACATCATTAATCATATACATTTAAATTTTCTCTTAAATCTTTTTTTTTTTTTTTTTTTTAAATAGCTAACACCAGTGACATGCAATGCGAGGTCAAATGTTGTTTTTAAATCATTTATATTGTTATAAAAGTATATAATTGTGATAATTAAGGGACAGGTTTGTTACCATTTTCCAAGAGGGTGACCATAATGACAGAGTTTGTGTGAAACGAACGGAACCACTACCCATCAGTGAACTGGCTTTTTGTTTTGACTTTTATTTTAGCTAAAAAAAAAAACAACAAAAAAAAAAACCTTAAGCCGTAGCTCTCGGACATCTTCTTCTCCTCTAGCAAAGGCTCAAAAATCATACAACCCTCGGCTGAACCATAGATTCCGACTTCGGTTTGTGATAAACTGGTAGCTGTATTCATTTTTTTGTAAAGCGTAATGCTGTAAACGTAGAGGAGAATTGCTTACGTAATTTTTTTTTTTTGCTTTAAGCTCACACACACGCTCGCTCGCTATCTCTCTCACATGCGCATGCACTCGTTTTTATTTTAATGTTTTAATTCTGATTAGCTTCTGATTTAGAAGTTCATTTATAAATATACAAAATATCAAGTATGTGCACTAATCACTGATCTGATTTGTTCATTCGAGCCATGTGCATTTTTATACGTGATGTTTTGTGTGTGTACGGGAAAAAAAAAAAACAGCAGGAGCTCAACTCAGGAGACGTGAGAGACAGAGCTGGTTATTTTTAACAGTGAAGACCATCAGGGGAACACACCATACCGTCTACCGCTTTTCCAACCGCTATCTCTCTCACACACGCACACGCGCACACACACACGCACACACGTATGTGTGCGACTGTCGCTGGAACACTTCGGAATAAGAAAATAGATCAGGGGGTGGAGAAGTGCGAGGAAAGCGTTGACTGAGTGAGAAAGTGGAGGATAAGGACCGCACAAATACAAGTGAGAATTCAGAGAAAACACATAGGCCTAGAGATGGTGGATTTTCGAGGAATGTGTGTTTTCGTGTTTGTCTCTCACTCACACACACACACACACACACACACACACAGATTAAAGCTCCAGGAACAGACAGTCTGAAGGCTGCGTGTGCGCCGCTGGTCTGGCTATGCGTTTGTCGTCTCAGCAGGTCACAATGACACAGCTTTCAGGCGCTCTGTCTAGCCCAAACATCTCTCTCTCTCACACACACGCACGCACGCACACACTCTCACAGACAATGGTGCAGTCTGCCACCCGGCTTCCCGTTTCTACCCAGACAGGACCACCTGCCACTTCCTGCTCATCCATTTATCTTCAGACTTTACCCCACACACACACGTGCACACACAGTATTCAGCTTCTGTTTACTCTCTTTAATGCACTCTGTGTCTAATAATTACTCCTGCCTTTGTATCTGGCACTAATCCTCGTGCTTTAATCATTTTCGAATGAGTTATAGTTTCATGTCATCCTCAACGTCTTCAATTTAGAGAACGAGCAGCTTCATCTTTCTTTTTAACAAGATACCCGGGCGAATGCGCTCGTCTCCCGAGCCAAGGTTAATACTGTTCATGAAAAACGAGCCGGAGAGAAATGTTCGGTTAAACAGCATAAAAGAATGTAGTTAACTGAGGTATAGAGTGAAATGTGACACTAAAAGTGAAGAAAAAGACAGCTCGAGGTGTGAAGATGGTGCGTAAAAGCAGTTAGATCGGATAGAATATCCAAAGCCAATCAACCTGATTTCTGTGTGTTTAAAACGCACATCTTAAGTGCGTTTTAAACACAAGATGTTCAATAGAACCTTTCATGAGAAGGTTAATCGAGACAGAGCCACACTGACATGGATTGATGATTGGTCAGAAGGTTGTTGATTAATTTTCCTAAACAGCAGCTCGGACATTCGTTTCTCAGGTTTTTATCAATGCACTTGTTCTAATATGTTATAGTTACTATAGTAACAATCTGCACTTGGATTTGCACATAAACCGTAAATATGGTAAAGGAGACGTTTATTTAACATGTATGGAAGGAGTCTCCAGTGGCAGGGATAAAGCTTGAACACTAAGTCCCCGTGAAGTGCCTTGAAATGCACAGCATTATTCAAGGTGTTGGCGTAATTTCCACTGAAACAGGAAGTCAGGGCGACTCCTGACTCCTGGCTCCTCCTCCTTTTTAAATAGCCAATAGCGTTTAGCTTGCCTCACAGCCCGGGCTGAGCCGTACTTGACCGTTAGTACCGTGGACGCGAGCTGGCACAAATACCTCCTTCTTCAAAGTGAATGAATTCAAGCAGTTTCCTTCTTAACAAGCTTACAGTTGGAAAACTGAATAAGACGCACACCTTCGAACAGCCAAACACACATTTACGACCCATGGACGCTGACATGATTTCTCTCGCCCAGCAAAGGCAGCTTTGGCAAGGGGATTTTAATAACGTCGGGGACGGGACACTTCAGATTCTACAGAGCATTCAATTGGATAGAAAATCTGATGAGAAGCCGAAGTGCAGAATGATGTCATCAAAACTGTTGATCCGTGTCAGTGGTCGAGAGTGAGTGTACATTTTGAACGCGAATATATTATAAATGCGATTTTTGTTATTATTTTGGAAAACACTAGCTTATAGATAACCTTAAGGCTGACATTCGTACTAAAAGCCACAAAACTTCAGTTTTGGGGACTTTAAGAGAGAAACAAAGAGAGGGCGGCTGGAGTTACAACTGTTTATAGCTGCTCCAACATAAGGAACTAACTTATTTGGCAAATGTTCTACAACAATGAATGTAAATATAAATGGATAAAAAGTGTACAGTGGGTATAGAAAGGAATCACCCCCTTTAAAATGACCACATTTTGTTGCTTTTCAGTCTGAAATGAAGAAAGACACAGTTTTTGTTTTATCCACCTGTATTTACTCAGTGCAACTTATAACATCCAAGTGAAAGATATAACACCAACATGTCAGAAAGAAAGAAAGAAAAAAATAATTAATAAATAAACAAACAAACAAACCAGAATCACTGAGTTGGAAAAAGGATCCCCCCCAAAAATGGTTTGTAAACTCAATAAGATGTAGCTAATCACCTTCTCAATTGCACACACAGCCATTTGACTTTCAATTGTGATCAGCTGTGGTCATTTTGATTAGCTCAGCATGAAAATAGCTTTCCTGGACCATTTTGTAGTGCAACTGAAGCAAACAATCAACTATGGGTGGCAAGGCACTGTCAAAAGATCTCTGGGATAAAGTTGTGCACAAGTCAGGAGATGGGTACAAAAAAATTTCAAAGGCTTTATCAATGCCTAGAAGCACAGTGAAGTCTATTATTAAGAAGTGGAAGGTATTTGGTACAAAACAGACCCTCCCTGGATCAGGACTTCGCTCCAAACTGGATGAAAGAGCCAGGGGGAAACTGGTCAGAGAGGCTACCAAGAGGCCTACAGCAACTCTGAAGCAGTTGCAGGAGTGGTCATTGTGTGCATGTGACAACAATATCACAAATTCTCCACAAATGTGGCTTGTATGGGAGGGTTGCAAGAAAAAAGCCACCCACAACTGAGCTTTGCCAAAACTCACCTTGAAGATTCTGAGGCCACATGGAAAAAAGTGTTATGGTCAGATGAGACTAAAATTGAATTATTTGGCCTCAACACCAAACGATATGTCTGGTGGAAATCCAATACAGCTCACCATCCAAATAACACCATTCCTACAGTAAAGCATGGAGGTGGTAATATCCTGTTATGGGGGTGTTTCTCTGCAGCAGGGACTGGAGCATTTGTCAGGATAGAAGGAAAATGGATGGGGCAAAATACCATCAAATTCTTGAGGAAAATCTGCTGCCCTCTGCCAGAAAGTTGTCAATGGGAAGAAGGTTTATCTTCCAACATGACAATGACCCAAAGCACACAGCAAAACTGACCACACAGTGGTTGAAGGAGAAAAAGGTGAATGTCCTTGCATGGCCTAGTCAGAGCCCAGACTTAAACCCCATTGAAAATCTGTGGAATGACTTGAAGACTGCAGTCCACAAACGGTCACCATCAAATTTAACTGAACTTGAGCAGTTCTGCAAAGAAGAGTGGGCAAATATTGCAAAGGCTAGATGTGCAAAGTTAGTAGAGACATATCCCAACAGACTAAAGGCTGTAATTTAAAAATTAAGGCAAAAAAACAGAATCACCAACTCGGTGATTCTGTTTTTTATTTTTTAAAAATTTTTTCTGACATGTTGGTGTTGTATCTTTCACTTGGATGTTATAAGTTGCACTGAGTAAATACAGCTGGATAAAACAAAAACTGTCTGTCTTCATTTCAGGCTGAAAAGCAACAAAATGTGATTATTTTAAAGGGGGTGATTCTTTTCTATACCCACTGTATCGCGTTGTTCTAGGAAACCTCATCGCTAGTACACCCGTGGCCAAAAGTTTTGAGAATGACACAAATATTAATTTTCACAAAGTCTACTGCTTCAGTGTTTTTAGATCTTTTTGTCAGATGTTACTAACTGTTACTGAAGTATAATCACAAGCATTTCATAAGTGTCAATGGCTTTTATTGACAATTACATGAAGTTTATGCAAAGAGTCAATATTTGCACTGTTGACCCTTCTTTTTCAAGACCTCTGCAATTCGCCCTGGCATGCTGTCAATCAACTTTTGGGCCACATCCTGACTGATGGCAGCCCATTCTTGCATAATCAATGCTTAGAGTTTGTGGGTTTTTGTTTGTCCACCCGCCTCTTGAGGATTGACCACAAATTCTCAATGGGATTAAGGTCTGGGGAGTTTCCTGGCCATGGACCCAAAATGTCGATGTTTTGTTCCCCGAGCCACTTCGTTATCACTTTTGCCTTGTGGCAAGATGCCCCATCATGCTGGAAAAGGCATTGTTCGTCACCAAACTGTTCTTGGATGGTTGGGAGAAGTTGCTCTCTGAGGATGTTTTTGTACCATTCTTTATTCATGGCTGTGTTCTTAGGCAAAATTGTGAGTGAGCCCACGCCCTTGGCTGAGAAGCAACCCCACACATGAGTGGTCTCAGGATGCTTTACTGTTGGCATGACACAGGACTGATGGTAGCGCTCACCTTTTCTTCTCCGGACAAGCTTTTTTCCAGATGCCCCAAACAATCGGAAAGGGGATTCATCAGAGAAAATGACATAACCCCAGTCCTCATCAGTCCAATCCCTGTACTTTTTGCAGAATAGCAGTCTGTCCCTGATGTTTTTCCTGGAGAGAAGTGGCTTCTTTGCTGCTCTTCTTGACACCAAGCCATCCTCCAAAAGTCTTCGCCTTACTGTGCATGCAGACGCACTCACACCTGCCTGCTGCCATTCCTGAGCAAGCCCTGCACTGGTGGTGCCCCAATCCCGCAGCTGAATCAACTTTAGGAGACGGTCCTGGCGCTTGCTGGACTTTCTTGGGCACCCTGAAGCCTTCTTCACAACAGTTGAACCTCTCTCCTTGAAGGTTTTGATGATCCGATAAATGGTTGATTTAGGTGCAATCTTACTAGCAGCAATATCCTTGCCTGTGAATCCCTTTTTGTGCAAAGCAATGATGGCTGCACGTGTTTTCTTGCAGGTAACCATAGTTAACAGAGGAAGAACAATAATTTCAAGCACCACCCTCCTTTTAAAGCTTCCAGTCTGTTATTCTAACTCAATCAGCATGACGGAGTGATCTCCAGCCTTGTCCTCATTAACACTCTCACCTGTGTTAACGAGAGAATCACTGACATGATGTCAGCTGGTCCTTTTGTGGAAGGGCTGAAATGCAGTGGACATGTTTTTTTGGGATTAAGTTCATTTTCATGGCAAAGAGGGACTTTGAAATTAATTGCAATTCATCTGATCACTCTTCATAACATTCTGGAGTATATGCAAATTGCCATCATAAAAACTGAGGCAGCAGACTTTGTAAAAAATTAATATTTGTGTCATTCTCAAAACTTTTGGCCACGGCTGTAAATTGCTGTGGTGTGCTAACCAGGGATTTGAAGTTATAGTTAAACTGGATCAATGAAATCAAAACTAAAACTAGTACAATTTAAAAAAAAAAAAATAATAATAATAAAAAAAAAAAGAACATCAACATAAAAGTAAAACTAATTCACCCTGAACAAGGAAGTTCGGCCATTAATTTCAGTTTCGTTTCACCCTTAAATTTACCAAGGCTAATTTCTTCTGGGTTTTTTTTTTCTTTTTTCTTTATTTGATTAATTTATTTGTGTATTATTTTATTTTATAAGAATGAATGTGTAGGTCCTTGTGGAACAACACAACACATGAAATCTAATCTAATAGTTTGTCAGTGTCTGGTCTTTTTTAATTGATTGATTTTATTTATTTATTTATTGCTGCATCCATCGCCTGCTGATTCCGGTGACACTCCAGCATTAATATTTCTGTTGTTTTAGCCCTTTGGGAAACAAAGCTGTTGTGCTCCATGGTGACAAGATTAATGTTTCACAATGGACGGCTGCAGATTAATTCTTCTCAGCTCTGATCTGCCAACAACACAGGACACACTGTACCGACGGCTTGATAAACAGAGTAAAGTACCGACTGATTCCTGAGTGGAAATGTTAAAGGTCAGCAGTAAAGCTGATCCATTCATTTATGGCACAACAACAACCAAGTTCTTAAATAATTTCATGAAGAAAAAACATTTCTGTACACTGTAGCTAGTTATTACTGCACACGGTGCCTTAGTGTACACGTCCACTCTACATAGGGGGAGACGTTACTCAAGGCTAGACGTGTCCATTGTGATTGATGAGGTCAGTGTGAGTCATGTCAGACCTTTCCCATAATGCACTCCTGAAGCCCCTTTTAACACGCGTCTTTAAACACACAACATAAGCAAAGGTTTGAAGGTCACTGTAAACAGGTTATAAGCATGGACAGAGCCTGAGGCTGGCACTAACACACAAACGCACACACACACACAGTTCCTCTAACTAATGGAGAGTTTATTATCGTGCTTTTTTTTTTTTTTTTTTTTTCATTTCAAATTTGCAATGTCTTTAGATATGGCCCAGCTAGCTAGTAAGTAAGAA
>CM042541.1:7647500-7682500 GCA_023630585.1 Cranoglanis bouderius
TACAGAAATCACTGTAAGGTCATACACTACAACAGATGGTCACATGACTACCATGTTACACCACAGAGCTGTTGAATTCTTGAATCTGGAAGCTCAGAAGGTGTTGGATAATTTTCTATAACAGCAGATCTGACAGTAAATCAAACGATAGGATTACTGTATATTAATACGCTCGTTCTAAAACGTTATCGTTTCTATGTAAGTTTTCATCAGGAGACGTTCATTAAAAGTCAGTAGGTTTTCCACCACATGAAATCTTCAGAAGCGACGTCTCAAGGTGCGTTCACACATGCAGCAGTTTTATCGCTGCAAGTTGGCAGTCGCTGTACTATGAAGTCGCCAGTAGACGTCCATACTACTGGTTGCCATAGTAACATTATTAGTGGGTGGCGCAACTAGCATTCCACTTTTGACTAAACCAGTTTTCTTGCCGCATTCTGAAGGGAGAGCGTTTGTATGTAAATTCACCAGTGTATACATGCATGATATCCTACGAGATGGAGAAGCAGTGTGCATTCTTTGCCATTGAGGCCATCTACTGTATCTGTGGCGAAAGCGCAAGCGCCGGAGTCCATGAAACAGTTCGGACTCGCAGGCAGCATGGCGGATCACATGCGCTGTACTGTCTTCACTCCCATTGATAGTCGCTGCACCAAGTCGTTCCTAATTTGCATAAAGTTACACTTTTCTCAACTTTTTCGCATTGCTGGACACGCCCACATCTAGTCTCCAACGGTCGCTGTCGCTCATGTCGCCAGAAGTCTCCAGCTCTCATTGAAAATGAACGTTCTCTGGTTGCTTTGTCATTGTATGTGTGCATGCACCTTAATTGTTTTGTATAATTAACTTCGAGAGAGAGATAATAAAGAGGAGGTTGTGACATGGCTGCTATAACGTAGGTGATGACAAGCGCGAACTTGTCTATCAATATTAGAATAAATATTTGGACAAATGCAACACACTTAGCTGTGTGTTAAGCTCCCCAGACAAGAAATTAGTCACAGTACTTACTGTAGTTATTGTACACTGTCAACAGGTTACTCACTTGAACGCATGCAAAGTAGCATAAAACCGGATCACTGACCAGACAAGAGATTTCCTGTTTGTGGTTCAACAAAAGACAAGGAGATTAGGGTTTGTCCAAGCAGAACACAACACTGACGCTCCTACATTCCAAGATGATTGCTATAGTGGTGAAATCTGCATAGGGCCAGATCTGTGTGTGGCTTGTTGGAGTGGCTCACAGAATCATTGGACATCAGTCCTATAGAAGAGAGAAATAAGCGTCGTGAGCTTGAACAGAAATGCAAATGTGAAATGCAAGTATATTAGTATTCTGGGCATGTTATTCAGTAGCCTTAACATACCACTATTTCTACTCAGAAATCCGAGCAGTGTTCACCCACCGGAGACGACAGTCTCTGGAGTCTTCTAGAATGTCCTGCAGGTGACCTTGTGGCACCTGTGACGTGAAGGGGCATGTCTGTAAAATGACTAACAAGAGGCCGGTGTAAACCCAAACAAGCCGCCTGGGCCGGACCACAGTTCTCCAAACGTGTTTTCTCAGCAATGTCTCAGCCACACTTTTACTGAGGCTATGGTTTAAACCATATTCTACATATTTATCCACTTTATTTGTACTAGTAAGAAATAAAAAAACAACTGTTGCACCTTTAAGATGGCATTATTGGTGTCATCAGGTTTGTTTATTTTGCTGTTATGGAAGTGTTGGTGCTTTGTAACAGTTAGAGATAAACCTGTAACCTCCGGAGGATGATGCATTTTTGTTTTTTTAACATTAACTTTAAAAAATAAAAAAAATTTAAAAAAAAGAGAGAGAGAGACCGGTTGCTTATTGACGTTATTCTACATTACACGTAACTATACAGTAAATGGATGAAAAGTATTATGGGTCATTCACAAATTGCAATCGTTGGTAAATTGCTGTGGTGTAAGAGGAAGAAAACACTTCAGGCCGCATCACACCACCCGGTTGTTGATTATTTTCCTATATTAGCAATAAAACAAGTGTTTTATTCCTCTTGGTGACCTGAAGAGGCTCCATACTCCATCCTTGAGTTTTAAGCTGTGAAGTGAAGCTTGTGAGGGGCAAAGATCAGGGGGCTGAAGTCTCGTCTCAAACCTAGCGCACCCTTGGGAGGAGGGGTACAGCTGGAGGGGATCAGCATGGACAATAGCAGTGAAACGTGTGTGTGTGTGTGTGTGTGTTTGATTGACTGACAGACAAACAACAATGATCAAAACCTGGCATGCTTGATTTTTACACAGTCTTCATGTGTTGACTTGTTTAGTGTCTCTTTTGCTCCTCTGTGTGTGTGTGTGTGTGTGTGTGTGTGTGTGTGTGTGTGTGTGTGTGTGTGTGTGTTTGCGCCTCTGCATTCCATACACGTACGTATGCACAAACACACGCCCCGGAGCCCTACTCAGACGTCTGGCGCGTGTCTGAGTGGGTCAGACTGCTGTCTGCTGCCCTCATTAATGCTCCTCACACACTCGCCTGCACCCCTCTTTTGTCGTTCCCTTGTTCTTGCCACTCCTCTAGTCTGTTTCATCCTTTCTTCCATCTCTCAGTCTCTTTTGTCTTTTGTCTCAGTTTCTTTTTCAGCACACTCCATATTCATGCTTTCATCTCTCCATATCCACGTCATAGTCCAGACTCGCGCTACGTCTGGCACACCACGCGTGCACACACGCGCACACACCCACCACCTCATATGCAAAAATCATGCCACCCAAACAAGATGTCTACATTCTCAGCCTCTCTCTCTCTCTCTCTCTCTCTCTCTCTCTCTCTCTGTGTGTGTGGGAAGAATATTATACACTGGATTCTCAGACAGAGCTTATCACCCCATGGCTTAATGATATTACTGATTTTTTTTTTTTTTTTTTTTTTTCTTCCCCCACACAAAGAGAAAGAGCTGTTTTTCTGTCTGCTCCGATACGAGCGTCTGGTGTCATTGATATAAGGATGGTATTTCCTTCTTCCGAACATGGGAAAAACACACATGCTGCCATTATGCCTCTATTTAATCGATACATCGTGTCTAAAGATACACAAATCTGTTATATTTAGATGCGAAGCAGTCATCCAGGGACACACAGTGACCCAGACATAATACGAAGAAAATATGCGCGCTGCTGGCGGGACGCTGCGCTCCAACTGCAGCACGTCCCCGATTGGCTCACTCGCACCGAAATCATTTTGGATCGCAGGTCTATCATTTCAGCCCCAGACAGCCTTATCGCTCTCATTACAGCCTGTTTCGACTCCACTTCACATAACAGGAAGGTATCAAATCTTAGAACAAGGCAAAAGAACCTGTACTTTCTTGTACTGTCATTTTACTGGTCTGGAGCTTTGGGAGTTTTCCAAATCTGGAGTGAGGTTAAATGAGCGAGATGGGGAGGTGTATTAGAAAAGAAAAGTGACATTTTTTAGAAAGAAAAATTGCTTGATGACATGATTACACAAAGGGAAAAAAATGGTATTAGACAAAAAAAGTCCAAATTTACTGACATGAAACTGATGAGCTGCTTTCTCTGTTAAAGCAGTGCTGCATTGCCTCAGTCTGTATTTTAGAACTTGACAGTAATGTGCACTAAGTAAAAAGAGAAAGAGAGAGAGAATGTGTGCGGGAGTGGTCCTGTGTTGCACCATCGTACTCACTTTCATCGTGTATGTTTTCTCCACCGAATTTCACAACACTTGCTCTTAATGAGTATCTGGTTTGACAGACGGTGCTAGAGAGGTAGATGGAGGGAGTGAGAGATGAACTAGAGACCAGACAGATGGAGTGACACACACTGACACACACACACACGCACGCACACGCAAACAGAGCAAGAGAGATACAGACGAAGTGAGAGAGACAGATGGTGCCAGACAGAGTGAGCGAGAGAGCGAGAGACAGATGAAGACTGAGAGACGGACTGAGGGAGAGACGGACTGAGGGAGAGACGGACTGAGGGAGAGACGGACTGAGGGAGAGACGGACTGAGGGAGAGACGGACTGAGGGAGAGACGGACTGAGGGAGAGAGAGAGATGGAGAGACTGACAGACACCAGGAGAGAGATAGAGCGAGAGAGAGACTAGAGAAAATACAGGCAGAGAGCGAGAGATGGAGACAGACAGACGGGATGAAAGCCAGACAGAGATAGAAAGACAGACAGGTGGAGCCAGAGACAGAGACTGACGGACGGAGACGGGCAGAGAGATTGACAGAAACACACGGACGGAGCGAGAGAGAGGAAGACTGACAGAGACAAATGGGGAGAGAGAGAGAGACGGGCAGACAAATTGAGAGAGAAAGAGAGACAGACTGAGATGAATAGTACAAGCAAGACACAGACCGACATTTTGGGGGGGGGGGGGTTTGCAAGCGACAGATGGATCGAGATGGAGAGAGAGTTTATCATTGCACTGCACTATATAGTAGAACAGAGAATTGGGGGGAAGTGTGAGGTGTGTGTGTGTGTGTGTGTGTGAGAGAGAGAGAGATATCAGACACAGGTAAAGGGAATAGGTGAAACAGTACAGGAGCTAATGTTTATTAAATGTGGTTTTGTAAAAGTAAAGCAGAGGATTACAAGATGGAGGTGTTTCCTGGCTGTTTTAGGGGGGGGTGTGAGGTTTTGAGGTTGTTGGTAAGATTCCAGCTACCTGAAGTCCTGAAGAAAACCTCAGCAGAGGCTTCGCCTCAAGCTTCAGACTACAGGTAAAGCTGCCAGTCAATGTAACAGGAAGTGCAGGAGGGGTTTCAAACCAGTGACTCATTCAGGCTGTTAAATTGAGTGTTGTGTATATATTGCCTTGGAGAGGCATCAAATAAGGATGTGCCGCTGAATATTTTTGTCTAAAAGTGACAGCTGTGTGATGAGGCAGAGCCTGAGTCACTACTTGATGTCATTGCTATTATTGAAATAATGGGAAATATAAAATATGGTGTACTTCCCTGTAGGATTAAAGGTGCAGTCAGTGATTTTGGTTGGATGTTTTAAAACTCAAAGTTCGAACACGTTCTTCCAAAGCCATGCCCTCCAAAACATGTCCCCAGTCTAGAACGCCTGATTGACTGGCAAGTAGAGAGAGACGACTCTTTGTCCTGATTGGTTGAATGAAACTTTGTAGTCCATGTTATTTGTTTTGTCTCCTGTTTCTCCTGAAACGCCCTTTGTTTAGTCCCTCCAGGCCGCAATATTCGGAGGAGCTTGCAATTTTTAAGAATTACCGCAGTCTTTCCTCAGATTTTGGCGAAGTCGTGTCACGTGACGTCATCAAAACAAGCATTCAGCCAAAGCCCTCTTCGATTTATGTGTGTTGAACATGAGTACAGCTAAAAGGTCTCATTTACATTACATTACGGCATACGCCCTTATGCAGAGTGACTTACATTTATTTCATTTATACATCTGAGCAGTTGAGGGTTAAGGGCCTTGCTCGAGGGCCCAACAGTGGCAGCTTGGTGGTGCTGGGATTTGAACTCACGACCTTCCGATCAGTACCCCAATGTCTTAACCACTGAGCTACTGCCGCCACACCAACCAACAAACATTACTGCGAAAGAGCGCGCAAAACAATTTTGTGCAGTTGCGTTTTCGCCTATTCAAGTAGTTTTCCGCAAAAAAGAAAAAAAAGCACAAAAACCTCTGCAAGTTGCATCACAAATTTTGAAAACGGCCACAACAAAATCAAGCATTTTTGGCTGCAACAATCGCCAAACAACTCTGCGAAATCCAGTACAGACTGATTGTTGATGAGAGAAAGATGGTCCGAGGAGAACAGCCAGATTGTTCCGAGTTGACAGGAAGGCTACGGTAACTCAAATAATCACTCTTTACAACCGCGGTGAGCAGAAAAGCATTTGAGAAAATGCTAAATCACAGTAGAACACTTTACAAATCTTTTCAATCGTAATCAGGATTAGTTTCTACACACGGTATAGAAATGGTCATAAAATCCATGCTGAATGTCGAAACCTCACCTCATTGTTTGTGGGTGTGTGTGTTTGGGTGGGTGTGTGGGCGGGTTTGTTATATTTTCATTAGCATCATCTTGAACAGAGCATCATACACGTCTCGTATTATAACAGCGTTTGTCCTCGTGCACATTAAGCGTACTTTAATTAGAACATGATGATGATGTCATTTCCATGAAGCTCATCTTTCAGAATTACACCACACGTCTGACACACTGGATTGCATCAGTCTGTCTGAACGAATACGGCAACACGAACGTTACCACATGATCACCACAGGACTAAAGCGCAACACTGATTATAATTGTGTTTCATGGAAAGATGAGGAAAACTGTACGTGGTGTATTAAGGTCAGTTTTGAGTCACACACAAGTCTTTGGACCAAATGTATTTATGAAACAAGACGCCTCTGTTACATATGTCTTAAAGTGTCATTCCAAATGATCAGTGTGAAATGATATGTTAAGGACACTAATATGATTGTGTATTTAGAAAAAGAAAAAAAAAATGATTGTGGAAATATGATCTATGAATATGATATGATTGTCCGTTCCGCCAAAACTTGATGACTCACCCTGGATTAGTCTCGTGTTCGTCTAATTGAATGCTCTCTAGAACATATATGTCCCGCCCCCAGGGGTGTGTCTTGCTCGAGCTGATAAACACCAAACCTGGTTCATAGTGTGTTTTCCTGCACATTATTCCTGTTTACAACACTCATTTGTTTGAGGGAAAAAAAATCTTTGCCGTTTATTTATTTCAAAGAGGGTGGAGTTTGGGCGAGCTTTCACTGTATGTTGTCCCAAACTGAAGCCATGCAATTCCAGAATGTCTCGATTCCGTATTGATACACCATCATTTTATCAAGTTGCATCATCCATCCTTCCATCCATCCACTTTCCATACTGCTTATCCTACACAGGGTTGCAAGGATCCTGGAGCCTAACCCAGGGAACTCGGGGAACAATGTGGGGGACACCCTGGACAGGGTGCCAACCTAACGCAGGGCACAATCACGCGCGCACACACACACACTACGGACAATTTGGAAGTGCCAATTGGCGTACAGTGCATGCCTTTGGACTGGGGGAGGAAACCGGAGTACCCGGAGGAAACCCCCGAAGCACGGGGTTAACATGCAAAGTCGGCGCACAAGGGGTGGAGGCAGGATTCCATCCGGGTGTCTATCTACCATATCATCCTCAATAGACTCCTCACTGTTTGCCAACTAGTTTGCTAAACTGCTGTCATGTTTTGTTGAGATTTGGCTTTTTTTGGGGGGCAAATCTCAACCATCACCCTGACTTCCTGTTTCCGGAAATATGAACAACATACAGAATCAAATCACACCATTTCATGGAGACTTTAATGGCTTAGGGACATCTCTACACCTTTACCCTCATTAATAATGCTAGGATTTATGTATATACAGTACTGTGCATAGGTTTTAGGCACATGCAAAGAAATGCTGTAGAGCAAAGATTCCTTCAAAATAATGAAATTAAATGTTTCTGCATTTTTTAAAAAATACCGTAAAGAGCAGTAAACAGTAGAAAATTAAACAAAGTCAATATTTGGTGTGACAAAAAATAATAGTTAATAAAAATAGTAGTCTCCGGTACATTTTGTGCAGTTTTATAAAGAAATGAGCTGGTAAGTTTTATTGAGCATCTTGCAGAACCAGACACAGTTCTTCTGGAGACTTGCTTCTTATTTTTGTAGCAAAACCCAGCAGCCTTGCTTGTTGTTTTTTATTTATTTATTTATTTTTTGTCTGAAAAGTGGTCTCTTACGTAATATGATGCTTTCAACAAACATTTTTCATACAAACATTTTTCTTTAACATTTACTTTTGTGCTAGAAAACTAATGTTTGGGAATCTAAACTGTTTTTGTACTGACTTGATAATGTAGAAGTCATAAAATAAAAAATCTATAACAAAGAAATTTTGTGCCTAAAACTTCTGCACAGTACTGTATATTTCTCCTAACACCCAGCACTCTTAAACTGGCAAACTCTTTAGTAAACTAGCTTGGGGAATTTCGCTATCCGAATCTCGATTTTCGCAGTGATGTATTTATGTATTTAACAGCAGATGAACCTGTCTAAATATACCAGTCGTGTTTTTGTTGGTTTTTTTTCTTCTTAAAAATATTATTACTCTGATTTTTACGGAACAGATTTAGAAGCTAAAAGTCCTCGTTTGATTTGCATGTGATTGGGCCTAGCCTATTTAGTGACCTCACAAAATCAGCTTTGCTAATCAGAAGCAATGGGAAATCCACTGTTTTATATATTTAATAATAATAATAATTTAGTTATATTCTGTGCTACACTGAGGAAAAAAGGGTACTAAACTGTACCTTTTAATGTATCTTTTTCACCTGGAAATCAATGTCAGTGTTCTTCCCTTTTTTTTTTCTTTTTTTTTTTTAATTAATTAATTTTTTTTAAACACTGCATGCAGCTTTCTAGGTACAAGATATATGTACTACAGGTACAGAAGGTGTGCGCTTGAGGGTACCACCTGAGCAACGAGGAATGGTACAGTTTTTTTTCTGACAGCGTAGCAAATTTGACCTAACAGTAAAATTAGAGTCGGTGAAACGGACATGTTGACTGAAGGATTTAGTTCGGTCTAGCGTTGAGAAATCGTGAAACTGTCTGGAGTCTTTCCTAACACAGCAGCGTCTGTACGCTCTGTTCCGTGTGTGTGTGTGTGTGTGTGTGATACTAGGTGCAGTCTGGGTGACTAGTTTCTAAGCAGGCGGTCCAGTGGACGGCCCAAACGTAAGCACTAACGAAGCCAAGGCACAGCAGGATGAAACATTAGCTCCCTCAGGGTGGAGGTGGAGGTTTGCGAGTGGTTGCAGCGTATAACTTTCCCCTTGTAATTCAGACCCATTAGCTGTGTGATGTAAAGCGGGAAAACTGGGACTTTCCTCAAACCCGTGTGAGAGACTCGGGAAGGAGGAGCGAGTCAGGTGTGTAAGACTGGGCGTGGGAGGTATGCAACCCAAAGCCATGCTTATGAAACATTTATGGGAACCGATTGCTATGTCTATACCTACCGAGCACATTTTGTTGTTTTTTTTTTTTTTTTTTTTCCCTTTTTGTTTTTTTTGTTGTTTTTTTTTCTTTTTTGGGTGCCATGTACGTGTCTGACCTCTTGTTTGTTATTTTCTTATTTACATTGAATTAGAAAATTGTTGTAACATTGTCCAAACATAGTGTTCCTTAAATGACCTGACATTCATTCAGGGTCATTCAGGTTTAGACAGAGGTTTTAGAAAGCATGTCTAAAAGGCAATGAACGTGGTGTAAAAAAAAATTTTTTTAATTATTTGTGTTGTTGTTGTTATGGGTAACAACTTGTACAGGGACTTGTAAGGGGGGTGCCTCACATAAACTGATAAAATAAAAATGTGTGGAATTTTTTGATATGGTGACATTTTCTGTGCGGAGACAGTTATTTAGTGTTTATGGAAGGAGTCTCCAGCGTAAGAACTTTGTAACAAAAGGTCAAAGGTAACTTGCAAAGCTAAAATTTTCCAACACAGGAAAGTTTTCAGGGATTCCCGTTTTTTCGGTAACATGACCAGCTTCTTTTTTTTTTTGTTTTTGTTTAGGGGTTTTTTGGCATAACTTTACCGTTATAATGTAAGTGAGAACAGGAACTAACTTGTTTCTTGGACGTTCCACAGCATTAAAAATGGTCGTCTTTGTTTATAAAAAGGAAATTGTTAGTAGGCAAATTGTTGTGGTATTAGAGGAATAACACACTTTGGAATGTTTAGAATTAGGAAAATAACAGTAACTCCTTGTCGTCGATTATTTTCCTCCGACAGCACATCCCCAAACAAGGGTTTTATTCCTTATATACAGTAGATACATATACTTATATACAGTCTACAGCTTAGTTATGTTTTTTTCTTTCTCGTTACTTTCCACTATCGAGGCTTGACGAAGTGTTGGATTTACATAACACGGTCTCCATGTTGAACGTTACACGCTGTCCCATTCAAGTCTTCTCTACTCCATGCCTTCTCTGGTGTCTGTTTAGCATTTCTCCTCTTTCCGAGTGAAATGGGAACTGGATCGAACTCATTTCCAGACACACACACACATTTGCGTTTGTCCCCTCTGCCTGTTCTGCAGATAAGCGCTAATTCACGAGTCTTTTTTCCTCTCTTATTTATTTATTTATTTATTTATTTATTTTTAATAATGAACCTTTGGAAAACTTGGGTGTAGCCATTTATACATAAAATAATGCCGTTCAGTTAGCGTTGTGTAAGATTTGCTTTAAGACTCATGATCACACGGTCCACCCATGGATTTGACACATTTATAAATGATAATTAGCCATTTATCATCTTTAAATGAGCACTTTATGGCACGTGATCGGAGACTCCGGCCAGAGATGGGTGTGCAGCCTGAATGTCAGGAGACAGGATCAAAGCCGGTTAATTATGGTCAGCTGTGTGTAATTGAGCTACAGGATCTGGAGCCGTGCCGAGAAAGAAACATGCCATAATCGTGTACGTGCGTGCGTGCGTCTGTGCGTGCGAGAGAGATGCCGTTAACACGCACATTATTACACTGATGATTCATTAACTGTATCTAAGCACACATTGTTATGGTTGTCAGATTCTCTCGTCCTGCCTCATTGCCTTACTGAATTTTTCGTTTTAATTAAAACGAAATGCGACATACTGCATACACTGTTTTGTTGGATTCTCTGTTCTGATTGGTCAGAAGGTGTTCCATCAATGCGCTCGTTCTAATACGTGATCATTTTTTATAATAACTTACACAGGGACTTGTACGGCGGACGCACCATATGAACAAATTTTTTAAACGTAAACGCTGATATGGTGAATGTTTAACATTAATGGAAGGAGTCTCCAGTGTCAGGAAGTTTTCCCACACTAGAGTTTGCGCTTTACGGTTTCTGAGTAACATGACAAATTGTTTTTTTTTTTTGTTGTTTTTTTTGTTTTTTTGTTTGTTTCTCTCTCTCTCTCTCTCTCTCTCTCTCTCTCTCTCTCTCTCTTCTTAACTTCAAGAGTGAGAAAAAAGAAAAGGTGTTGAGGGAAAGACTGTTTCTAGCTGCTATAACGTAACGTAACATTCCACAACGTTAGATGTAATTACAAACGGATTAAAAAGCATCACGTCTTTCTTTAATAAATGAAAAATTGTAATAATTGTGAAGTTGCTGCGATGGGAAACTGCGATAGGAAACTAATCAACAAATGATTGGTGTGATGTCACCTGACAGCAACAGTAAAACATTTCTGTAACGTAAGTTTTTTAAAAAAAAAAAAAAAAAACAATGCCTAAGAAATATGCATACAAAAGTGACCATTTCGCCTTCGCTCGTACAAACTCGTGTTTCTTCTATCTGGCACGATACAAGTTCAAAGTTTATTAATATTCCGAATTTGAATTTGTAGTAATTAGAAAATCTGATTGCAAGTTCTGATGGGATTTGGTGTCTAGGTAAAGCACAGGAGTGAGAATGTTGACCTCATTGTTAAGCTTCTTGTTCAAACAGTCACACCAAGACGCAAACAAACACAAACGCATTCAGTAGCAGACAGCAGACAGCTTATCTACATGTCTCTTATGCAAATCTCTCTGATTAGACAGGATTAGATAGTTACACTGAGTAAATACAGCTGGATAAAACAAAAACTGTATCCGTCTTCATTTCAGACTGAAAAGCAACAAAATATGATTATTTTAAAGGGGGGTGATTCTTTTCTATACCCACTGTAACGGAGTACATTCACTCAGGATCTGTACTTGACCTTTTCTTTCACTTCTTCACATTCTCGTCAGTACTCCGTTTAGTCTGCATATCTTTTCAAGCTGAAGTCATAACGTGACCGTTTGTGCATTAGATGGTGTCAAGGAGCTCATTAAAATGAAAAGAAATTCAATCTCTTATCAGATTTTGTTTGTAAATGGAAATGGTTCAAACAATCAGCGTTACCTCAATGCAACAGGAAAGCGTTCGCCCTATTGTAGGGAGGATTGTGAGTTTAAATCCCGAAGAGACGAAGCCACAGCTATCTGTGCCCGGGAGTCCAAGCAAAATTGGCCATGCCCTTTTGCATGGAAGGGGCATACTCTCCCTCCAGTGTCAATCAGAGCTTCACTAGCCAATCGTGTGCATCTGTGAGCTCAGGTATGCAGAAGAATTGGAATTGGAAGCAGTTGCATTTGACATAATACCTATTGCTACCCTGACCACATTAATGGAAACACATGAATATTTTTTTCCCACAACGATACATTAATAATAATGTTTTAAAAGCAGCAAGTGGTCAATTTTTTTTTTTTTTTTTTTTTTTTTTTTTTTTTTTTTTTTTTTTTTTTTTTTTAAATTAAATGCATCGTAATTCAAATGAACAGATTCATCATGCGCCCCCAATCCCCCCGGATCATATCGTGAGCTCCCTGGAGATTCCCACTCCTTAAATAGATGTTCTAGTTGTTTGTACTCTGAGGGAGAAACAGACAGTCAGATGAGTCAGAATGATTATTTTTGTAACACTGTGTACGTCTGCTGGGGGCGTCGGAATAAAATCCGCATTTCTCACACAGAGAGCCAAGAGCGCTCATCCAATCAACCACACAGATGTCTGGGTCACCCACTTACATCTGACCTGAATTCCCCGGAGTGCATTTGTGTGCATGTGTGTGTTCTTGTAGGCTAATCTCATTAGTCTGGTGCAGAGCCTACTGTTTAAACCAGCTCAGGACTCTCCTTGCTTCTCCTGTTCTCTCCTTCTCTGCTCTGGTCTAATTATCGTGTTCTCTCTCCGACATCGTGCCAGCATGTCTCTCTCTCGCTCTCTCACCCCCCCCTTTATATCTGTCTCATAATTAAACTGGATGCCCTGATTCATAGTCCTGGCATTAGCTCAGCAGTCATAAATGGCAGACCAGACAGACTCTTACGTCTCCTTTCCTGGAAAATCCTTCATCTCTCTCTCTTGGACCAGCTTGCTAATGTATTTACACTAATCAACACGACAGCTTGATGAAAGACTTCACCTAGTCTGATTACAGATGAAGCTGACTCTGACGTTCTCACTAGCAAGCGACCGAGTGACAACCGTTCATTTTCCAAGTGCCACAATTTCAGCGACATTCGAATTGAGATTTTTCTGCTCTATGCAAATGACTCCGTAAAACGCCGAGTCCAAAGTACATAATGAAAATGTGTTCTCTGCAATTCTGTTTTAAAACCTAATTAAATGAATCGCAAACGCTCAAAATGCTGGCTTCCATCTACCTCGGTTCTCAAACACCATGCAAACTGGCCACTCCTTCCAGGTTTCCCCTAATTCACTGTGTTCTCACGTACCCGCGTGCCAGCCTCACGGACCAGGCTGGACCGGTCTGACCCAGCAGTCTGCTTCTGTACTCAGCGTTTAAAGCTTTGATAAATTAACCACTGCAAGAACGTTAATAACACTGGCGACAGTCTCCCGGGCCGTTAATATGGCTGCCGCCCGTCTGCAGATCTGTACAGCCTTCCAGGAGGCAGCCGTGGAGACTGGCGGGCAGCAGGATTTTTTCCCCCAGCAGGGCTTAATTCATTAGCACGAGCCCCTTAAGCCGCCCTGGAGCTGCAACAGGAGTTTTGGAGTCTCCAGGAGTCTGCTGGTTCATGTTCCTTTTGCTCTTACAATCACGTTTACTGCGTCTGCGGTTAGAATTCAGGCTTTTTTCACATAAACCACTGTCTGAGGTGCACACACTCCTGTTGCTCTCACATCAGGTTTAGTTTGTCCGCAGTTAGAGTCGGTGTTAGGATTTCAGATTGAATCTTAAAGGTCAGTTCCACTGGATCCATCTTATAATTAAAGTTGGATGACTTGGGTGGTCTTGGAACAGCCTTATTTGTTCCTTGCATTTATTTATTAACACTTTGTCATTTGGTATAGAATCCAATCCATGGATCCAAATAGTAAGTATAGAAGATTACGCTATATAGTGATGGGAAATCTTAATGCTACAGCATACAAAGATATTCTTTACAATTGTGTGTTTTCAATATTGTGGCTTCAGTTTGGGGAATGATGGGTGTGGTGATAAGGTGTGCACATACTTTTGGCCATATAGTGTACTATAAAAACAGTTAAAGCCATCGGTACTAGAATTAGTTAGGTTAGTAGCTAGCACACAGGTTCTATTTATTTTTATGACGCTCCCCTAACCAACTTTATACAGCGTTATGAGAGAGTGTAAGGTTTGAATGGAATTTAGTGCTGTGTTATCAAGTCTAGCCCAAACAACAATCAACATAATCACAATCAGGGAGCTGTCCATTTAAAACTCCTGTCTTGTCTTTTTTTAAATTTTGGTTCAAATCAACCCCAAAGTTTTTCAAGTCACAGATCTGTCGAGGTACAAATTAGAGTCCCGCTGCCAAATGGAAAAACGACATTTTTAGACGGGCAAAGGAAGAAATGACCAATTTTGTTGGCACAAAGTCTTGTTTATGTACACAAAGGATTTCCTATGAGTGCTTAGCAAGGCTACAAGCTATTAATAAAACCATCATTCAGATGATTAGGAGAAGATAGGTTACCTCCCAGCACCTTCGCTGACAGATGGCGGTCTCCCCAGGCCAACCCACAACTCATGCTGTTTAGCTTGGCTGCACTACAATTAGCCTCTCGATCGAACACCTTGCAAACAAGCAGCCAGGTAATGCTCAGCACTTTATATGTTTGGATTGCTTTTCCAAAACATACACAGATTTGTTCGGAACCAGATTTTGAGTTTACGTCCTGCCAAACAAATCAAACTGATTTTCAAAGGGTTTAAATAACCAAATCAAATGATGTAGGTGTGAAAATTCTCATAAATATACAATAGCTGTAAAATTCTATAAAAAATAAAGCTACAAGTGTTGTAGGAAGGTTATGTAAGAAATAAACAATGACTGGGGTATGCTGTTGTCAGAAAATAATTACGAAGTTACTTACGTACTACGAAGTGTAGTTAGTTACCTTGACTGTTTTCCAGTAACAGCACGTCCCGAAGTGTTTGTCCTCTTATGCTATTGATATTTGCCAACGATTCTTTTTTTTTTTTTTTTTATTTATTAAAGAACAACACGTTTTTTTTGTTTTTTGTTTTTTTATCCATTTATAGGTACATTTAATGTTGTGGAATGTCCACGAAGAGTTTAGAATGTTTCTGAAGACTTAAAGTTACAGTCCATAGGTCAAACATTTCAAAGCAATAAATGCTGAACTGGAATTAGCTTGTCTTTATTTGGAACTGCATTTGTCATGTAAGAACTGATCCTGTATCAGGAGTCTGTAGTCTTTGTAGCTGTATAAATACAACTCCAGGCTCTTTGTGTGTTTTGTTTCCTGTCTGTGATGGGGATACTTCACCATTTTGAAAGAGCTCACGTAAGTAAATCTGCTGTCTTTGATGTCTCTTCACATTTCTATTCTCCAGATGTTCGCTGTGTAAACTGCTTACGGTTGGTTGTAACAAAAGCCATTTAAAGATGCAAGTTCTGCCGTTGCCGAGCAGATGTCACATGGCTTAAAGAATTTCCCCCCCCTTTTTTAAGTTTTACTCCACCTACTTTTTTTTCCATTTTAGCGTTCATTTTCTTCTGCCACCAGTAGTGTATGTTTAAGGAAAAGTAGACCTTTTGATGTGGTGAATTTGTTTTGCTGAATATTTTGTCCAAAGCAAATTCTGTGGGGCGTAGATCGCTACTTTTGTGATATCAATATCTTAATTTAGCTTTTATATAATAGCTGTATTTTTTTGTTTGTTAGTGGCACGTGTATTTTCATGCAAATAATTTGCATGACCGTGAATAGGCCTGTCTGGGATGTGGTTTGTGCGCTGGGAGACTATCAGCATGTCCATCACATAAAACAGACAAGCACGTTCTGATAAGCAGTGTCTGTTCGATCTTTATCAATGTTAATAAGAGTTGCAGGCACTCCCTAAGGATTACTGCTCTATTGTTCATCTAACTGCTTCCCATGTCTATTTTATGTAAGCATCATTTTCATTAGATGCGAGATTCTACACTTTCCTGCACTCTGTGTATTCTCTCCATATGTAGTAAATATTTTCTGAAGAAGGCAAAGCTGGGTGATCTAACATTCTCCATGGATACTCAAGTTTCCTGAAGTCCTCTCTAAGAGCTGTTAGCTGTTTGTAGAACCAGATAAAATGCCGGGTTCTTGTACTGCATGAGTAATCGGTGCAATTTTTCCAGCCTCCTCCACTGTCCTGCTCTGTATCCCTCCATCCAGCCTCTTCTACTTTCCTGCTTGGTATCCCTCTATCCAGCCTCTTCCGCTTTCCTGCTTGGTATCCCTCGATCCAGCCTCTTCCGCTTTCCTTCTTGGTATCCCACCATCCAGCCTCCTCCACTGTCCTGCTCGATATCCCTCCAGTTAACCTCCTGACCCTCTGCTCTGCTGATTATCTATCAGTCCAACTTTCCCTCCAGCTTACTTGCTAACCCTCTATCCAGGACCCTCTACCAACTTGGTCTGCTTGCCACACCCAACCTCCTCTTCTGAACAGCTCACTATCCTTCCATCCAGCTGATTTACCATCTTGGTCTGCTTGTTACATCACCACCCAGCTTCCTCTCCCAGCCTGCTCCCTGTCCCTCTACATCTACTTTTTGTTCTTGTTCTGCTCAGCATTTCTCAATTCTTTCTCCTCCACTGGTCTGCCAAAAGTTTATTTTTTCCAAATTCTTTCCTCACCTACTAGCTCTCCGTCTGTCCTACCTGCTTGCGATATCTTCATCCAGCTTCCTTCACTGGCTTGGGTGTAGTTCCTCCTTTACTGGCCTGATCTACCGACTTCTCTGTCTGTCTGTTGTGCTCACAGTACCTTCTTTACAGACCTCACATCTGTCTATCCCTGCTCAACATTTCTCCATTCAGCCTTCTCTATCCCTCCATCAAGCCTCCTCTCTGAGTCTGTTTTCCATAAAGCGTCTTCTCTTGGTCTGCTCACTGTTCCTTTGTTTAGCCAACTTGTAGGTCTGCTCATTATCTCTCCATCAAACCTCCTCTCTTGGTCTGCTCACCATCCCTTCATCCAGCCACTTCATTTGATCTGCTCACTGTCCCTCCCTCCAGCCTCCCTCTCTTGGTCTGCTCGTTAGACCGCCATCAAGCCGTCTCTCTTGGTCTGCTCACTATCCTTCCATCAATTGTCCTTTCTTGGTCTGATCACTGTTCCTTCATCTAGCCTTCTCATAGGTCTGCTCATTATCTCTCCATCAAACCTCTTCTTTTTATCTGCCCACTATCCCTTTACACCAGCCTCCCTTTCATTCAGGGCTTTTGGTCTGCTCTTTAGACTTCTTCAATCCTTCTCTTCTGGTCTGCTTACTGTTCGTTCATCTAACCTCCTCTCTTGGTCTCATTATCCCTCCATCTGTCCTCCTTGCTTGTCTGTTTGCGATCTTTGTCAAACCTCATCTCTTGCTCACTTATTATCCCTCCTTGTTGATCTCCTTGCTGATCCTCTATCAAGCCTCCTCAATTGGTCTGCTGACTGTCCCTCTAACCAGCTTTTTCCAATGCCTCTCTTGCTATCCCTCCATCAAGCCTCCTTCTCTGGCCTGTTTACTCTCCCTTTGTTCGGCGTCCACCACTGGCCTGGTCTCTATCCTTTTTGTTTAGTTTCCACTGGCCTGTTTCACTGTCCCTCCATCCAGCCTCCTCCAGTGGGATGCACCTCATTCCCCTCACCACCACCACCAACACTAACACCCCACCCCAGCCCTCCTTCCCCTTAATCCAGCCACATTTTCCAGCTTGTTTGCTCTCCTCCAATCGAACTTCCCTTGTTTCACAGCCTGTCTTCTGAAGAACAACACCTCATCTCTGGACCTAGACTTTCAAACACTTTCCATTACACTACTGGTCAAAAGTTTGGACACATTCGTATGAATACATATCTTTCACTGACTTTTCAAGACTTTTGAAACACGGGTAAGTAGTGAAATTAATTCCTAAAATTATGAATTCATTTCTAAATTAAACTCAAAATGCATGTTTCCCCAAACATGTAGAGACTAGGAGAAGCAGTGAGGAGCTCTGCATATTTGGGAACTTTAAAAAATGCCTCCTGGCTGAAAAAAGATCCCTAATGAAGCTGTTTGAGAAGATGCCAAGAGTGTACAAAGCTTTATCAGGAATACTTTTAAGAACTTCACATTTAAAATGGTTTTGATTTGTTTAACACCTTTCTAGGTCACTGCATTCCATAATTCCATGTTTATGATTTCATCGTGTGCATGTCTCCATTATTATTCTAAAATAGGAGAAAGTAGTAAAAATGAAGAAACCCTTCTGGTGTATCCGAACTTTTATTAATACTCTTGGCATTACAGGGAAAAAATGGAATGAGGGGAAGAACCAGATACCTGTTAAAGAGAGACAGACAGTCGTGCAGGAATGCTAGAGCTGAGGATTTTTTAGAAATATTTCCTGCTACTTTTTGTGTCCGTGTCCTAGTCTGCGCAGACAAATTATGTCAGGGAGCCCAGCTAACCTATTTTAGCCCGTAACTCGTACACAGTACAGCAAAGGACAGTGGAAAGTACATAGGAAAGGACATGACACTGTTCCATACACTGCAGACCTGCATTGCAGCCATATACAGCATCATATGAGCTGCATGGTACGGTCTAAATGCAGAGGTCTGATGTGTTGCCTTGCAGAAATCACTGCTATTATTTACTAATAAATTACTGTACAGTCATCACAGTGGCTTATACAGATTGTACAGGATATACTGTATATTGACACAGAAAGGGCTGGTCTTAGTGTAATATAGTGTGTATTAAAGCACAGTGACCTGAATACACACCATCAGATTATGACCAAATACACACATGCTGACTTCATCTATCTGTCTGTCTCGCTCTATCTTTCTCTTTCCCTATCTGTTTGTATCTCTCTCTCTCTCCCTCTCCCTCTCTGTTTGTATTCCTCTTTCTGTCTCTTCTCTCCCTTTTTGTCTCTCTCTCTCTGTCTCTTTCTCTATCCCACTGTCTGTGTCTCTCTCTCTCTCTCTCTCTCTCTCTCTCTCTCTCTCTCTCACACACACACACAAAAAGGTTGCTTTATTGGCATGACAAATATTAACATTTTGTATTGCTAAAGCTTGGGTACAGACAAATTAGAAAATAAGTACAGAAATAAATAAGTGTACATAAGTGTACATACACTCAACAGTATAATCAAACAGAAATAATAGTAAAAAATCTCTGTCTCTCTCCCTCCCCCTCTCTCCCTCCCCCTCCCCCAGGCACAGGACCTCAGTGTGATCGAGGAGGTGATCCGCATGCTGCTGGAGATCATAAACTCCTGTCTATGTAATTCACTGCATCACAACCCCAACCTTGTGTACGCTGTGCTCTACAAGAGGGAGCTGTTCGAGCAGTTCCGCTCACACCCTTCCTTCCAGGACATCATGCAGAACCTAGACACGGTGAGAGACTGAGAGAGAGAGAGAAGACAAAGAGTGGTGCTGATTTTTATTACATCACTTATCCCGTATGCACTGTTGAAACTGGACGATATAAAATCTAATAAATAATGTAGCAAAATACTTAAACAGTAATGCGGTAGTTAGAATGAATCCGTTTACTAATGGCTGTTTCAGAGTTGCTTTATTATCCCAGCTTGGACTCACAAATAAGAAATATTGTGAGCATTTGCAAATAGAAAAAACCCTGCAGATGGATTAAACAGCACCTGTGGGTTCAGTGAGCAGTACAATGCAGTAAACAGCAGTTTCAGTTAAGAAACCAACAATATTTAATGTTAAGCAGGTCAACCAAACCAGCACAACGGCTTCCTATTGCATTCAGAAAGGTCCAGTATCCAGTCATTTTCCTAAGACATATAAACAGTTTGTCATCTTTTGCACGCAGACTCACAGTACAGTAGGAAAAAACAAAAATACGTTTTTTTTCCAAAAGCCACATATGACCAGAATCTTATTGTCTATTTCTGAAAGTTTATTTCTGTTTTTTTTTAATTGGTATCTGTTTATAGTTCCGTTTAATGTTGTGGAACAACCTCAAAACATGTTCTACGTTGTAGCAACTGCAAATGATCATTACTTTCTTTCTCTTGAAATCAAGAGGAAAAAAATCAGCTTGTTACAGAGTCTCTCCTGAAGACTTTCCTGTGGTGGAAAAACTAAAAGCTTTGCATCTGACCATTACAAAGCACTGACACAGAGACTCCTTCCAAAACGAAATAAATGCATTATTATTATTGTTATTGCTGTTATTGAACTGTTGTATATTATTATTATTATTATACTGGTTTTAATATTTGTACCTGTATTAGCCTATGGCACTGACGGTTTATGTTTACGGCGCTATCAGGTTATTGGATTCTTCAGTCAGCGGTTGGAACAGGCAGGAAGCGACCTTTCGGTTGAAAGAGTACAAGAGGTCATCAAGAAAGGAGCCGCGGCCCTGCCTAAAGACCGCCTGAAGGTACAAGACACGTTTACACCAACACAAAAAACCTCTTAAACACACACACAGCAACATCACCTCTGTGGTCAGTGTGGCCCCACCCATAGACTGACCATTTACTGTTCCATTGCATCATTTTCCAATGAAGAAACCAAACTAGCATTAAATATAGAAGCAGAGGCTTTTAGAGGAACTGCGCTCAGTGTTGGAGTATTCACTCACACACACGCTGCACAGAGAACAGGAATGTTGAGTGATCAACGATGAGTGTTCAAGGCTCATTGAGGCAAAATGAGCACAAAAAAACCCCTGATGTTTTCACAGTAAACTTATGCTGACTACGAACTAAAAGCTTAATCTAGTTTTTTTTGTCTGACTGTTTGTATGTTTTACTGTGTACATGTGACCACTAGCCTGAAACTATTCTGAGGCTAACGTGCACAAGTTGTTAACATTCTGCTGACGCTTCAGTTTAAAATGGTGGGGGGTGTCTGCTGTAAAACTTTGCCATTGAGATGATGTATACATCCTGCAATGACATTTGTGGCGAATAAAAACATATCAGACAGCTAGTCCTCTACATGACTGCTGCATATATTTATCTTTATACCAGGTCATGATGTGTCGTCAGATTAGTAAACATGGCTTGGACATTACATGGACAGTAGCACATCTATTCTATCTTCTTCTTTGTCTTCTGTCTTTTTCTTCTTCTTGCCAGCTAATCCTGGTTGTAAACCCTGTCTTCCTGGGGGAACAGAGGACAAATGAAAGAGAAAGTGCAGGAAGAAGAGTTGCAAAGAGCGTTTGGGCTCAGGCTTAATCATCATGATCACTAATGGCTTCTCCATGGCCTTTCATTACTACTGTATGACGCGCACAATGACATCTCAAGGAGAACACACACGCACGCACACACACACACACAGAGCAAGGGCCCAGGACACAAATAAATCTACAGCACACATGTCTCTTTACTGCTCATGCTTTACCCACAATCCCCTGCTGCTGGCCATAAATCAAGCAGTAAATATGTAGCGTGTGTCCTGTTCATCCATCATGCCACTCTCCTAATTGTGTGTTCTATAGCATGTTTCATGCCTTCCATGCTCTGTGTGTGTGTGTGTGTGTGTGTGTGTGTGTGTGTGTGTGTGTGTGTGTGTGTGTGTGTGTGTGTGTGTGTGTGTGTGTGTGTGTGTGTGTGTGTGTGTGTGTGTGTGTGTGTGTGTGTGTGTGTGTGTGTGTGTGTGTGTGTGTGTGTGTGTGTGTGTGTGTGTGTGTGTGTGTGTGTGTGTGTGTGTGTGTGTGTGTGTGTGTGTGTGTGTGTGTCGTCATTTATATTGGCTAACACAAGAAAGCCGTTACTCCACGTTCACTCTAGTAAGAGACGAGTCAATCGCATCGCTTGTACTTTGTGCGTGAAGTGACTGTTACTGTGTTGGTTGTTGGCATGAGAAACATGTGCCATAGCCCACGTGTGTAGCCGAGTCCCACTATACGATTTATACACATCACTTTTGTGTAAAGTAAGCTACAGTGAGGGAAAAAAGTATTTGATCCCCTGCTGATTTTGTACGTTTGCCCACTGACAAAGAAATGATCAGTCTATAATTTTAATGGTAGGTGTATTTTAACAGTGAGAGACAGAATAACAAAAATCCAGAAAAATGCATTTCAAAAAAGTTATAAATTGATTTGCATTTTAATGAGGGAAATAAGTATTTGACCCCTTCGACTTAGTACTTGGTGGCAAAACCCTTGCTGGCAATCACAGAGGTCAGACGTTTCTTATAGTTGGCCACCAGGTTTGCACACATCTCAGGAGGGATTTTGTCCCACTCCTCTTTGCAGATCCTCTCCAAGTCATTAAGGTCTCGAGGCTGACATTTGGCAATTCGAACCTTCAGCTTCCTCCACAGATTTTCTATGGGATTAAGGTCTGGAGACTGGCTAGGCCACTCCAGGACCTTAATGTGCTTCTTCCTGAGCCACTCCTTTGTTGCCTTGGCTGTGTGTTTTGGGTCATTGTCATGCTGGAATACCCATCCACACCCCATTTTCAGAGCCCTGGCTGAGGGAAGGAGGTTCTCACCCAAGATTTGACGGTACATGGCCCCGTCCATCGTCCCTTTGATGCGGTGCAGTCCTGTCCTGTCCCCTTAGCAGAAAAACACCCCCAAAGCATAATGTTCCCACCTCCATTTTTGACCTTGGGGATGGTGTTCTTGGGATCATAGGCAGCATTCCTCCTCCTTCAAACACGGCGAGTTGAGTTGATGCCAAAGAGCTCGATTTATTTTTCTTCCTGATGTGTCTGTAGACATTTAAGATGAAAACAGAAGTTTTTCTTCCAAATGGGACATTTGGACATTTTCATGTTCATCTATTCTGAGAAACAGTCTAGCCATTGTATAGTCAGTGTAACAGATTTAACAAGCAAATATGTTTGTATGTTGAACAATCTAAAGCAAATCTTATTCATACTACCAGCAGCCATTTTGATTTGATGTTGCTTGCTGAACTCCGAGGTTAAGGAGACCATCTGAGTAGGAATTCTGAGTTAAGGGGGCTTCCCCCACCTTTTTTTTACGAGTCAAACGCAGTGAGGAATTGAAGAAATTTCGGACTAGTAGGATCGGTCTGAGGAATCATCCAAACCAGTCTTTTGTATTTATCCCTTCTTTAACTCAGGAAAATCTCAGTTGCCGCAGAAATCGCAGCTCTGTGTTGTGCACACACGTACAAAACAAATAATCACCTGACGCTTTGTTGCGAGAATTGCCTCCGGTGTCAGAATCTGGGTCAGTCGTGATGTCGCTCAGCTCATATGTGAGCTCTCTCTCTCCCTCTCTTTTCCTCTCTTCTACATTTTCAAAAAAATGGCTCACAAGCAAATAGAATAGAAAAAAAAAGAAGTATTGCAACAGATTAACAGTCTGACCTTACACACTTACATACACACAAAGGCATGCATTCTCTCTCTCTCACTCACACACACACACACACACACACACACGCATACAAACACACACTGGCACAAGGGGCTCACTTGCATATACTGGCAAAGGCAGCATTTCTTTCCCTCTGTCTGTCTTTCTCTCTCTTCCTTTCTGTCTCTCTCTCTCTGTCTCTGTCTCTCTCTCTCTCTCTCTCTCTCTCTCTCTCTTTTCCTCTCTTCTACATTTTCAAAAAAAAAAACCATCCTAAGTGAGGAAAGTATTGCAACAGAATAATAGGAAAATATCAGATTTTTTTTTTTAATTAGCAGAATAATGTACATAATGTAATTATATACAAATGTAGAAACGATGAGCGCCATAAATCACATGCAGTTATTACTTCTTCGGGATTATTAATCCAAAGCATTTCGAAATGTTTTAAAGAGGATTAGTAGATGTGCTCTACATGAACAGTGTTAATAATAATAATAATAATAATAATAATTATTATTATTATTATTATTATCATCATCAATTCTAATAGTGTTTATAAAGCTCATTACACCGGCTCTAATGGAAACCTGATGTTCTTCAAAAATATGTTCTAGGAGCAGCAAGTGGTCATATCTCAGTATATAAGAATCAACATTTCCAGCCATTAGAGCAAATGCATCCTTTTTAATATCATTTATTTATTCAGTTGCTTTTTATTTTATTAAAGCGATGCTGTGAATCAGCTGCATGTTGTTACAGTCTGACGTAAACGTGTTTGTATTAGTGAAACATCGTCTAGACACTGTGTATGTCTGTGTCTTGTGTGTGTGTGTGCGTCTGTGTCCTGTGTACTGAAATTGAGAAACGCTTGTCTAGACGGACAAATTTATTCACACACACACACACACACACACACACACACACACACACACACACACACACACACACGGTAGCTACTGCAGATGAGTATTAGGGTTCCCGAAAAGCAGGGGGGCTGGGCGGGGGGTTCGAGAGGGAGGTTCTCTCCTTCTACCCTGGTGCAGTCTGACCTTACACACGCGCACACACTTGCATATACTGGCAAAGGCAGCATTTCTTTCTCTCTGTCTGTCTGTCTTTCTCTCTCTGTCTCTTCCTTTCTGTCTTTCTTTCTTTGTCTCTTCCTCTGTCTGACTGTTTCTCTGTTTCTCCATGTTTCTGTCTCTGTTCTCTTTCTCTGTCTCTCTCTCTCTCTCTCTCTATCCATCTCTATCACTCACTTTCTCTATCTGTCTCTGTGTCGCTCTCATTGGGAACAGAGAGAGCAGTGTGTAGTAGGTCAAGTGACACAGGCAGTGGGATTTGTTTGGCGAACTCTGTGTGTGTGTTTGTGTGTGTGTTCTGTAGTGATAAGACGGAGACAGTCTGGCTCCTTTAGGAGAGGAGGGTGAATGCTGCAATCCAGCTCTCACAGAGACCTCAGCATGACCTTAGTACACACACACACACACACACACACACACACACACACACACACACACACACACACTTACTTGTCTCCTACATCTTCAAACTTGCTACTGTAAGCTGCACAGACGTAAATCTGAAGAATGATCGTATTCATGTTCACAAAGGTCACATCGTCTCGTATTGATGGGCTTCTTGTGCGGCTTTTCTGCTTTTGTGGAGGAGACTGACAGAAAGTGTGTGTGTGTGTTATCTCTCACTCTCTGACTCTCTCGCATGTTCTCTGATGCTGTAAAATACAGGAGAACACACATGCGCACTCATGCATGCATACATACACAGACAGGACTGAGAGCCAACACTACAGTCATACACTGTCCTAATCTGGACTGATCGATCGTGTGTGTGTGTGTGTGTGTGTGTGTGTGTGTGTGTGTGTGAGGAGGATGATGACCTTGGCTCCGAGCCAGTTGTGAGCCAATTCTGCCTGGACTCTGTCTGGCACCTCTCTTCTCTGGAAACATCATGTTACAGGATGTGTGTGTATTTGTGTCTGTGTGTGTGTGTGTGTGTGGTTGTGCGACAGCATGACAGATTCAGTAAACTGATAAAAGTCATGAAGTGAAAGGTTTTTGTAAATGTGTCTGTTTATTTAAGGAGTATGTATAACAGTATAACGGGTACGGGCTGTGAGTGTTTTCAAACTCCTCATGTGATCATCGATCTTCCGGGACGGGAGGAAAACAGAAAATGGTATTGTGTCCTGTTTCAAAGTATATTTAAGCTTCATGAATAATGATTGCATCTGAAAAAACATCAAAGGGCATTTTTCATTCTGGTCCAAACTGCAACTGGATTTCCAGCAAATTTACAGACAGTTGGAATGGTTTATAAACATTTTGGTGGACTATGAAGACGTGTAAAGTTCAACAAAAAAGCTCATCAGTAACTAAATTCTACACAGAATGCCTCCTTGACAAAGGGTTTTAAATTTCAGTAGTTATAGTGCAGATTTTTCAGCTTGTCACTGATGAAACAGATTGTTTTTTTTAAATTTTTTATTATGACCCGCTGTTGACAATAAGCAGGTCAATGTATTTAAATAAACATGCATGCTCAAGTATGTTGAGGAATTCAAAGACAGGAGAACTGGCTGTATTTTACTGACTTACTGACTGACTTATTAACTTACTGACTTCCTGAATTTATTAACTTACAGTGGGTATAGAAAAGAATCACCCCCCCTTTAAAATAATCACATTTTGTTGCTTTTCAGCCTAGAATGAAGACGGACACAGTTTTTGTTTTATCCAGCTGTATTTACTCAGTGTAACTTATAACATCCAAGTGAAAGATACAACACCAACATGTCAGAAAAAAATAAAAAACAGAATCACTTTGAGTTGGAAAAAGGATCACCCCCTTGCTTTAATTTGCCTTAATTTTTTAATTACAGCCTTTAGTCTGTTGGGATATGTCTCTACTAACTGCACATCTAGACTTTGCAATATTTGCCCACTCTTTTTGCAGAACTGCTCAAGTTCAGTTAAATTTGATGGTGACCGTTTGTGGACTGCAGTCTTCAAGTCATTCCACAGATTTTCAATGGGGTTTAAGTCTGGGCTCTGACTAGGCCATGCAAGGACATTCACCTTTTTCTCCTTCAACCACTGTGTGGTCAGTTTTGCTGTGTGCTTTGGGTCATTGTCATGTTGGAAGGTAAACCTTCTTCCCATTGACAACTTTCTGGCAGAGGGCAGCAGATTTTCCTCAAGAATTTGACGGTATTTTGCCCCATCCATTTTCCTTCTATCCTGACAAGTGCTCCAGTCCCTGCTGCAGAGAAACACCCCCATAACAGGATATTACCACCTCCCATGCTTTACTGTAGGAATGGTGTTATTTGGATGGTGAGCTGCATTGGATTTCCGCCAGACATATCGTTTGGTGTTGAGGCCAAATAATTCAATTTTAGTCTCATCTGACCATAACACCTTTTTCCATGTGGCCTCAGAATCTTCAAGGTGCATTTTGGCAAAGCTCAGTTGTGACTGTATGTGGCCTTTATTGAGGAGTGGCTTTTTTCTTGCAACCCTCCCATACAAGCCACATTTGTGGAGAATTTGTGATATTGTCACATGCACACAATGACCACTCTTTGTCATAAATTCCTGCAACTGCTTCAGAGTTGCTGTAGGCCTCTTGGTAGCCTCTCTGACCAGTTTCCTCCTGGCTCTTTCATCCAGTTTGGAGCGAAGTCCTGATCCAGGGAGGGTCTGTGTTGTACCAAATACCTTCCACTTCTTAATAATAGACTTCACTGTTCTTCTAGGCATTGATAAAGCCTTTGAAAATTTTTTGTATCCATCTCCTGACTTGTGCCTGTCCACAACTTTATCCCGGAGATCTTTTGACAGTGCCTTGCCACCCATAGTTGATTGTTTGCTTCAGTTGCACTACAAAATGCTTCAGGAAAGCTCTTTTCATGCTGAGTTAATCAAAATGACCACAGCTGATTACAGTTGAAAGTCAAATGGCTTTGTGTGCCATTGAGAAGGTGATTAGCTACATCTTATTGAGTTTACAAGTCATTTTTAGTCGGGGGGTGATTGTTTTTTTTTTTTCTGACATGTTGGTGTTATATCTTTCACTTGGATGTTATAAGTTGCACTGAGTAAATTCAGCTGGATAAAACAAAAACTTTGTCCGTCTTCATTTCAGGCTGAAAAGCAACAAAATGTGATTATTTTAAAGGGGTGTGATTCAAGTCAAGTGACTGATTCTTTTCTATACCCACTGTACTGACTGAAGTAACTTAATGACTTACTGAATGACTGACTTAATAACTTACAGACTGACTTACTTACTTTCTTTCTTACTAACATACTGACTGACATTAGTGATTTACTGACTTTAATACTTACTGACTTGCTGACCTTCTTTTATACTGACTGACTTGCTGACTAACTTACTGACTTAATGACTGACTTTCATTCTTACTGATGTCTGATTTTTCTTTCTTGCTTTTCTTTTGTTCTGTTCTTTCTGACTTTTTTGCTCACAGACTTACTGACTTACATTTCTTTCTTACTTTCTTTTGTTTGTTGTTTTTTTTTACTTACTGACTGACTTCTTTTGTTCTTACTGACTTACTGGCTCAGTACTGACTGAGTTACATTTCTTTCTTTCCTTCGTTCATTCTTACTTACTGACCTACCTGCTGACTTAAAGATAGTAAGAACAAAATCTTTCTTTCTGTCTTTACTTCTTTTTCTTTTTCTTTCATTCTTAGTCACTTACAGTCTTTCATTCTTACTGAGTTACTAACTTATTGAACTAATGACTTTCATTTTGATTTACTTTTCTTTCTGACTTACCATTCTGATGTTTTCTGTCTTTCTTTTTGTCTCACTCACTCACTTACTCACATTTAGTTCCTCTTCTTGAGGGCACCAAAAGTCATACAACTGGAAGTCTTTGATACTGCTGGTATGCAAAGGCAGAAAAAAGCATTTATTGGCTGCCAAAAGCACCAGTACTGTGTGCAGTGGACCCTATTTTGTTTCTGATTTCAATAATGTTTTTTTTTTGTTTGTTTGTTTGTTTGTTTGTTTTTTTGGTTCCATTAAACATTGACACTATACGTGTATAACACTGGTCAAAAGTCACAAGACTTTAAGGAGTTTCATCATGGCACTTTAAACATGCTCATTTGTGTTGTCCTCATTAGCCTCCTGACCTGGAGCACGCTCCCTCGCGTGCCTGTTTGACAGACGTTGCTCTCTGTGCTGTGTAAGAGGAGAGCGTGTATCCTCGGGGCGAGTGAATGGAGGCCATGCCGTGGTCTGAGTTAGTGCAGAAAACTCAGGCTGATGGCATCTTGCTCAGTGTGGACAGATGAAAGCGAGTCCAGGCAGGCTTGTCTGAAACCGCGGGCAATCTGATCGGCCAGTGGTGCATTATTGATGGAGCCGGGCCGCCTACCTGCTGGCGCTCTGGCTGGCACCCACCTGGCATCGGCTCGTGTTCGGCTCAGCCTGCCGCTGACGGAGATGCCGCTGACCTTCTGTCAGATTTGGCTAAATGAGGCTACAGGTGGCGCCGGTGTAGTTTTCAGGGTTTTCTCGCTGGGTTTCTGCACTATATTTGTTCAGGAGGGAGGGTAGATGTGGTGGAATTGAATCCTGTTATTCTATTGCTTTGGTTATATTCTGGCAGTTGCCAATTAAGTATCTTCTTCGAAGAAAATGTCCGGTCTTTATGCCATCTCTGAGGCTTTAAAACTGAAGTAAAATCAAGGATATGACTCGGACACGGAGATCCATGTACATTGTGTTCATTCGTTTTTTATTACTAAATGAAAAAATATATATATTACAGTGTTCAAAACTTTAAACCAAATATTACAAAACGCTCTTGTATTCCTAGTTTGCTTGTTTTTTCACCATTTCAGATCGATTTGGGGCTAAAAATAACAATCCCTGATGAGTATGAGCAGTTACTGGGTAGCTAGTACCTTGATACTGCCTGATGTACAGCTAATACAAATTATGTGCATTTTGACGGTAAAGGAGGAGGACACGATGGATGAAAACATCAGCAGGATTTTTTTTGTGGTTTAAATTTAAGAATGTTCTGCAGTGGCATTTTTTTCATATTTGGATTCATAGATATTTGATTTTCTAGACTTTGTGTTACGAAGTTACTCGCGTCACCACATAAAGTTACAATTTAAAAATAATTTTATGGAAAAATGAACTAATTTCCTATTTGACTGCGTGCTAAGGAAAACAAAAATAAACTTATAAGCTGATTCCTTGTTTTCCCTAAAAAAAAAAAGAAAAAAAAAAATGAAAGCAACCAGCACTGACTCATGGCTCTACTAATCATGTTGTCTGCTCAGAAACATCCCCATATCGCACTCGATTACTGGTCTTCTGTCTTATACAGTTTGCTTTGGGGTGTGGAGGAGCATTGAAGCAAGAGGCTCTCATTTCTCACTGTGCCTTTTACAGTAAGACAGATGAATGAACTGACCTGGTAGCAGCACTTGTGGCCTAGAATAATTTATATTTATTTAATAGGGAAAAGCATTTGTTTTATCGAATCCCAACGATGGCACAGCCATCTATGTCCAGGAGCCAAGAGAACAAAATTGGGCGTGCTCTCTGGGTAGGAGGGATTGTACACTCTGTCCTCTATCGATCACAGCGACACTGGGAAATCGTAGATCATGTATGTGGAAGAGGGCAGATTGCAGTTTTCTCAGTGTGTTACGCTGCCCTGTGGCGCAGTTTAAAAAAAAAAAAAAAGGAAGCTCTTCCTGGTCGGCTGGTTAGTGTTGTATGACAGGAGAGATCTGGCTATTGGGTGAGAACTGGCTTACTTATCTGGTGTACTAATACTTCTCATCATGATGTCATCATTGCTGCTTTTCAGTCGACCTTGCATATCTGCGGTCTCAGGATCTGTGCGTCATTGACTGCGGTGAGTTTGTGTTCATTCATAAGAGGAAGTGAAGAGCGCCAACATAAGCTGTTGAGACTCTTTTCTCAGGGCATTGTCTTTCCGCCGAAGGGATGTGAACAAGTTTACTAGGGAAAAAAAATAAATAAATAAGGTAAGCCCTCATGGTGTGTACGGGCACTGACAAGTCAGCTCTGGATTGTTCTGCTCTAGTGATTTTCTTACAAATGCCTCCGATTAGCTAATGATTGACAGAAGAGTCTTGAATCTGATTGGTCAGGAGGTGATTTAAGTTTTCTATAATAGCAGCTCCGACACTGGTTCCGGCTGTAATTCAAATCACAGGTTCATATTAATGCACTCATTCTACTCGCTTAAACAGGAACTTGTAAGGCAGATGCTTCACGTAAAAGTTTGTAACTGTTAATCTGGTGCCGTTTTCTGAAAGGAGACATCAATGGAAGGAGTCTCCAGTGTCCGTGCTTTGTAACCATCAGAGGTCAAGCTGCAACAATAAGTTTTCTGACCTCTTCTGGACAGAGGAGTTTACACTTTGCACTTTCTCGGTATCTTATTAAGTTCAAGAAAGAGTGAAAAAAGAGTGAGGGTGTTTATAGCTGCTATAACGCAAGAGATAACAGGAACAACTTTTTTCAGGGGCGTTCCATTGAAAGTGGAAAAACTGTTATTTAATAAATAAAAAAATGTAAGTGTAGGAAAATTACTGTGCTATACGAGGAGTTAAAAAGCTTCAGGCTGTGCTGTTTAAGGAAAATAATCAACTTCAGTGTGCCAAGAGTAACTCCACTTTGCGCAAGTCCGGATCACACCTCCTTGTTGTTGATTATTTTCTTATAACAGCACTCCTCCATGTGTTTTATTCCTTATGTAACCTTCCTATAACAGTTGATGAAGCATGATGCATTTGCTATGTAGTTTGATTTGTTTGGGTGGGTGCAAACATGTGATTCAAATATGGGGGCGGAGCAAATGATCTGCACTAAGACCAAATCAAAGTTTCGAACCTAACTCCAGTACGGATTTTAGATAATTGAGCACGGTGAGGAACTCGAACCTTCGGACACCAATCACATGATGTGTATGGACAGAAGAGATCGTAAAAAGCAGCTGTATGAACTTGTGACTCGACAGCTCGAGTTCCTCGTGTGTTAAGAGTTTGGTTTGAACATGAAAACCTCTTGAGGTGGTGAGATACCCGTTACTTAACAGAGCTGAAGTTTATTTACCTAGCAAGTAGATGGTATTACAGAGCAGAGTCACCTTTACACCGTGAAATCAGATCACAGACCATTTTCAGGCTGTGGGGGAAACATGTGAATTCTTCCCTGCAGTTGGAGCTAACCACAGCTGTGCAGCTTTCAGCAAAATATAGCGTTCCTCAACACCTGGGAAGCAAGGAACGCGTTTTATCAGAATTTTACCAGAATCAGAAATGTATTAAAATGTTTGTGTATGTGTATATGTACAGAGGACGAATTATAGATCATTGTAAATAACGTGAATTTGTTTTTGTGTCATTGGTTTTCCCCTGCAGAAGTTTCCAGAGCTGAAGTTCAAGTACGTTGAGGAAGACCAGCCCGAGGATTTCTTCATCCCTTACGTGTGGTCTTTAGTCTTTAACTCTGGAGTGGGTCTGTATTGGAACTCTCAAGGCATTGAGCTTTTCAGCATGGACTCCGCTTGAGAGAGTAAGCCTGGTGAGTGTGTACAGTATGCGTGTGTGTGTGTTGTGTTTGACAGTTGAAGGAAGGCTGGGAAAAGGGTTTGGAAAGTTGATTACAGTTTAAAGGTCTAACGTGAGATTTGGACACTCACGTCTTCGGTGTTGTGACTTCCTGGCTCACTTCCTCGTTATCGGACTCCCGGGCTTCCATTATCTCCAGCGTCTCCTCTCATCAGCGATGAGGCACTGAGGGCACGTCAATCAAAACACTGCTTCGTTACTGGACAAAGAGTCACATAGGCGCGGCTGCACTGAATTCTGGGAATGGTATAGTTCTGCTGTGAAGCACGCTATAGCATGTTTATTACTGCTTCTTTTTTTAAAGCTCCTTTTTTTTTCTTTTCTTTTTTTTTTTTTTTTTTTTTTTTTTGGACCTGATTACAATGTGATGTTTAGATTTTGTTTCTCAGTGGGTCATGTATAACAGGTCAGGACTGATGTGGAAATAAATAACATGACAGGTTTGGTCCTCATTTCTAAATAAGACTATAAAAAGAAATAATTTCTGGATTTCAGTCAGCGGTTTAGCTTTGATCGTTCATATCATTCACCCTTTTTGCTTTGTTTGCTTGTTTTGTTTTTGTTTAAGCGAATTATTTATTTATTGATTGCATTATTTTTCCTGAACTCTTCAGCATCCCAGTATAACATAGCACTTTTTTAACAGCAGTGCTTTTTGGACAGATTCTGTAAAATGAGTACAGATATTACTTATAAAATATTAAATATTTTAGATACTTATAAATTCTATTAAACAACATTTATGTGTAATTTGATTGTGTATTCATATATTGCGTAGATAAATCCATAAATAAATGCATGGACATGAAACAAATACAAACAGCATGTTTGTGACACAAGTTTTTTTTTTTTTTTTTTTTGTACGCTTTTTCTTTTCCTCACGTCTTTTTTTGTTTTGTCACACTTTTTTCTGTTACTATTTCAGCACCTTGTGGCTCCGTACATATATTGTTACATAAAACATAAAATGTTTGTTTTCTCCATTTTTCTGACATTTGACAACGTGTTCTTGCGTCTCGTCTCGTATAGCAGCATCAGCAGTATTTCACCTAAGAATTTAGTTGATATTGCAATTAAAATATACACACACAAGTAATAAGGCTATTACTGAATTTGCAGTCACTACAATCTCTTTATTTTCTATATTCAATTTCAAGTGTTAATAGTTTTTTGGTTGACAGTTTTGCTCAAAGAATGATTACAGTTCTAGTCATTACTTCATTGTGAAATCCTCCACTGCCCTATGAATTCTGGGACACTTATTTGAAAACTGTTTTTGCTGAGAGGTTTATTTAAACAATTTTGTCACAAGAAATGTAACTCATGGATGAACTGAAGCTACAGAATGTTACTACATACTCAGGTAACAAACCAGATGAATTAATAATAATAATAATGATGATAAAAATGTATCATATTTCAGACTGAGATGACACACAATCAGTCCTTTCTTTCTCTCTTCTTTCTGTTCTCCGCTATATAAATTACAACCAATAAACACAAAAGTTCAGATTGTAAAAACGTGAACGTTTCTGTGTTTTATTAAAGTCGCTATTTGTGAGTCGAACCGTTATGGAATTGGATGAGAGTTTCATGTGAAAATACACACAATGTGAATATAGTAAACGCAAGGTGTAAAAAAAAAAAAAAAAAAAATTAAATAAAACATTAATTCATTTCACAGTGCTAAGACATTGATTTCAACCAAAAATGAGAGTCTTTCATTGACATTTTATTTCTGATTTTATTGTTTTTTTACTTGATTTTAGCTATTTATTGTGGAGCTGTGCAAAGGAAGTATTTGCATTAGTTATATACATCCCATGCGATTGTATTTCTTCCTCAGACCATTCCTTTCCTTCTTCAAGTATTTTCCACCAAAAACAAGGATGAGTTGTGAGTTGTTGCCATGGCGATGGGATTAATCACACTCCTAATATCTCCATTTCTTGGGTCCAAACCAGCTGTTTTTGGTGTGACATCAGTTTTGCCATCCAAAAACCAGCTGTGGAAAATCCCGGAATGATTCCAGATTAAGTGCCAGCTATTTGGTAGAAAACAGCAGTGGAGGCTCGGTGGGTAAGGTTCTGTAACCAGTCAGTGACCAGATAGTTATGAGTTCAAATCCCTGTCCTGTCAGAGAGCCACTGTTGGACCTTTTAAACAAGATCCGTAACCATCAACTGCTCAGATGAACAACTTTAAGGGTTAAAAAGGGGGTTTCTTAAGGGTTTGTTTGGGTTCTCCTTTACGTGCAGTCTGTACCAAATGAATGTCAGAGAAGAACAATTCCAGATTAACCAGTGGTGGAAAATGGATGTAGAGTCTTCTGTATTAGTGACCAGAAGGTTTAAAAAAGGTTCTATACACCTTTACAACAACAAAAAAGGGTTCCTTAAGGGTTCTTTCATCCATCCATCCATTTTCTGTACTACTTACCCTACACTGGGTCACGGGGAGCCTGGAAACTATCCCAGGGAACTCGGGGCATAAGGTGGGGGACACCCTGGACGGGGTGCAAACCTCTCGCAGGGCACAATCGTTCACACACACTACGGACAATCTGGAAATGCTGATCAGCTTACAGTACGTCTTTGGACTGAGGGAGGCAACTCCTGAAGCACAAAGAAAAAATGCAAACTCCATACACCCAAGGGGGAGGTGGGAATCGAACCCCCAACCCTGGAGGTTTTTGGCTTTCTAAAGTGGTTCTGCTTGGAATCTTAGAATTAGTTAGATTAGATTAGTTATGAAGTCTAATAACGAGTTACTAAGTCTAAATAAAGAATTAAAGTCAAAAAACAATGTCAAAATAGCAGCGTATCATGAAATAACAAGGTACTAATTCTAACCAACACATTAC
>CM042541.1:7687500-7712500 GCA_023630585.1 Cranoglanis bouderius
GGTCTAGAGTTCAGTGGCCCGTCATAAAGCCCTGTGAGCCCTCGCTGCTCCTCCCCTGCGCTGAGACGGACAGACTGGAGCTGCACCACGGCATATGGTGTCCTCTTGGACACAGACAGCAGTAATGGCACAGACGGGGTGGACGGCGAGGGAGTTTCTTTTTTTTCTTTCACAGGGAACGTTTTTTGTGTTCATCACTGCACCAGATGACACACACACACACACACACACACACACACACACTGGTCTGTTTGACTAGATTATACTTTTTTTAATTATTATTATTCAAACGCCTTCGATTCTTTACTTCTACTCCTGTGTTTTTAGCTCTTTGTTTTCTAGCTCATATTTTCTTCTCTTTACTCATTCATTCCTTCCTTTTTTTAACTACTTCACTTGCAGAGTATAATTTGAGAGCCAAGCCTTAAAAATGGCTGATTTTTTAAATTAGGGGTCCAAGCACCACCAGTTGGGATATTGGGGGTTTTTTTGTGTATTTTTTTTATAATAATATCCAACATAAATCCATAATTATCAACAATTTGAGAAATTATTTTGCAACGTACTTCTAAATAGGAGTAGAAATGGGGATATTTGCTTCTGAATGCTTAAAAAATGTTTTTTTTAGATATGTAATGTGATGACCAGAGCGTGATATTACACTCTAGTTAGTGTGGTTTATAAAGTTTAAAACGGAAATTGACGTGTCAATAATGACACATAAGTTGACACACACGTTAAGAAACAAGCTCTTCTTGAGACATATTGTGCTGATCAACATTTTCAGAGATCATAAGTGGACAAAAATGCTTTTAATGATTTTAAATAACTACAGTGTAAGATATATATACAGTGGGGGAAAAAGTATTTGATCCCCTGCTGATTTTGTACATTTGCCCAGTGACAAAGAAATGATCAGTCTCTAATTTTAATGGTAGGTGTATTTTAACAGTGAGAGACAGAATAACAACAAAAAATCCAGAAAAACACATTTCAAAAAAGTTATAAATTGATTTGCATTTTAATGAGGGAAATAAGTATTTGACCCCTTCGACTTAGGACTTGGTGGCAAAACCCTTGTTGGCAATAACAGAGGTCAGACGTTTCTTGTAGTTGGCCACCAGGTTTGCACACATCTCAGGAGGGATTTTGTCCCACTCCTCTTTGCAGATCCTCTCCAAGTCATTAAGGTCATTTTCAATGCCCTGGCTTTGGAGGTTCTCACCCAAGATTTGACAGTACATGGCCCCGTCCATCGTCCCTTTGATGTGGTGCAGTTGTCCTGTCCCCTTAGCAGAAAAACACCCCCAAAGCATAATGTTCCCACCTCCATGTTTGACGGTGGGGATGGTGTTATGACTTGGGGTCATAGGCAGCATTCCTCCTCCTCCAAACATGGCGAGTTGAGTTGATGCCAAAGAGATCTGACCACACCTGACCACAACACTTTCACCCAGTTCTCCTGCAGGGGGACCTTGCGGGCGCTGCAGGATTTCAGTCCTTCATGGCGTAGTGTGTTACCAATTGTTTTCTTGGTGACTATGGTCCCAGCTGCCTTGAGATCATTAACAAGATCCTCCAGTGTAGTTCTGGGCTGATTCCTCACCGTTCTCATGATCATTGAAACTCCATGAGGTGAGATCTTGCATGGAGCCCCAGACCGAGGGAGACTGACAGTTTCTTCCATTTGCGAATAATCGCACCAACTGTTGTCACCTTCTCACCAAACTGCTTGGCGATGGTCTTGTAGCCCATTCCAGCCTTGTGTAGGTCTACAATCTTGTCCCTGACATCCTTGGACAGCTCTTTGGTCTTGGCCATGGTGGAGAGTTTGGAATCAGATTGATTGATTGCTTCTGTGGACAGGTGTCTTTTATACAGATAACAAGCTGAGATTAGGAGCACTCCCTTTAAGAGAGTGCTCCTAATCTCAGCTCATTACCTGTGTAAAAGACACCTGGGAGCCAGAAATCTTGCTGATTGATAGGGGATCAAATACTTATTTCCCTCATTAAAATGCAAATCAATTTATAACTTTTTTGAAATGCGTTTTTCTGGATTTTTTTGTTGTTATTCTGTCTCTCACTGTTAAAATACACCTACCATTAAAATTATAGACTGATCATTTCTTTGTCAGTGGGCAAACGTACAAAATCAGCAGGGGATCAAATACTTTTTTCCCCCCACTGTGTGTGTGTGTGTGTGTGTGTGTGTGTGTGTGTGTGTGTGTGTGTGTGTGTGTGTGTGTGTGTGTGTGTGTGTGTGTGTGTGTGTGTGTGTGTGTGTGTGTGTGTGTGTGTGTGTGTGTGTGTGTGTGTGTGTGTGTGTGTGTGTGTGTGATTTGAAAAATCTGAAAAAGGATTGACGTGACCAAAATTTTAATTTCTATATGTAGTGCCTTACCTTAAAACCTTCAAGCTTTTTAAAGATTTTTTCTCAGTATGTAATCTTTCAATGATATTTTTTGTCAGTAATCACTGCAGTTTGCTTTATTATAAATTGAAAAAAGTCAAAAATAAAATACTTTATAAAAAAAAAAAAAAAGCGAACTATTAAACATTTGAAATCTGCTAAGGTTTCGTTTTTACTAGAAAATATTTCAATATAAAAATCTGGCTTTAAAACTGTAAAGGTTATCTATATAAAGGATTTATGGGTTTTTCTGGTGCTCAAAGAAAATTTCTTTTGCATTGTATTTGACAAGAATCATTAAAAACTAAATATTTCTTATAGCATTATTTCATAACTTACATAGCTTTGCCTGTTCACTCATTTTAAATTAAAATTGTTACAATTCCATTACATTCTATAGCTCCTTTTTCTACATTTTTGTCCCCCATGTCTCTACCACTACATTTCTGTAACCCACTTACAGAACTCAGACGCTCGCACACACTTATTCTGCGCTCAGGTTGTACCCGAGACGTGTAGCCTGAGGGTCTTTATGTTAGAGCAGCTGTGATTTCTATGTATTTTTTTCCCCCTTCGTCAGTGTGTTGTAGTGGGACTGCAGTGTGCACATCCACTCTGCAGCGCTGACGCATGTCCGCAAGCTCAAACCGCTCCGCTCTACTTTCGGTGCATGTATACGGGGGAGTAATTATGCGAGGTAATTATATGTTGGCTTCTGAGAACATAAAAGTCCTGTGGTAATTTTGAAAAGAGTGCTTGGGTCTTTCAGATGCCTGGTATTCACTACAGAGGCAGTTATTGTGAAACTGGGGTTTAGCATGTAGGGACTAAACCAGAGGCCTGTACTGTGGAACACGGACACAATGTGTTCTGCCTCGGGTGATGTTTCCTTCGGCGCACACACACGTATTAGTGGCTGCTTCGGACGTAATGTACGTTAGCAATGATGTTTTGCATTTAGAAGCTCTCTCAGTCGATGCTATATGCATGTGTACCGAGGCGCTGAGGCTGTTTTCTGTACAATCTCGCAAGTTCACATGACCTCTCCATTTGCTGCGAGCTTTGTAAACTTCCCTCGTGTGTGTGTCATGCTTTGATTTCCAGGTTTATTCATACAAGTTCTCGCCTGTCTACCACAATGACATGAATCAGTGCCTTCTGCTTAATCCATGTGTTCTGTTTGCCCTCTTCAGAATTTATACTAGTGCAATATGTAAGGAATAAACTACGTTGAGGGTATGCGGTTACAGGAAAATAATTAATGACAGGGTGGAGGGATGAAGTGGAGTTGATCTCAAGGTCAGGCGTATAACAGCTCACCGTAAAGTGTTATGACATCATCATTTTTATCCTTTTATAGTTACGTTTAAAGTTCACTTTAATAATAAATTACAGTGAGGGGGTAAATAAGTATTCAGACATGTTTGTTTTTGTTATATAATACTCTTCCAGTGCATGTATCTACTTCACATTCACAGAAAGTATGTATTCACGGGCATAAACAAAGCTATGTGTTTAAAATGGAAACAAGGGAGGAAAAAAGTATTCAGACACTGAAAATGACCTGCATTAGTACTTTGTTGCAAAGCTGTTGTTGCCAGTTACAGCTATGAGACATCTATGTTATGAAGTAATTAGCTTTTTTGCAGCGCTGTTTTTGACTTTTGCAGCACTTTAATTTTGACTCATTTCTCTCAGCAAATCATCTTCAGTTCCCTGAACTTCATGACGAGCTGCTGTATTGCCAAACAGTTCTATTTTTGTTTCATCTGACCGAAGTATATTTTTTTCAAAAGAGTTCTGATTTCTAGATGTGCTTCTTGTTCTCTGTTGTTCGTGCTGCTCTCAGGTCGTCTTGCAACTCTTTTCCAGTGACTGCTGGCTTCTCTCTTATCTTCCTTATCATTCCTCTGACAGTGTGTTGTGAAACCTTGCACCTGTCTGGGGACAATTAGTTGCAGTTCCATGAACTTTCCACTTGCACATTATCGAACCTTCACCTTCACCATGATTGCTACTTGTTGTGTGAAATCTTCCCAACCAATGGTTTTTTCTTCATACACCGATCAGCCATAACATTAAATCCACCTGCCTAATATGGTGTAGGTCCCCCTTGTGCCACCAAAACAGCTCTGACCCGTCGAGGCATGGACTCCACAAGACCTCTGAAGGTGTGCTGTGGTATCTGGCAACAAGAATTTAGCAGGAGATACTTTAAGTCCTGTAAGTTGCGAGGTGAAGCCTCCATGGATCGGACTTGTTTGTCCAGAACATCCCACAGATGCTTGATCGGACTGAGATCTGGAGAATTTGGAGGCCAAGTCAACACCTTGAACTCTGTCATGTTCCTCAAACCATTCCTGAACATTTTTTGCAGTGTAGCAGGGCACATTATCCTGCTGAAAGAGGCCACTGCCATTAGGGAATACTGTTGCCATGAAGGTGTGTACTAACTACTGGATACCGGGAACACCCCACAAGACCTGCCGTTTTGCAGATGCTCTGACCCAGTCGTGTAACCATCACAATTTGGCCGCTCAGATCCTTACGATTGCCCATTTTTCTTGCTTCCAACGTGTCAACTTCGAGAACTGACTGTTTGCTTGCTGCCTAATGTATCCCACAGGTGCCACTGTAAATAGATTATCAATGTTATTCACTTCACCTGTCAGTGGTTTTAAAGTGTTTGCACTATAAGTATTTAAAAAAAAAATTTTTTTAAGATTTATTTCCTCTCATTTTATATCAGGGCAGCTTAAAAAAAGGATGTATGTTAGGTTTCACCACATTAGCTTTCGTCATTCAAATGAAAGATTAATGAATGTGGTTCTCAGTCAGGATTATTATCCCACTTCACATTTTTTATCATATCGTCTGTCTGATTTCTCATAATCTCAGTCCAACTGATCGGTGTCGATTTGTTCCTGACTCTCGGTGGAAGTGGAATAAATTATTAAAATAAATTCAAATCTTCTTTTCCTCTTTTTTCCATTTCTTGGTGGTTCACAAACTTCAAAATCGAATGCTTCATAATGCAGAATTTCCAGATAAAACTTTCACCATGTACGTAAATATTGAATATGAAATATTTTCGTTCTTCATCTTGCATTTAGCTTCTCATTATCGTCTCGTGTTGCGAAACACAGCATGATCTGTTTTCCTGAGAAAGTCTGGCTTGCGTTGTATTTCCTAGCAATGTCTTACAAGTCGGTTACCTCATTTTTCATGAGACATTATTTCACAACTATGATTGCGTTATTTATTTATTTTTTTAAGACATAGCATTGCATTCTTTTTCTTTTTTCTTTTTTCTTTTTTTTTTTTTTTTTACCGTTAGACGCCATACAGTTATGTCTCTCCCTCGGGAATTTGGAAAAGTTTGTAGCACGTCTGCTGCTGTTAGTGATCACCTCTCTCTCCATCTGACATGCCAGAGTGATGAACCATCCAGTTCTCACACACACACACACACCACTTCTGTAGAGGAACTGTCTGATGTCTGTCACCTCCATTAGCCTTAGCAACACAGCGTAAACATATTCCTGCACTACTCACAGCACTACACTGACTTCCTGTTCATTACACAATTCATTTTTAAAGCTACAAATGGATATGCAGCGTCTTATATGTCAGAGTTTATATTACTGGACATGCGCCACAACCAGCTCTAAGATCATCAAACTCCTGAGTACATCCTGTTCCAAAAAACAAAACACAGTCTTACTTTCTCTCTAGTTTTATATTTGTTGTATCATTTGACATTTAACGTCAGTATTTCTTTTTCATTTTTTTTAATTATTATTATTTGAACTACAATTCTCTGTTTTACTACTTTATTTTAATTGCTTATTTATTTTATGGTTACTTTTTTACAATTTTTTTTTTTAGAATTCTTTACTTTTGGAATTTCTGTTACTTTTTCTTGTCTCTATTTTCTGCTTCTTCCTTTCTCCTGGGTTTTTATTTGCCTTTTTAATTCTTTGTAAAATGCTTTGAGCTGCATTTAATGTATGAAAGCTGCTATATGAATAATGTTTATTATTTTTTATTTTAATTGTAACATATTAAATATTTCAGTTTTTTTCTGGGCTACAAGTCCCTGCGTTACCATTTTAACTTAATTGCTAATCTTTTTTTATGTTTACATTATTAATGTTTTTCATAATTCTTTAATTTTACTTTTCCCGTATGCTATTATTTTATTTCCTTTTATTATTTTTGCTGTTGTTGTTGAACTTGTATTTAAAAATTTGTTTTATGATTTTATGAGCTACAGTTCCCCACTTTATTACTGTCACCCAATTCATTGCTGTTGTTAATTACTAGATGTTATTTTTACTTTGTTTAATATTTTTAGAATTTCTGTTGCATTTTATATTCTCTATTTTTCTCTTCTTCTGTTATGCTGTTGTTTTTTTATTCTTTGTAAAGCACTGTTAGCTGCATTCTAATGTATGAAGGCTATTATATAGATAATGTTTATTATTATTTGTTATTATTATTAATGCCATCCCAGTCTTTTAGATTTGTAGTATTATGTTAGAATTGTAGATAAAGAGACCATGTGCACTGTGTGAGCCGAGCTAAGCCTCTCGTTCGTCACATTTGTTTTCAAATGTCACTGCTTTCTCACAAATCCTCTGTGGGTTCACAGACGAGCAAACGCATCCCAGAAGCCATTCTCAACTCCACTTTTACTCTTATGCCACAAGATGTTTTTGCTCTAACACAACACATTGACTCTTGTGTTAAAGCAGAAACAATAAAATAAAATCTTTATTTGTTTGACATTTTTGGGGTTTTTTTTATGTAAGAAAGATTATCTATGATATCCTGTGCTTCTATATGCTCAGTTGAAGTAGCTGCGGATGTTTGGCTCCCAAAATGGCTCCTTTTCAAATGCACAGGGGGGTCGTTTAGGCTAGTAACAAGGGCGTCGTGGTGGGAAGGAGGGAAAGCGGAAGGCGTTAGTGACGGATTTCCAGAAAAACTTCCTGGGGAAACGTCCGGGCCGAATTCAGATCGGACATTTCCAAATCCCCATCTTGCAAGTTCGCAACCCTGCTCCTGGAGGTGTGTTAGAGCAGAGGAGACACCAAAGTGTGCACAGGGGCTTCTCTAGGACCAGGCGCCAGTGGGTTCAGTCAGGGGGCGGAGTCATGAGAACGGCGGCGTCTCTGGACTCCACAATGTCTTCATCATTGTCATCATCATTATCTTCCGCCTCCGTTACAGACTGGCACCCGCCACCACATACACACCGCCTCCAGTCATGCTGCCCATGATGCTGCGAGGCTACACACACACACACACACACACACACACAACAGCGCTTCTGTTCTGCCTCCAGTCACTCACTCACTTGCTGCGAGGACAAGATGTTCTCTAATGCACTGTAGCACCCTACTGTACACACCGTTATTAAAAATTAACACACGCTTCATATGTGAAAAACATGCCAAGATGCATTTGAGCATGTGATGCATTTTTGTGCATGTGACATCATGTGAGTAATAAATGAATAATAAATCGTGTGGGGGGAAAAAAATTAATCGTTACTATTAATAAACCGTGCACTACATGTAAATTCAAAAATAATAGTATAGAAAATAATAGGAAATAAATGAATCATGTGGAAAAATCACACAAAAATGTAACAATCAGATCTGAAAAGAAATGTGAAAGAAATAATACCACATGGCACATGGGAAAGTAAATCTATCATTTGGGGGAAAAATCACGTGGAAATGAATTAATCATGGGGGAGGGTCACGTCAAAATAAAATCACAATGAATTACCAAAAATCAGTCCCTCCAGAATTCTGCGATCGCAGAAATTAATACAAAATCAAGCAAACTCCGCAATATTCTGAGGAGCTTGCAATTTTTTTTAAATTACCGCAAATTTGGGCCAAGACGCGTCATGTGACATCATCACAATGCACATTCAGCCAAACCTCAGCCAAACATCACTGTGAAAGAGCGTGCAAAACAATTTCACACAATTGCAATTTCACTAGTTTAAGTAGTTTTCCGCAAAAAAAGCACAAAAACTCTGCAAGTTGCAAAATCAAGCATTTTGGCCACAACAATCACAAAAAAAAAAAAAAACTGTACGCACTAAAAAATGTGAAAATAATGTATGGTGGGGGGGGGGGGGGGGAATTAATTGTGTGAAAAAAATCACGTGACGATACTACCTGTGAAAAGAAATTAATATGAAAAAAAATCACGTGAAAATGAATACAGTACGAAAATAAATGATGTGAAAATAAAAACATCGTAAAACAAAAATCACGTGCAAAAAAACCACGCGAATATAAAAACATGCGCTACATATAAAACATTAAAATAAATAAATAAATAAATGGTTAAAATAGCCAAAATAATTATGTGGAAAAAATAACGTGCAAAAAAATAAAAAAAGTTTAAAGTGAAAATGAATTGTGAAGAAATCACATGATAATGAAGGAATTATGTGGACCAAAAAAAAAAAAAAAACACGTGAAAATAAATACACCTGGACTAGATGTGAAAAATTGACACGTGAAAATAAATGAGTCGTGTGAGAAAATAAACGATGTGAAAATAAAATCGCATGCACTACACGTGACACATAATAGGCTAGTGATTTCTGCTAGTGGATAACGTGTAGCTGACAAACTGATCGTAGTAACAGATGGACCTCAGTCAATAACTGTGCAGCTGTAAAGTAACGTGTGTGTGTGTGTGTGTGTGTGTGTGTGTGTGTGTGTGTGTGTGTGTGTGTGTGTGTGTGTGTGTTGTCTCACTGACACTGAATAAGTGTAAATACAGGGTCGGTAAATCTAATACAGTGGCCTGTGTGTGTATAAAATATTACATTTCTGGGTTAAAGGTCAGTTTACTCGTCTGTGCTATATATAACCCATAGGACAGATTGTGTAGGCTGTGGGTTTTGATGACACAGAGGAAGTCACTGGAAAAGTTAGTTAAAGTGTGATGGAGGTGAAATAAAAATTACACAAATTTTCGATCAAGTCCAACCATCAGAACACCAGAAACAAAGTTCATGCTGAAAGTCTTTCATTATATAGTCGGTTATTCTTTTTTTTAATGATTTTTGACACTCCATGTCAGGGTTATTTATTAAAACTGGCTGCAAATCGATGTTTTGGAAGAAAGCAGACGTGCTCACAATTACATTGTAGCTTACAGAGTTGACTAGTATATTACACTTAGAAAGAATCGACTGAAGAACAAACTTCTGTTATTTGAAAAGCTCTGGTCCCCTTTTATTTCTTTCCTTCAGAAATGTGATGATTAGTTTTCCTTTTTGTTGTTTTTTTTCCCCTCCGCTTTTTCTATCAGAGAGCACAGTAGGGTTGAGTTCCTGAGGGTTAGGGTTGGGAGAGGTGTGTGAGTTTATTTATGTCTTGTTGGAAGATTATTGTTTAGTATATTTCTTGCTTATTTTATTACTAATTTACGTATTTATTTTAAATTGAGTTCGATATTGCTTTTACTACTGAGATTTCACATCCTTTTATCCTTTTATTGTACGTAATTGTGAAGTTTTATGTTTTTTTGTTTGTTTGTTTGTTTAAATAACTTAAAATGTGCAAAGATATCATTGTGCAAATCATAGTGGCAGCCATTTTATAATCGCTTTATTACAGGTTATTGCATAACCAAATTTTTTATTTTTTTTTTTTGATAATGTTGTCTTTACTTGATGCGATTTGGTGCTCATATTATTTTATTACCTGTTAGCTTCGGTGCACGCCTAAAAAAAAAATGACCAGGTAAGACTGGTACTGACACTGAACATAGACATGTCTGGGGTTGTGAAAAGATGTAAGGAGTGAAGATAAAGAGACAGATAAAGTGATAGCGGTGTGTAGCAGTGAGTGTGTTAACCAGATGGGGGCAGCAGTTCATGCGTTCTTTGCTTTGGTACTTTCTCTGGGACAAAATAAAAATAAATAAATAAACTAATAATAATAATAATAATAATAATAATAATAATAATAGCTTCTATACTGTAGAAAATTTGAGGATGCTGTTATTTTGTAGCTATTTTCATTATACAGCGATTCTTTCTTTCATTATAATGGGCTATTATAATTATTTATTTTTTATTATGATATATGAGAAAATATTAGGATGTGCAATGTTATGCATTATTCCAATCTATAGTTCGCTATTATTTAATCATTCATTCTACCATGATTAGATGCTACAATATCTATCTGTCTGTCTATTTTTAGGGATAATCGCATAGCCCAAATACCCCACATAAGGCACTAAGACATACAGAGTAACCTTTGCACGGTGTGATTGGAGATATATTTATGGTCCTAGTGTATTCCTTGTGTCAGTGACCGCTGTGCTTAAATTCACCACCAACAACAAAACAGCAAATTTAGTGTAAAACCCGCATCAGGTTTATGAGAAAAGCTCAGCTCTAGCTCCAGAGCGCACTGTCTCACTTTTATATAATCACCGTGACCACTTATCGTTGATAACTTTTGAAACTTTACTGGAATGTAACCTTTAAAACCCGATGTCGCCGCTTGTGAGCTACTTGATCTCCTGTTTGCGCAACACGATCGCTTTTTTTTTCTTAAGCGACAGGGTGTCTAGACAACCACGTGACCGGTCGGAGGGGGGGCGCCAATACCCACTGGAGACAGAGAGTCAGAGAGAGAGACAGAGAGAGAGAGAGAGAGAGAGAAGGCGCTTGAGCTCCTCTCTTCATTCCCGGTTCTTGAAGCGCACAGACCGCATCGCCGTCTCTTTTGTCGCGGCTCGGAAACTTTACGCGCGGCGCTTTTTTGCTTTACTGCTTCATTATTATTTTTTTTTGTATGCTTGTTTATTTTTACGTTTCCAGGATAAATCTTGTACTTTGACCGGAAGACTGCTGACATTATATCATCACTGAATGTTCATTTCTTCCAGCATTTCACAGTCTGGCTGATTTTCTCTCTCTCTCTCTCTTTTTTTTTTTACTCCCCCAAGCTTTTTTGGCTGGATTTACCGGAGCCTTCCCGACCTCCTCTAATTCGGATCTGCTTCAAGGTCTGAACATTTGTGTTTCCCCGAGATATGCTCGGGTCACATAGCCATGCTGGAGGTTTCCGACTCCACCGTTAAATCTTCACATGGACTGTCTTGGTGGACGAGAACGGAAAGACGCACGGACAGCAGATCTTAGAGTCGGGTCGAGGATGGTGTGTGGATTTACAGCGCACAGACACCGGCGCGACTTCAGTGTCTAACGGAAGTTTTTTTATTAGCAGTCTTATAATAATAATTATTATTATTATTATTATATTATTACAACCATTTATGTTCATAACCCATTGGAACAGATTGAGATGTAGAGTATAGGCTGTTCAGGATAGCCTCTCTCTCTCTCTCTCTCTACATATATATATCTGCTGCTTAGTTTGTGGGTGGAAAAACGAATTAAAAGACTGGCGTATGGTACAGATTGCCTTTGCTGCTCCCAGCTTTTGCACCGTCTCTCGGACTGCGCGGCGCCGCCTGGCCTCGGATCCCGGGACCTACTTCATGATTTGCGGACGCCATGGTCGTTCTTTAGCCGGGAGACCCTCTGCTTGTCGTCGCGCATGTTCAAGACCAGACGGTCGTGGCTCGTCCGGCGACTCTGGAGGAGCCGCGCGCCCGTCGACGGCGACGGGGAGGAGGCGGCGGACGCCGGGACGCACGGCGCGGGAGGAAGCGGAAGAGGAAACGGAAGCTTGTGCATGGGCAAAGCGACCAAGGCCGCCGGTAAGGCCGGTGGTGGCGGCGGCGGCGGCGCGAGCGCGGAGGCCGAACTGAAGGCGCTCACGCACTCGGTGCTGAAGAAGATCAAGGAGAAGCAGCTGGAGGTGCTGCTGCAGGCCGTGGAGTCTAAGGGCGGAGCGCGGAGCCCGTGCCTCATGCTTCCCGGCCGAGTGGACGCGTACTCGCTCCCGCTGCTGCTCTTTAAGGTTTTCCGCTGGCCAGACCTCAGACACTGGTCGCAGTTGAAGCGGTTGCCGTGCTGTGAATCCTACGGGAAGATCAACCCTGAGCTCGTGTGCTGCAACCCGCACCATATGAGCCGCCTGTGCGAGCCCGGTAAGACCTGCAGCTCGTGCACTCACACACTCAATTATTATATAGTAGGCTATAGGCTACAGTATTATACAGGCTAGACTTTTCCCAGGGATAAAAGTGCTTAATTAAAAAATAATTATAAAGTCAATGATACTGAAAAATCCAGCCTGGATTGTGAACCAGCTGCACACACTCACTGGTCAAACTGGTAGACCATCTGTACCTAAGTGCTGGTATCACTTACTGAGACTAAATGATGCAGTCAGGTTTTTGAATGTAAAGTAACACACCAGCCAGGCAATCAGAAAATCTCAAACACTTAATGATCAGTTTAGTCAAATAATAGGCTAAGGAAGCTGGAAAATAATTTACCAGGTGATGCACATCTGGAAATAAAAAGTCTACCTGATTGATCAGCTGGTAGCTCGTCAGCTCAACATTAACATTAACAGGGACATTAACACTGATTAGAGGACAAAACTGGAGCTGTAGAGTAAGTAGACCTGCCTTCATTTCCGACTACCAACTAACATTAGTAACACATTTACCTCGGATAAGATTCGGTTCAGCTCAACTGTAGCATATAGCACACTTTAGACACATACTTAAGTTACTATTTCATTCAACTGACCTGATGTTATTTGTAAATATTGACTCTTTCAAACAATTTATATCCTTCAAACCAGGGTCCATCACTCTACAATCATAGTTTGGTTTCTAACTAGATGTTGTTAGCCACGTGCTAATTCTCCACACTGAACATTGAGATACTACATGACTGACCCAAAAACTCTCCACTTTGGTCTCTTCATGTCATATAAGTTTGTGGATATGACATAAAGAGACACTAGCAAACTAAGTGCTAGACTGTCAGCAGGCTAATAATTAGCTGTTAAAACAGGACTTGCCATATTTTCAATAACAACAGTTATAACACTGTTATAGACGTCCATGACGGTGTGTGTTGACGTAGCATTGAGGCTACCATGTGTAAAAGTCACTATAAACTCTTGAGGATGTTGTAACTATGTAGATCACCTTATTTATAGCTTACGGATAATTTTTTTAGGAATAGAAAGTCCTCTGTGGCGCTTTAACGTAATTTTTTTTAATGGAAAAATTGTGATAAATTTGCCGATTTAGTCTTTATTATATCAACTCAGGGTTTTGTGAAGAGTGTTATTTTTTGGAATTAATAAATAAACACCTTATAGTACATGTACAATATCAAAATATATGCAATTATCTTTTGCATTGGCTTTGAATATAATGATTTAAGTTGTTATTAATATTATGATGATGATGATTATTATAATTACAACATTTACCATACGGTGCAATAATCTCATTTCTAAACTTTTTTTCCCCCCCAAAAAAGTTCACCTTAAAGTTTTCAGAGCAGGAAACTCAATCTATCAGCGTGTTATTCCGGGCAGTTAGGGGCTTATTCCTTAACACTTGGCCCTCTGTGTATACGGACATCGATTAATGTTCAACCGGTCTGAAGGCCCTGTCTTTGGCAGTCACATGCACTGTTTTCTCTGTCTTTCTATCTCTCTCTCTCTCTCTCTGTCTATCTGTCTCTCTCTCTCTCTCAGTCTGGCGCCGGGCGGCTCTGTGTTTATCTACGCACTTCACTTGTGCACTATCAGGGCAGATTCCCCCTCCTCCAGCCCCCAGCTTTCTCTCTACATAAGACAAACAGGGTTTTTTTTCCACCGTAGAAGAATGCCAACTGTTATCATGAGGCTCTATCTAACCCTGCTTGTTTCTCATGGTCTTCTTTTCCACTTTTTCCCCCTCAGAATCCCCTCCTCCTCCGTACTCACGATATCCAGTGGACTTACTTAAGTCACCCGGTAAGTTATTTCTTTCTTTCCGCTTTGGATAATATGTTGTCCTGTGTGTCCTGTTCTCAGGCTTGCAAAAGTCAAACCAATCAGCTCATCAACAGTGAATAAGTGTAACACAGCTCTTTGTTAGCTGAGCTATTTGTTGATTGCCCATTGTTCTCTGGACCTTATATTATATTACATTACATTATATTATAAGTGTGTGATACGTTGTGTGGGGTGTATGTTATTGTCGTTGTGAAGCTTATTTCTCGAGAAATTTGTACAAATATCCGTGATCTGATCGGATGCCATGCAAAAGTCTTTGCAAAAGTTCTGAATGCTAACTCCGCCCCTAATCTTAACCTTAATTGTATACGAGTCCAGAAAGTCCTTGTGCTGAGTTTTGAATCATCCTGTAGCTTTTTAAATCATAAACTGAATCGGTTGCTTTTATCCATTGAGGATAATGCGATAATCTAAGCTCAGAGCCGAATAGTCGTGTGTTAAATGGATAGTTATATTATGATAATTAAATTTTTTTGGGTGACAGACGTTTGTCACCTTCATTACTTGCCTTGTAGCTCCAGTGTGAAACTATAGAAGTGAACTTCGTTCACCCTACAGAGCACATCTTGGCTTTGGAGTTTTGTGTTTTATTTTTGGCTCTTTCCTTAAGAGATTTTCTGGCCATCCTGGGATTCAAACTCACAACCGTCTGGGTGCAATCTTAACCGCTGAGCCACCGCTGAACTGCCGCTGATTATAGTTATCCGTGTTTTTCTCTGACACGCTGTAATTTTCCGTGCGCTGTTTGGACCCATTTTGCCTGATAAAGAAAGACCATGTAGCTTTTCACATTTGTAAATATTTTCCTCTGAAAAGGGAGGCGAGAACGTTTGTGTGTGTGTGTATGTGTGTGTGTGTGTGTGTGTGTGTGTAATATGATGCAGATTCTCAACGATGTCTTTTGATTTACGATGGACAGAAAGCAGTGGCTCTGCCAGTCGTCTGTAATAGAATGGCGCGAGGCCAAGGCCTAAACCCTCTCTGACCCGGCACCAGAGCGGGAGGAGGGGGGGTGTCTGCACACACTTTTGGCGGCTCTGATAAAGACTAACGGCTCCATCAGGGAGAGGGTGAGGGGAGGGAGGGAGGGAGGGAGGGATGGAGGGAGAGGGGGGCAAGAGAGTGAACGAGTAGGTTAGGGGAAAGCGGAAATGTGGATCTCAGAGGGGAAGGCTGAGAGATCTGCGGAGCCGTGTTTTATCTGCTGAATTAATCTGAGGGTTTGGGAGCGTCTCTCTCTCTCTCTCTCTCGCTCTCGCTCTCGCTCTCGCTCTCTCTCTCTCTCTCTCTCGCTCTCGCTCTCTCTCTCTCTCTCTCTCTCGTCCTCTGGCTGTGCAGCTTTGGGCTGTCGCTCTCTTTGTGCTGAGGGATGTGTTCATTCACAGCTTTTGGTGGTAATTGAAAATGATCTCAGTCAGAGACGGTCACCATCCAAAGCAAAGCGGGATCTTCTTTGGCACGAGATATCCTTTGTCCACATGCACGATATTTAAAATAGTTTAAAAAAAAAAAAAATTAGTTATGCAGTGGTTAAATCCAGAAAACACACAAAGCAACATGGAAACAAAAAACTGAAAGTCCAGAGTTCTTCATGATTCATTTCTGTTTCTAATGAAGTAATGTTACAGTGAATAATACATAACGGGATGTGGTGTTATTGGAAATTAATCAACAGCACTGTAGCCTGACATAAAACAGAGTTATCTTTACCACTCCGAAGTTGTTTCTTTTCCTAGAACAGCACATCCTGAACTGTTTTATTCCTCTTATACTACAGCAATTTGCGAACAGTTTTTATTTATTGAGAGAAATGTATGACACGTCAAACTTTTTATCCAATTATAGTTACATTTGGTGTTGTGGAATGTCCGTGAGGTTTTTTTTTTTTTTTTTAGTTAATAAGATGAAAAAACGTAGCTTGTCACATTCCCGAGAAACCGCAAAAACCTCACCGTCCTCTGTTCTAAAGACTTTCTCGTGTCGGAAACCTTTAAAAGTTACAGCTTTACCTCTGACTCCTACAAAGCACTAGCACTGGAGACTCCTTCCCTTTCATCCTTTCATAAATGCTAAATAAACATCTCTTTACAGAAAACCTTGTTGACAATATCAACGATTACACATTTATTTAATCCGTTTACATGGACGGTACATGCTATAGAAAGGAAAGGATAACGTATTAGAACGTTAGTATAAACGTGTGATTCGTCTTACAGCCGCTGTCCAATCAGAATGAATCAGAGAATTCAGCGGTGCTGTGATATAACGTGACTTTCTATTGATATACCGCCCACTGATCAACATCACAGAGATGAACAGAATAAAATACTGCACGAACATACGGTACGTCAAAAGCAACCCGGCACTTCAGGACAACTTTGGTGAATAACAAGCGCTCTTTTTTTTTTTTTTTTTTTAATTGTCCCTGGAACAAAAAACTATTTCAAATACCACAAACTCCTCCATCAATTGCTTTATTATTCGCATTTATAAAAACACAGCAATGTTCAGAGTGTACATAAAAAGGTGTGTAATTATTTGGCGCCTGCTTCTGCGTCATCCTCTTCAGCATGACTCATAACTTTACTGAACCAGATTTTTGGGTTTGGGAATGCGTGTGCGTGTGCGTGTGTGTGTGTATGTGTATGTGTGTGTGTGTGCACATGCTTAATGAGAGGAAGGAGGAAACCTTGGTTTGAGGAGGAATCCTTTTAACAGACGTGTCCATTAACTGAGAGAGAGAGAGAGCTGAAAGAGAGTCTCTTTCAATGATCATGCAGAGAGGAAGTCATTTGTCGCCCCAGCTGTGTTTCTATGAAGACACGTGTGTTTGTGTGCATGTGTGTGTGTGTGTGTGTCTCCTAGAGCCAGTGATATTAATAGGACAAAAGAGGCCAAATGTGCTTCATTTATTCGAGCTGCCTCTTTTGTTATCGCTTTGTCTTCCTCATCACTGACCCAAGACACACTCTTATACATCTCTTCTGCTCTTCTAATCCTCTACTCTTCTCTCAAGCACACATACACATTTGCACACACACTCGAACACACACGCACACACACACACACACACACACACACCTTTCGCAGATGGAAATACAAGAAGAACAGCTCGTTTGTGCTGCTTGTTTGCATATCAATCTGAGCTGTAATCAAAGGCAAACAGAAGAGAGAGAGAGAGAGAGAGAGAGAGAAGTGTGCACTATGCTGTGGACTAAATGTGACAGGGACGATGAAAAAAGTGACCAGTTTCCTGTCAGTGTCATGGGCAAGAGAGGTGTGCACTGTGTGTGTTTGTGTGTGTGTGTGTGTGTGTGTGTGTGTGTGTGTGTGTGTGTGTGTGTGTGTGTGTGTGTGTGTGTGTTCAGTGGGGTTTTTCCGTGTGTATTTTCAGGAGAACAGCGGAGAATGAGCTCTCAGGTCAGGGAGCAGTAGTGCCACGTCATGGGCACACACACACACACACACACACACACACACACACACACACACACACACACACAAACAAACACGCTCCTCCGAAAACCTCATCTTCTCAAATCTTTGATCGCCAAAGTCTCGTCGATCTCAGAGGATTAAACACGAATCATTTCAGCTCAGCGAAATTCGAGCAAGCTTCAAAGAGAGATTTCCTCCACATGCTTTATGTGATGTACCGGAGATCAGACGAGAGTCAGAACAAGGGAGAATTTAAAAAGAGAGAGAGAGAGCAAGAGAGAAATTATGTCAGAGAGAGATGAACGTTCCTTCTGGTAGATAAAAAAATAAATATTGTAATAAATTTCATCAGTCCTTTCATTTTTGGTTTATTTTAAATGTCATTTTAATTTATTTCATCTCCCCAAAATATATATATATATATTTTAGATTTGTATTTTTAATACTGTATTTTTCACTTAATTTTGTTGGTAAATATTATCTGATATAAAATATATATATATAATGTAACTGAAATGTAGTTTGACCACATCTAAAATATTTTAATTATATATTTTAGAATTATATATACATATATTATACTCTTTGATATGACCATATGATATAAATGCTGGGATAAATTACACCAACTCCGCTGTTACTTGCACTAAAAAGTGGCTGATAAAATTTTAATTTTTACTAAAATTTTTACTTTTTCCCCCTTTTTTCTGTGACAAATTGTATTTTTGTAGATATTAAATAAACTTCGCTATAATCAGCTAGTGTTAGATGGTCAGATATTTTCCCATTTTTTAACACATTTTTTATGACAGTGTAATAAATAATATTACATTATATAGAATATATTAATATATAAATAATACATAATAAACTATATGTTTTTAAAAAAAAACAGAGATTTCATATTGGTATTGTATTTTTTTTTTTTTTTAATGAAATAGGTTTGCTGCATCTGTGGTTAATATGAAAGCTGCTGTAATTAAACGTCAGCTTGTTTTTCTGCCCTTAAAATGAGTCATGGAGTGACTCTCATTCATTGAAGCTCTCTCTCTCTCTCTCTCTCTCTCTCTCTCTCTCTCTCTCTCTGTGGTCAGTGAGTAAGGCTCAGGTTTGGCCGTGCATCTCATTAGTTTGACCGCAGCTTGACCAGACGATCACCGGTTCTTAAAGAGAAACCGGTACACCAGGGCTGTGTGCATGTTCTCGCCATTTCTACATCCCATCATGATGTCTGAGCATCTAATGCGTCGAATATAAACTAAGGTTAAGCTGGTTAACTGCCTTTAAGTTTAAACCATTAACTTATAACATGGTTGTTTGACAGCCGGGCCATCTGATTGGCCAGCTGGGCTGGTGGGCGGGTCCGCTGGTGTTTATATTCTCTGAATGGAATGTATAATTACCCGCAGCTCTGATCGCTATGGAAACCTCAGAAAGTTCTGAGCTGCTTAGTGCAGAACACACACACAACACACACACTCAGAGTTCCCTGTCTGCTGGCATGCCATTTAGAAAATTTACTGTACACAGCTTTCAAGGCTGAGGCCATTTCCTGTCTCCTTCATTGTTTTTGGCTTGATGGAGTGTATCCTGCTAAACTGTATATTCCTATCACAGTTAGAACACACATACTGACACACACACATGCACACACACACACACACACACACACACACACACACACACACACACACACACACACACACACACACTGAACTACAGTTGCCTTTGGCTTTTTGCTTTCTTTTCTTTTTTTTGGAGACTTTATTTTCACCATAAAGAAAAAGCAAAGCGAAATTTTCTTCATTTCTTTCAAACATGGCCGGCTTATAGCTCTGAAAAAACACCGCAATATAACAAGAGCGAAATATTCAACGCTTTTCTACGCTTATTTCGCGTGTATCATTAGTATTTTAATAAATCTCACTGTTTCTCCTAGTTACATGTCTTAATGATTTGGCATTAAGGTTTATTTTTGTAGTATTGTCTCCTCATTAAATCATTCGCTTTTGTTGACAATACATTTCGTAGCTTTGTGAACGTGTCTTGTGAATATCACTCAGTCCCTGAAGGCTGTAAAATCTGTCAGTTTTTGAGGCACTGATGTGTTCAAACCTTTACTCTGTGCTATAGGTTTGTATTTGATTAACCGTTACCTCGTCCTTCTTTGCTGCAGATTCTCCAGACTCTATGCCTGCTTCCACTGAAACTGGGGGAACGATACATTCAGCCCCTGTGGGGTTTTCAGGTAAGAACTTACATGTATATACATAGATACATCCCATCTCTCTCTCTCTTTCTCTCTATCTCTTTATCCTTCAGTTCCTTAATGGCCACCATGCCTCTGCTACTTGATCTCCGAGAATTGTGAACTTCGTCTGAATCGTGAGACCTGTCTTTGTGTCTCACTCTGATTATAACTGTCTTATTACCATATTTTCCGGACTATAAGATGCTCCTAGTATTTACGGTAGGCGTGCTACGCCAGCCCTCACGACCGTTTTTACAAGTAGCACAAATGTTAACGTGACTTCTTTTTATTCTTATTCTTATTGTCTGTATTTGTTTTAGCTTAAATTTGAACAGCTGCTTGCGATCAATATTTTCCGTACTCGTAGTCGCAGCCGAACGGATACAGAGTGTTTACGAGAGGCGCCGGGAGGTAGAGCGGCAGAGGAGGGGGGTGAAAGAGTGAAGGAGAGAAGGGGAGGCAGGGTAAGAGAGATGGATCGAGAGAGTTGGTCTGGTCTCTGCCTGCTTTATTCATGCAGATGTTTCTCATTAGTGAGACTTTAAAGCTGTTTTTTTTTTTTTTTTAACATGATGGTGGGTGTGCACTGCCCTGCTCTCTGTCTCAGCTCTTAACTCTCAGTGTGTGTGTAGATCAGGTCTGAGATAGGAGCATAACTTCTCTGCAAAAAAAAACAACAAAAAAAAAAAAACGCATAAACACAGAGCTTTTAAACCCCTGGGCTTCATGGTTGAGGTGTAGGTTGATAGGTGTGTGTGTGTGTGTGTGTGTGTGTGTGTGTGATGGACATGCTGGATTATGTTGCCTGTGCTGGAGCTGCTCTGCTTCCCTTTGCTGGCCTCTCGTGTGCCCCGCCGTTTGTTTTACCTCTCTTTTGTATGTGTGAGTGAGTGTGTTTGTGTGTGTGTGTGTGTGTGTGTGTGTGGAGGACGAGGATGAAAAGCTTGCCGCCAGTGTCCCGACAGCAGCGTGCAGTGCAAACAAAACCCGCTAACATCGTTCCTCCTTCTCGGCTCCACTCCTCTCACATTTTATACCACGCTACCCACTGTGAATTTGTGGAGTAGAAGGGAACTAAGCCCGTCTTTCATCACCTCTCCTCCTCCTCCTCCTCCTCCTCGTCTTTCTCTTTCACTCTAACCCTCTACCCCTCGTACACTTTTTCACTGGCCCTCCTCCCTCACTTTGCCTCCTGGTTTTGGGTCAGTTGGATGAATAAAGCTCAGAGAGAAGGAGGGAAACAGGGAAGGCAGGGCCTCTGGAGCCGGAGAGTTGATTTCTCTGGCAGAGGAAGACGAGTTCGATCCCTTGGGGGCTTTACACAAAAGAGGCTCGTTCCTCCCGAACGCTCTGCTCTGACCTTCTGCCCCTCTCACGCTAGCCTTTGCTGGGTCCGAAAAGTGATTACAGGGGACAGGGTGGGAGAGATTTAACCCTTTCAGACCTGCCTACTCGCCCACATTTATAGCCAGGAATATGAGATATTGGTCCGTAAAAGTGATGGTACTATTAGATATGGAATCGACTATGAAACTTATGCTTAAAAAAATATACAAAATCGATTATTTCAAGGCTGACTCTATGGTCTGAGGAAGAAGCAGCCATTTTGCAGGCAACTGCGCAAGGAGCTGTATTGCTAATGCTAATGCTAGCAAGTACCCACTCAGAACAAACAGAAAGTTTGTGCATGTGAAAGTTGTCTATGATTACATCTTTGTACTGTGTGAATTTGACCGATGGTAAGATAGCAAGAGCTTAAAATGAAACGGGGGGAAAAAAATTCAAGTTTGCTTTGGCTCTCTTGTGTAGTTTGTCACTTTTGACTTTGCTTTCAGAGCCTCGATGTTCTCATAGCCAAAAGTACTACTTTGTATATTTGAGTTACTGGTTATTAAAAAAGGCTTGCTGGTTCTTTAAACCAGAACCTTGATGGAAAAGGTGAATCTATCATCACTCTGTACACCACAAAGGAAGATAGTGGATTGAAAGCTGATCTATACAAAGCATAGAGCGAGCAATGAACCAGGAAGCAGGACAAACTATCAGTTCTTTCTTCAAATTCTTGCGATAGTTTGATGATAAAAGGGAAGACCAACTGGTACTTGTTGGTTAGCCCTACAGGGTTAGCCCTGACTGGGTTCAAAGCCTGGCTCTAAACCGTCGCACCGGACACATGTGGATTCTTAACCTACAACACGATAAGTGCTGCGTTTCTTCTGGAGGAGTTCTGTTTTGTTCTCAGTCTGCCTCGAATCCCACGGTGCTCCTGAGCAAACACAGAGTGTTACCGCGTTTCGCTGAGGCATTCGTTTGCACCAGAGAGAGAGACTTTGGTATGTTCAGAGAGGGGTTGTGTTGCAGGACTAGTGGAAAATCTGAGCCGAAGCAAAAGCAGGGTCGGCGTCCTGCTCCTCCGGTGTGTTAAATACGTTGTGTGTGTGCTAATCAGGCAGCTCCGAAGCTGTCTGCTTGACTGACGAGTGATCTGCCAAAGCTTCCCTTACCATCAGACCAGGCGTTTTGGGGTGTGGAGCTGAGAGAAAAAATGTATTTCTCTGATTTCCCTACAAAGTTTTCGGAAGATCATTTTATTGATTTCAGAAGTAAACAAGGTAGAACAAGACGGTTCTGTTGTCCCCTTATTGTCCTTGCTTCTTAGCTGTCAGAGCGCCGTGTGTGTGCTAGCATGTGTTTGTGTGTCTAAGCCTGAGCGGGATTACTGGACGAGCTAACTCAGTGTGTGTTGTTTGTCCTGGAAAGCTGGGGTTTATTAAGAGTTAGCCTCAATCTGACAGCCCCCAACAGACATGCTCACTGGGCTGGAGGCCAGGAGAGAGAGAGAGAGAGAGAGAGAGAGATGGATGGATAGATGGATAGATGGAGAGACATAGAGATATGAAATGAAGGACTTGCTTAAGCTTTTGGATCTTGTTTCTGGAATTCGGTTACTCTTTTTTCCTCACCTTGTTTTTTTCCTCTCGCACTCTTTCATTGATGTTACAGCGTCTACAATTTGGCCTGGATGATTAAAGGTTTCGAGAACATCTTCTTTGAGTGGTTTGACCTGATTAAATATTTGCCTTTGCAAGGTTTAGAGGTTTATGGATGTCGAAAAGGGTCAGAAGTTGTTTTAGTATTGAGGTAGCAAATTGAATCTTTTAGATATGTTATGGTTTGACACATATAACACTTTTTAATTGGACTAACTTTAGTATATGATGTCAAATAATAGACCAATAACAGGGAACAGTAAGAACAACACGGTGAGAATCGATGTTTCACCTCAATTTCACCTTTTTCCTCGGAGAGAATGCTAGCTAATGTTGATATATTGATATAGCGATGTTGTCTCGCTGGCTAGCAATATGGTAGCTATCTTAACAATGTTTGTTTGTTGTTTGAAAGACATTTTTTCATCACAGTGAATGTCCATACTGTTCTGAATAACATTTATAAGTACCTCAGGCAAACCATGGTGATGTCATATACATGGTATAAGTGTATGATCGTTGTTGCTATTGGTTACCATAGTAAAACTGTGGCTATGTTATAGGTAAATATGTAAAAACTGTAAAGAACAGTTGCCATTTATCATCACCATAATAAACCCATATTAATATGGTGGTTTAACATTGTACTAAATTGAGTTTTCATGAAGTACGACAGTAAACTCATAGAAGTGTCATCGTTCAGAGGTTGGTAACCATGGTTACCATAAAGTACTGTCGAAAACAGGAATTCTGTAGTTACTTGTAGACTGTAGGTTTGACTAATTTTGCTAGGGTTTAGTGAAAGATGTCTAAGAGACTGGAAAGTGTGTGTGTGTGAGTGTGTGTGTGTGTGTGTATGTAAGTATGTAAGTAGGAAGGTAAGCGCCTGGGTTCTAAGATATTAGCGATGGTGTGTGTGTGTGTGTGTGTGTGTGTTTGTGTGTGTGAACCGTGCAGGAGTGCAGTGAAAGGTGAGAGCAGGGGGGCAGTAAACACCAAGCTCCACACACGCTTCCTCTGCACGTCTAAATTTACTCTGAGGGGTCTCATTAAGCAGCGCTACAGCAAGCTGATCCAGGAACAGCCTGATTACACGCTGCTCAGGGTTACAGGGTTTTGAGCTGATCCAGAAACATCTTCCTGCTCTCACACATCTCAGATTCCCCCTCGTTCTCTGTAGACTGTAGAGTGACTTTTGGTGTGAGGGCTAGTCCGAGCTACACCGTGCAGTAAGGGACCTGGAGCTAGCGGGGGGAAAACAACTCGGGCTCTTCAGAGACCTGCTCCTTCATTCCTTCGGTTGTTTGGGTTAGCCAAGGAGGAAAGGGCAGCGCAGGAAATGACATCATTCCTCGGAGGAAAAAGCGCAGACTCTTTTTGGGCAGGGCCCTTTTGGTGGCCTCTGCGAAACGGAAAGAAAACATTTCGAGAAAAATGACACAAAGCGAAGCTAGAAGGAGAGTTTTTTAAAGGAGCGATGCTTGAAGAAAGAGAGGCGTCTCTCTAATTTCAGAGGCTCTGTGCCGCTTTTCTGCTTCAAGGCAAGGCCTCTTTCATTACTGCCCACTTCCTCCCTCAGCACTGCAGCCAAGCTCTCTGTGTGTGTGTGTGTGTGTGTGTGTGTGTGTGTGTGTGTGTGTGTGTGTGTGTGTGTGTGTGTGTGTGTGTGTGTGTGTTGCACTGGGGTTTTGGCTGGCCGCTGCTCACCTCATGTCATTATGCTGCCCTCGAATGGTCCAGAGAGAGAGAGAGATGGAAGGAATGAGAGGGCCTTTGAGAGGGCCATTAAAAGGGAAGAGAAAAGCCACTACTGAGAGAAGACTTTTTGAACCAGCGAGTTCTTTTTAACCGTGAGTGAGCGTTCGTGCGGAGACGACAGATTCGGCCCCCAGGAAACAGATCTGACCGCATGGCCA
>CM042541.1:7717500-7745000 GCA_023630585.1 Cranoglanis bouderius
GGGACTAACTTTCTTGCTGCAGACATATGTAACTATAAACGGATAAAAAAAAAGTACAATGTCTTTTTTTTTTTGTTATAAATTAAGAAAGAAACAGTTTGAGGGAGTTGACGTGCAGAACTAGCGCAGAAAGTAAACTAAGAAGAAAGTAAGAAAAAAGAAAAGACTCTGTCTGTTTCTCCTCCCCTCCCCTTCTGTGCTTTCCCGTTGGCTTGTTGCTGCTTGGAGCCAGAGTTCTGTGGGATTGAGATATGAAGAGACGGAGAGAGGGAGAGAGAGAGAGAGAGAGAGGGGGGGAGAGGGAGAGAGAGAGAGAGAGAGAGAGAGAGAGAGAGAGAGAGAGAGAGAGAGAGAGGCTTGAGGCCATGTTAAGGGGGGAGGAAACTGGAGCCGGCGTGGCTCTGATGGTTTTTTCCCCCGACTCCGCTCAGGGAAATCCACAAGAAGTGAGCTGTGTGTGTGTGTGTGTGTCTGTGTGTGTGTGTGTGTGTGTGTGTGTGTGTGTGTGTGTGTGTGTGTGTGTGTGTCTGTGTGTGTGGGATAGAAAAAGCCGGTGAGATCAATGTGCTATGCTAGGACACATTCCTCCATCCACTCTGTTCAGTGTTTCAGCCTAGCACACTCGAGCAAAACTTCTCCTGTATTAAAGGAATACTCCGGAGTTCGTTTTATTTCTTTATTTTTACTTGATCTCGATCGAGTTGATTTTGCAGTTTGTGTGTGATTACAACACCAGAATTTTCACCATCGTTTGAAAAGAATTGATGCTAAACTGTTATGATGGAAGTCTAGGGGCAGATGTTGAAGTCACTGAACTCTCAAAGACTCAGGCGTTCGTGAATTCTTAAATCAGCGGTGAATTGAAGGTGTTTAAGAGGTGTTTAAAATCCGCAAAACGTTGAGGAACGTGTGACTAAATCATATATTTGTTTATTATTATATTGCTTAGTGTGGCTTTCAGAGGTTGTATAACGTTTTAGTAAGACTTTCTGTCGAATCTGTCTCATCATAAGACGTTCACTCGGAGTGTAAAGTTAGTGGTTTGGAAATTTTTGCGTTAAATATTAGCATATTTTAAATGCAGGTTTATTGACTAAACCTATCATCTGCTCTTAGACTTTTATTACAAGTGAGTTTCGGTTCCGGCAGGGAAATGCGTCGAAACTTTCATCTGTCCCGAAGATTTTTTTAATATATATGTACGCCGTTAGCAGTGTGCACAGCTACACGCGGGAGATGAGCAGCACATCCAGTGTAAACACGTCTTGATGACGGCTCGCACGTCTCCCAGTTCCTCGACACGCATTCCTCACGTTCCTGCAGCGTTTCCTCCCGACGCTGAAATCAAGGATCCGAGGGATGTTTGGCACTGGCCCGGAATCCGGGTCCCGGGGGCGAGGGGGTGGGACCGCGAAGGGTTTCTCGGACTCAGATTCGGATACGGCATGCATGTGTGTGTGGGTGTGTGAGGAGTGTGTCGATGGTGGAATCCGTTCTATCTTGGTGTAGAGATTACAGACGTTCTTCCTCTTCTTTCTCTATTAGTGTGGGGCGCGATATGATATTATATCGTATCGATATTGCGATACATTTGATCATGATACACTTTTTAGTGCACTTCATCAGTAGACTAAATGGTACTCAGCTGTACCTTTCCTTGTCACCGGGGGTGGTACCGATATCTCTCTTTCACCTGGAAACGTGGATATAGTGTACCTTAAAAAAAAGATTCATGGTAAATAATTGGATCGTATTTACCTTTTAAAGATACACTGGCTTTAAAGGCTTTAAGATACACTGTATATGTTTTCTTTGTAAAAGATACAATGGTGTATGCTTGAGGGTGCCACCTCAGACACAAGTATCGGTACAGTTTAGTACCCTTTTTCTGAGTGTGTACACTGACCACAAGTAGCTCATTGGACGTGTTCCTCATTATATGCTTTGTTTTTGGTCACGGTTTTTCCATGAAGCGTATTTTCTCTTGTTAACATTTGTGATACCTGTCGCGCCTCATAAAGAGACCTGAAATCGCCACGGTGTTATATTTTCACATTTATCCAGCAGTTTCACACTGACTCGCTAACTGTCAGTCTGTGGTTGGCATTCAGGTCTCCTCCCTTCCTCTCTCTGTGTATCTCTCTCTTTCTATATCTGTCACTCTTTCATTTCCTTTGTCTCGCGTGGTTCAATTTACTTTTATTCTGCTGCTATATTGGATATACACTTCCACATTCGAGTCTAATCACTAATCCCTGTTTGCCTTTGTGTGGGCGTGTGTACAGATTCCCAAGGTCTTCAGGAGTGTGGCGAGCGCGAGCACTGGTGTGTGGTGGCGTACTGGGAGGAGAAGACGCGCGTCGGCCGCCTCTATTCGGTCCGCGAGCCATCGCTGGACATCTTCTACGACCTACCTCAGGGCACGGGCTTCTGCCTGGGCCAGCTGTGCTCGGAGAGCCGCAGCGCACTCGTGCACATGGTGCGGCCCAAAATCGGCTACGGCATCCAGCTGAGCCGCGAGGCCGACGGCGTCTGGGTGTACAACCGCAGCCGATACCCCATCTTCATCAAATCAGCCACGCTGGACGACCCTTCATCACGAACGCTGCTCGTGCACAAGGTTTTCCCCGGGTTCTCCATCAAAGCCTTCGACTACGAGAAGGCCAAGAGCCTGCAGAGACCCAACGACCACGAGTTCAGCCATCAGCCGCGTGCCGGATTCACCGTGCAGATCAGCTTCGTCAAGGGCTGGGGTCAGTGCTACACCAGACAGTTCATCAGCAGCTGCCCCTGCTGGCTCGAACTCATCTTCAATAACCGATAGCCACAAGCCCCACCCACTTCCCCCCTTCCTCGATCACCATGGACACGGACTGGCCCTGACCTCGTTTGGGACTATTTGCTATTCTTTTTTTTTTTTTTTTTTGTGACAGAGTGAGAAAAAAAGTTCTCCAGAAGATTTTACGAAAGAAGATAAAAAAAGTAAAGAAAGTAAGGAAAACCCATGATGGGTTTTTATTAAAGACTTTAAAAGATTTAATTAAGTGAAATAAAAGTTCAAATGTATTGTTATATATAAATATATTATTACTTGTAAATACGAAGACGTTTTATATGCATCGTTATTTATGTATTGTGCAGTGTGTTGATAGAAATAGAAAAGATGCACTTTGCTTAATATAAATGCACACCGGAGAAATGCCAAAATTAAAAAAAAGTAACAAATCTAATTTATTTCTGTGTTTGTGTGATTTGTTTCAAGGGAAACTCTGTTGCAAATATATAATCAGTCAGACTCTGGAGTTCTTCTGTAGGACGTGGAAAAATATTCCAATAAATCGAACAAAAAAGAAAATTCCAGAATATACAGCCCTACATGTTCACTGCCTTCCTTATACACATGACATATTTTCCTGATTTTTATGATACAGTTAATTACCTTTGAAGAAAACTGAGCGTCCAGAATGTTTTTAAAAAGGTCTGAACTTTTCACGGTATAAGAGCCAGAGTCCTGTATTTATCGTAAACATTTCATCCACCTTGTTTATAGCATGTAGCAAACATTTTAGCTTTGTATCTCGTTTCCAGGTTGCCGAAACAACATTACACAGCTCCGAGAAAGAAAATAAGCTTCAGGAAATCATCCAGGGACAAAATGTACTTTCACTACCATATTTTGACAGCTCCTTTGTGTGTTATATTCCTTCTCCTTTTTAAACACTATTTTAGGGAACATTTTAGCCTTCCTCCCTCATTAAGACACTCAGACCTGACAGGAAGGAAGCTGAAATAATGGAGAACATTAAAAACACACACACTTTTCCCTCTGACATGTTCATTTTGAACAGTTAAAATAAACAGCTACTTTAATTTGGAAACTGGAGCTACGAGGATAATGTAGCTAACGAGTAAAGAATGACATATTCGTCGATTTATTCAGCATTTCAGACTCCATTATGTCCTTAACTGATACTGGTATCTATAAAAATAGACAAAAAAGACGCCTCAGAGCTTCAAAAAAAAAAGAAAAACCAAAACAAAAGAAAGAAAAACCAACCAAACAAACAAACAAACAAAAAAACCCCAGTCGTCTCTCCATCTTGTAGCTGATTTAGTACATTGTTTTGTGTCACTCCATGCAGGTAGTTAGCGTAGCATAAAGATTTTAGATGTGATCATGTAGTTACCGTTTGACTTGTTTACATATTTTAACAGAGATTATTTCTGCCTTTTTTCCATGAACAAATGGTTTTATTGAAGGAAATGTTTTCTTCTGAGGCACGACCGTGTCTCAGTTTTGCTAAGTCTATGCAATGTTAAGCTTCCCACGCTTGTCAGCCAAAATGAAAACCACCAAACATGCATCTGTGGAGGAGTACAGATGATGTAAGGGAAATATATTTGTAAATTTCATACCTGAATATGAGCATGATGAGCATTAGCATAAGGTTGTACTTAATACTACTACTAATACTACTACTACTACTACTGCTAATAATAATAATAATAATAATAATAATGAACTCTTGTGGTATTAGCATAGTGTTAGCATAGTGTAACAGCAACTGCAAAGTGGTGTGTTAAGAATGAAAGGGAAATAAACGAGAAAATAGGTCATCACAAATTTTTTTGTGATCACAAACTTTTCCAAATTCCGAGCTGTAATTCCCAGCACACAGAACACTGAACATTTTCTTCCTTAATTCGCTGCTTTAATTCAGTGGAATGGGGGGAAGTGTCCCATTCCAGACGGCTGTCTCTGATTCCAGACGGCTGTCTAGACGCAGTCCCTCCTCCTCCTCCTGCTGGCTCTCATATGGGTGTCTGCTGGGGGGATTAGGGCCGTAAGCCTTCTTTACACTCCACGTCCGAGCTCAGACCTACATTCCTAAAACCCGGATTCCCCTGTAACCCCCACAACCTGAAGGCAGCACGGCCAGGACAGCCAAGCTGAACGCAATCTGCAAGGTTAGGGGTCAGATTCCTAATGAAGGTGATGAGCAGGAGGTCTTGTCCAGCTCTGCATCTCTATCCGTCTATATCTCAGTGCTGAGTATCAGTATTGTCACCGTGCCGTGCGTGTCACTCTCCGTGTGCTGCTAATGCGTTTAAAGCTGATGCCGTGGCCTGAGCTGCTCTCACCACGAGCCCTCGGAAGGTGATATGCATTTCTCTAATTTGGCAGTGCAGTATCAGAATGAACTTTTTTTTTTTATAGGTTAGGACTTCTAGCCTGCACTGTGAGGCGTGTACTCTTACACTGCAAAATATTCAGCTTTACTTATTCAGCCTTCCTTCGATATTCATTAAAAGACTTATATTAATATTTGTAATCATTTTGTGTGTTTAATTATCTAATAGAAAGTAGACACTGTGTCGATCTGATACCCAGTATCAGTATCAGGCCAATGGCAGCAAAGAAATGATATGGATATGAAAATGTAAATAAAAATGATCGGATATCGGAGAAAACATATCGCGTATCAGATCCTGTAACAAACGGCAAAGATTGGAATTGGATTTGGGAAAGAAATTAAGAAGAAATGCTTCCATTTAAAGAGACCTGACTGTTTGTTTTTTTGTTAGGATTGATTTTATAATATTTATACGTTATATTTAATTATATTTATGTAAAAGAATTTGACTGCGAATTGCTTCAGTTAAAAAAAAAGGAGTTTTGCAGTTCAGCTTTGAAGTTTTTAAAGAAAACAATGTCGGATGAGTATCGGGATCGGCTAGCGGTATACTTAAGGTCTCAGTATCGGTATCGGAAAAGAAAAAGCGGTATCATGCCATCTCTAATAGATACTGAAATAAGACTACAAGATTAGCCAGTTACCAAATTCATACACGATTACTTATTATTTAGTTTTCATGTTTATTTTCGAACATATTTTACACAACTAGAATAATCTCATTTCCTTAGATGTAAAAGCTGACATTCGTCTTACACTAATTTCCCACAACTTTCAAAAACTGCAAAAATACAGCTTCCCTTCTTTTTTTCTTTTTTTTACTATTTTTTCATATTGTTCATTTTTTGATATTGTAATCATTAAACACATCTGATGTCTAGTCAGCAGAGACTGATGAGTAGCAAGAATGTGTCTGTTTAAAACTCACACACAGACACACACACACACACACACACACACACACACACACACACACACACACACACACTGATGCCTGTGTTAGTGGTGCAGTAGTCTCCGAGAGAGATAAGATGAGGAATGCTTGTGTCTCGTGCTCCCTGCTGCCAGTGTGTCTGCGCGACAGAGAGAGGAAGTTCCCTCGACTCAGCAGGCAGCTTGATGAATGAACTGCACTTCTCCCAGCTGCCCTGCACCTTCACCTTCTGCTCATGAAGACATGTCCGTCCGTCCGTCCGTGTGTGTGTGTGTGTGTGTGTGTGTGTGTGTGTGTGTGTGTGTGTGTGTGTGTGTGTGTGTGTGTGTGTGTGTGTGTGTGTGTGTGTGTGTGTGTGTGTGTGTGTGTGTGTGAGTGTGTGTGTGTGAGTCTGTCATCTGTCCACAATACTGAACCCTGCTGACAAAGAAACATTACAAACATTGTTGTAATAGGTCACTCATTCCAGATTCGCTCACAGCTCCTGGATATGTATGTTTAATGTGACATTAATCAGATCTTCCTGCATCTTCATGGAATATATATATTTTTAAAATTCTATCAATTCTAGTTCTACCATGAATGCTAAAATACTCACAGCAGGATGATGTTATAGGAAAATAATCAACGATGCGGTGGTGTGCTAGAGCATCAGGTGGATTATTTTCCTATAACTTCACATAAGTGTTTATTCATCTTATACCACAGCAATCGGTCAATGAAAAAACAACCTATTGCACTTTTTTTATCCATTTATAGTTACATTTAATGTTGTAGAACGTCTGTGAAGCGAGTAAGTTCCTGTTTATAGCAGCTATAAACAGTCATATCCTCATCAGCTTCTCTTTTTAGCTCTTGCTTGAAATTAATAAGCAGCTGGCCATGTTGAGAAACCACGACGCGCAAACTGCTCTGTCCTGAAGATGTCAGAAAGCCTAAAGTTACAGTTTTACCTCTGAGTGTTACAAAGTGCTGACACTGGAGACTCCTTCCATAAATGTTATATAAACATCTCCAAATGGAAAACCTCACCTTTTAAACAGACAGTTTTTTTTTTTTTTTAAATATACCATTACTAACCATTACAAAGCCTCCATAAACCAATAAGAACCTGTAACGGTTGCCATATTTTTTTCTCTCTCATTTCCATTTGATCCTCTTTGCCAAGACACCAAAACAACGTTTGGAGGTTGCCTTGGTTCTGAGCTTATTTATAATGAAATAAACCTACTGGCCCATGTGACACATTCCTGAAGCGTTTCTAATGAATTGAACTCAACGTTACCGTATGGTTCCACCTAAAATCATTTGAACAGCGTTTACAGTCCAGTACTTTATTTGGCATGATCGAAAATAAAATGCTCAGTCAAAACACTGAAAGTTCAAAGAGCATCTAATCTGATGTTGCGCTCTTTTCTTGTCTCTCTCGTTCTTTCCTCATAAATCTGATAAGGCCGCTGCCCTCATGAGCACGCTCTCTTTCGTTTTGCCGTTCACACGCTAGCAGGCCTGCAGTCAGGAGGCCGTGTATGTGTGTGTGCGTGTGTGTGTGCGTGTGTGTGTGTGCGTGTGTGCGTGTGTGTGTGAGTCAGAACTGGAGCCGGACTGTCTACAGCCGCCTGTTGGCCAGCATGCTCTCTCTGTCTCTATCTCCCCCCTCTGCTGTTGGTTTGTAGAGCAGTGGGTGGGCTTCCTTTGCTAAATCCGAATCAGAATAAGATTGGGATAAGGTTTAAAAATACAAATACAAAAAATATACATATAAATATACAACAAAGGAGTTCAGATGTAGCTTATCTAGATTGACGGGTGTATTTAGACTTTTGGCAAAGGCAAAGTGTGGGCTCAGGAAAAAAAAAAAAAAAAAAATACAGGTACTTATTTTTATGCATTATGCAACCCCCCTAAAAACTAAAATTGACCTTTTTTCTCTCCATTGTATCATACTGTACACAATTAATAAATATCCATCACTAAAAAATAAAAAGTATTACCATAATCTTCAGAAAATAGATTTTTTTTCCGTCTTGATTTTTGAGTAGATTTTTGAGCATTTTTGTACATTTTTTGCAATCCGATCAAATCCTAGTAGCTAACCCAGAACTACAGTTTAAGTCGGAAGTACAGATCAACTTTATATGATTTTTAAGTCTAATTATGCACCTTAAATGAATTGTAAAGTGAAAGGAAATGGCCCAGTCAATGTATTTGCATAATTCATATTGTATATCTTCTCAATATTACCTTTAGCTTCTGTGGTAATTTTTTTTTTTTAATTAAAGATTACAGAATTTCTTTTTTCTACCATTTTCTCATAGACGATTGGAGTTGGGCAATACTGTATTTGTTAGATCTGACGTCAGACTTTGTCATCTCAAGACAGTTGTATGAGGACTGGGGACTTTGTCTTTACACTAACCACAGAAACTAGAGTGACTTCTTTCCTGCTCACTTGACCTCAGTGCTTTGCATTTTAGTGTAGTAGTTTGTGCACGGTAACAGTAAGCTGTGAAAAGAAAACAAAACACCCTGAAATACAATTTTAACTCAGAAGTATGTCATGTTACAGAAGAACATGTTATGTCTTTAAGCTCTAGTTATTTACCTTAAATGAGTTTTAAAGCTACGCTATTTTCACTTTCTCAGGTAACTTGTGGTGCAAAAGATGTTCCCCGTCTTTTACATTACCCTCTGACAAGGTTTGGAACCCAAAAATTACCCTTTGTACTCAGTGTCCTGGTCTTTCCATGTGTGTATTTGTGTCCACCTAAGCACTAGTCTCTCTTAACCAGAACCCCATCCCCCCTCCATCCCTCCTCTGCCAACTCTGGGGGCAGATAAGGGACTTTAATGACCGTCTGCACTGTATCACAGGGGAGAGGGACGTCTGTCTGCAGGGGGCTGGGGCAAAAGGAAGACAAAAAAGAGGTTAAAATACTGGAGATACAAGAAACAGAAGTGAAACAGATGGATCACTGAGACCTTGCCCTGAATTGTTCAAACCTTTACAGTACGCTCAGAAGCTGACCGTCAGCCAAAGCCAAGCACACTGAAGCCTTGTTTCCTTAGTTACATATTTAGAGATTCAAATGCAAGGGAGGGAACAGAAATGTGGAAATCATTCACATATTCCTATACCACAAACCCCCCCTCCCAACCTTTTTCCTCTTCCAGTAACGTACCAGACTCATTTATGGCACCTCACCGCTGACAAAATGATGGGAAGAGGCTAGATCAGTGAGTAAAGATGAAACTGGCAGGCCTTAGTTTCACTGTTGGAGCCAAACATGCTTTTATTTAATTTTTTTCTAACATTTTTTTTTTTTTAGATCTGGGGGCTGGAAGGAGTTTCCTCAGCCTGCAGAAAGAAGAGAGAAAGAAAGGGAGTTGGCTGGAGGAGCGGGCGTCATGGCTCATGGATAACGCGCTTCACTGAAAATACAGCGCCAACTGCAATGGTGGCACGAAGGCAGCGTGCAAGCGCCAAAACTGATCTTGCTTTGAAGTGTGAAATGATCAGATCTGGTAAAGCACCATAATATCTTTCTGCCAAAAATGAAAGCAGGTACTGATGGAAATGTAAGTTGTGGTAGTAGCATGCATTTACGATTCCCAAAAGGGAACTGATGAATCATAATGTTTATGTAATATTTGGCTTATATGGTACATTTATTACTAAGTTCAGTGAGTATGTTGAGTTGGAAATGGGAATCTCAGGCATTTTCCTGGAATAAGAAGGGAGTGCTGGACCAGTGACCTCTCAAAAAAAGACTCAATACATGTAACGTTTTCTCAGAAATCCTGTCAACTTAGCACATGTAACCTCAGAACGTCTCTTAGGTATCTGGAGGAAATTCACCAATATTCCATTCAGAAACCCTGTCAGATTAGACACTCAGGTGAGTATTCCTGAGATTCCTGAAATTCTTTTTTCTGACTTTTTTTTTTTTAATGTTATAAGTTGGGCGGGACTATATTGGGTAGATTTGACGTCAGTCATCTTAGTCAGCTTTACTCGAGACGGTTAGACGTTATAAGAATTTCATCTTTACCCCAACCATGGATACTAAAGTGACGTCTTCCTGCTTACTCAACCTCTTTATGCCTGAGAGTGATCGAAAATGCATTTAATTAGAAATTCTACCGTTTTTTTTAATACACTATTGTAGTGTATTAAAAAAAAAAATTTAACAGTGGAAGCTCAGAGTAGAGAATGAGCAGAGATTGAAATAATCATGATCTACACCTAGCACAGTAAAAAACAAAAAACAAGCTGTTTTTTTTGTCTATTTAACCCATTTTGATAATATTTATTATTTACACTTGGGCAGTTTCTGACAATGTTTTTCATGTTTGTACGATAAAATCTCACAATGTTCTGAATGATAAAACACAAAAAGTTTATCTGATCTTGCCAAGCTTCACCGGTAAAACTCTGAGCTTTATTGTCCTCTAAGTGAAAAGGACAATAAAGCTCATTTTAATCTATTTCAGTAAACCAGACACAGCATGCACACTGCTTCTGCATGTTACAGTGCCATGTAGATGATCAGCGTAGCTTTTTAAACTAGCTGGAGTGCACACAACTGTAACCTTACCCGATTTGGCTGCTTTTTTTTTTTTGAAGATCTTGTTGCTGGAAATAGGTACAAAATACAGCAACACACCACTTGTGTAAAAACAAAGGGCTGTGGAAACACAACTCTGTCGTTCCCAGTCGCTTTTCCAGCACTAGCACTTTCCAGAAGTTGTTTAAATTACGTTGTCTATTAGACATGCCTGCACAGTTCTGAAAATAAGCTGTTTTATAGTTTTTAGTTATAATTAAATGGTAGTGCAGGACATTTTTTTTAAAAAACCGATAACACTTTACAATAACAGTACATGAATAATTATGCACTAATGCCTGAATTAATACTTACTTAAATATGAACTAATGATGAGTTAAGGCATGTACTAATCATGAACTAATGAAGAGCTAACCTTAACTATGACGTGAGTCTTATGAATTCATGCGTGAATAACGAGCACCTTAAGTGCATGTTAGTACATGTTTTGTTAGTTAATGTATTAATTACCACATAGGGGTAAACTAAATCAAACATGCACAATTTCAAATGGTTTATATAATTTGCCATATGCAGCTGTGTCCACAAACATCACTGGTTGGCGTTGAGATGAAATTATTGGTGTTTATTATTAGTGTGTCTTTCTATGCTCGATAAGGATGATCAATGTAAATTCTGAAAGTAATCCAGCGAAAGTAATACTGTAGTTTTAGTAGATTAGCTCTTCATTAATTTGTGATTAGTACATGCCTTAAATCATCATTACTTCATATTTAAGTAAGTATTAATTCATGTATTAGCGATGATTATTCATGTTCAATATACTGTTATTGTAAAGTGTTACCTTTAAACCTTAAAAGTCCTGACAGAAATACTGTTAGTTTGGCTTGTGTTAACTAGCTAGCTAACCATGCTATCTTGGCAGTGGTGGCTCAACATTTAAGGCTCTGGGTGACTGATCAGAAGGTCAGGGGTTCAAGCCCCAGCACTGCCAAGCTGCCACTGTTGGGCCCTTGAGCAAGGGCCCTTAACCCTCTCTGCTCCAGGGGTGCTCTGACCCCAACTTCCTAACAAGCTGGGATATGCGAAGAAAAGAATTTCACTGTGCTATAATGTACATGTGAGAAATAAAGGCTTCTTCTTCTATTGATGAACGTGAAAATTATGAAATTGCATGAAACAGAGTAGAATTGTGTATTTAATTAAGTACATCAAGTACTTAATTAATTAAGTAAATCTTTCTTTTCCACCCCTCCTTCAACATTAGCTTTTGGTTTTTCCAAATAAATCATTTTACAAGCACAGAAAAATACACTTCTTTAATTCACATTGATGATAATGTTTAAAAGGAGAAGGCGGCTGTGGTTTGAATCAGGCAGGTTATAGCTCAGGAGTGCGAGAGTTGTAGTGGTCTTGAGGTCAGTGGAAAGGTCAGGAATCTGTAGACTTTTCAGCATGTACCTCATGCTTGAGGAATGTGAGCGTGAGGAAAAAATTCAGCGAACCGCCTGGCTGTATCTCTCCTGCCCTGTTTTGGCAGTTTGGCGTCAACAGACAAACACCTAGACGTTAATTATAGCATTGCTGACATTTTATTACACCACTACCACAACACACCGGCACTCTGCAAACACGAGCACGACTGACTGGCTGGACAGCTAGAACCTGGGAAAAGGATGAATTTTGGTTGGAAAGAGGAAACGCTCTAAGGCTGGGAGCAGGACAGGAAGGGGAGAATGTGTTATAAAGGAGAATATATTAACAGTAACTGTGCCGTTAGTCTTCATTTCCTGGCAGCTGAATGGCACAGAACCACAGCATCACCAGTCTGGCACCATGGAAAGGGGGATAGAGGATATTTCAACATATTTTATTCTGGTGGTTTTATTTTTAAAAATATATGACAGTTATAAGAATGTGTCTGAAAAAACCCCCATAAATAATAATATTAATCTGTAAATATAATCAATATATACAGTATATACACTTGTGTTCATCACAGAGACAACAGATTTTCAATTATCATTCATTATCAGAAAAAATTAATTTGGTAGCATTTTATTGTGTACATTGGTATATTTTCTAAAAATTGCTATTATATTAATAACGATTAATGTCAAAACCTAATTTTAAATGATATCAGAATTTGTTTATTGAAATGTAATTCTGTTCACCAGATAGCTCAAAACTAATTTAAGTCACACTTATAGCTAGAACACTGATAACAGTGCTGCTGAATTCTCAATTCTGATTGGTCAGAAGATTAATTTTCTATAACAGCAGCTCTGACAATAGTTCCGGCTGTAATTCAAATCACAGGTTTATATTAATGTGTTATAATTTCTATAGTAACAATTTACACAGGATATGGTGGACACGTCACATAAACGAACTTTAATACGTGTGTGCTCGTTGACAGGGTGAAGTTTTCTGTAAGGAGATGTTTAATTAGCATTTTTGGAAGGAGTCTCCAGTGTCTGTGCTTTGCAACAGTCAGACGCAAAGCAGTAACATTAAGTTTTCTGACAAATTCAGTTCTTCAGGACAGAGGCTGGTGAGGCAATGACTTTATAGCTGTTAAACATAAGTGATAACAAGAACTAACTTGTTTCATGGATGTTCTACAACTATAAATGTAACTATAAATGGATAAAAAGTATGGAACATTGTTCTTCAACAAATAAACTTCCATATACTGTATTACATCTTCTCTATTATATTATCCTATTATTGTTACTGTAATATCTTATATATATATATATATAAAGATATTACAGTAACAATAATTCCAGGTTGATTCATAACATTTCCAGTTGACTGGAACTTCTTAATTATTGCCCTGATGGTGGAAATGGGCATTTTCCATGCTTGTGCTATTTTCTTGTAGCCACTTCCCATTTTGTGAAGCTCAACAACCTTTTGCCGCACATCATAACATATTCCTTGGTTTTACCCATTGTTATGAATGACTAGAGGAAGTTTGGCCTATGTGTTACCTCATATTTATACCCCTGTTAAACAGGAAGTCATGGTTGAACAATTTCCTGTTCCTAGTCACCCCAGTGTACTATACTTCAAATATATTTTTCTCATATGAATTCATATAGGTGCCAATAATTGTTGCACACCTATATTTAACAAATAATTTTTTTTTTATAAACCTGTGTTGTGTTTGCAATTGTTTGACATCCATGAGAGCAGAGTATTTTTGTGAATTTTTTTAAGAAAAGATCAAAAGGTTAAACAATAAAGACAATTTTTCACAGCCTTCTTTGGACATATTATGCTCCTTTGCTCATATTGTACTAATATGTGCCAATATTAGTGGAGGGCACTGTACTATATACATTTTAATACATATTATTATTATTATTATTATTATTATTATATGAGCATGGTACACATGGTACAAGTTTCCAAAGAAACAGACCATTCTGGGGGGGTGGGGGTAGGAGCCGTGTCAATGTTTAAAACAAAATGTTCATCCTTCAGGGTTTTAAAGATTCAATATTGTAGATGTGCTCTTTCTCTTTAACTTTTCTAAGTTCACTGCTGCCACGGCAACAAAACACGATGCTAAAAGAGTTGCTATTAATGTTGTCTCCATTGCTACAGGAAAAGAGAAATCTTTCAAGATGCTTGGCAAAATGATCAACTAACATTTTCATGGTTTCTCTAGTGTATGGTACAGCACGAGGAGAAAAAATGATCATTTAAGGCCTGCCCTCTTAGAGAAAAGGGTTCTTCAAGGGTTCCTGTGATAATAAGGGTTTTTATCCTCCTTTTAGGGGCCTACCTGTAATCTATTCTGATAGGGAAACTCTATGGTGTAGGGATCCACATGAAATCTTCCTTCAGAGGGACAACTGAAGAATAAAGATTTTCTACATGATTACATTCATTCATCCAAAACAACTTAAATTTAAGAAAGGCAAACAAGAAGTTATGGATTAGAGATCTAGCTCAAAGGCCCAACAGTGGCTCTCTGGCAGTCCCAGGATTCTGGGATTTGAACTTCTTTTAATCACCAGCTCTGAGCCTAAACCACTGAGCTTCCACTGTCCTTACACACAACGCCGGAGGAAACTGCTGCATTCCTCGACTTTTTCTGTATATTAGAGTTTGTATCTGTGTGGGCAGCATTAAATACAGCGGTTAGACAGAGTAATTGGAGGCAGATTAAACAAGAGCAGGATACAGCAAGAGAGAGAGAGAGAGAGAGAGAGAGAGAGACAGAGAGAGAGAGAGACAGAGAGACAGAGAGACAGACAGAGAGAGAGACAGAGAGACAGACAGACAGACAGACAGAGAGATTGTTCTCTGGCTGTTGTTGGAAAAGCTGAGTCGTGTGAATTCCTATGTGGATTGCTGTATTGCTGTAAGCACACACATACATGCATACATACAGACACACACAATGACAGATCTCTTAATCTTAAGCACACATACACACAAATCCAAGACACCTACACCTATAACATTTAACTTCTGAAAATTTTTATAAATTCTTTTAAAGACAGTAAATAAAAATATTTTTTATACAGTACAAAGAGTCAGTTGGATTTAAATTCTCACAAGCATTTGTTCATTCATTCATTCATTTACTTATTTATAACCAATATTTCTGCCCATTTGAAAATGAGATTAACTGTATTTCATTCTCTTTTAGAGAAAATAAAATGGCATCTCTTTTTTCTTTTTTTAGTTTGCATTTAATTAGATTAGGTTCACTCCTCCAGCATGGGGAAGGGGATAAGTTGCACACTTTCAACATTCTCGGTAAAGCTTGGGCTATAAATGCTGAGCAGTGTGAGTCCACAGATGCTTTTCATTCCTTATGGACTAATTATTAAATGAGCTACTGACGCTGCATAGCTAATCACACCGAGAATCACAGACAGGTGTGTTATACATGGGCGTACTAGGGCAATTATTTAATGACATAAGCAGCAGTCACGGTATATATTCAATTTCAATTATAATTTGAAGTCCTGTAGAAGTTTAAAAGTTTTAAAAACAGATATTGCCACAAAGCAGCAAACTAGATGTCCCCTGAGTGAGGAAAGAGGAACTGAGACTCGAGAAAGGGGAGCAGCACCAGACGGTGAGATAACAAAAAAGAATACAAGTGAGATTAACAGTGAGTAAAGATCTCAGACATACAAAAGGAGAAGTCTGTCAATATTCTTATTCTGTAGCTAATGTTCAGCAAAAAAAAAGGAAAAAAAAATCCAACATGCACAGTTTTCCTCTTACCAAATAATTGATTATTATTATTATTATTATTTATTTATTTTTTTTTTAGATTTAGTGAAGTCTTTTTCCCACTCTACTGTTCAGTCTGACATCTGATGCCTTCTTCACATCTTTTCACACTGAACTAGGTCAAAGAATACTTTTATCCGATGATAAAAAAGATATCAAATCCAATACAAGGCCTGGCAGACCGAAACCCAGTTGCAAAACAGAAAATAACACTGTTGCTAGGCAACTGGGGAACATAGATGCCAAGCACCAGCTAGCTAAAGACTGAGGCTAATAATTTAGCAAGCAAGCACATGACTGTTATGCCATTAATATGGACAAAGCAACAACATAGTGACAGAGGAAATGAGACAAAGTTATTGAGAATATCAACATGTTCCTCAGATGTGTTGGTAAATTACTAAGAAAAGACTATACGACTGTGATTACATAAATGTAAAAAGAAGGAAAAAAAAGCTAACTGAGCTTTCATAGGTTTTTTCACAATAAAAATTATCAACATTGCTATCACAAGAGTGGGATGTTATCTATTCATAGATATCTACTCATAAACCACGTTTGAATTTTTTTTCCCCCCCTGATTATACTGTATTTGGAGATACACACTACTCCAGGAGTGTGTATGCTGTGTATATGCTGTGTGTAAACTGGTAAATTCTTTATATTTGGACAAAGTAAAGGCATAGTGAGAGTGGAAATAAGACAAAGTTGTCGAGAATTTCAACATTTACCTCAGATGTGTTGGTAGATTACTAAAAAAATATCAGCATAACACTAAAATTATGTCATTAAAAATCTTAGCAATTAATGCTAACCTATCTTTCATAGGTTTTCACCACTGTAAGAAATATCAACATTGCTATCACAAGAGTGGGACATTCATATGAAATCTACTCATAAACCATGTTTGAATCTTTTTATACTGTATTTGAAAATACACACTACTCCAGGAGTGTTTATGCTGTGTACAAACTGGTAAATCCTTTATATATAGACAAAGTAAGAGTGGAAATGAGACAAAGTTGTAATGAATATTAACATTTTCCTCAGATGTGTTAAATTATTAAGAAAAGACTCCATATGATTCAAATTAAATGATTAAAATTCTTAGCCCTGAATGCTAACTGATCTTTCATGGGTTTCACCATAATAAGAAATATCAACATCATTATTACAGTGTTCGTGTCTTTTATTTATTTTTCCCTGCTTAAATGTGAAATCTTTGACTACCCTGTTACTTGAGGAGTGTGTATGCTGCTGCTGCTGCTGCTCTGTGTGTGTGTGTGTGTGTGCTAGCACTGTGGTAGGTGTGAACCCGCCTCTGTCTGGAGCAGCAGGAGGGACAGGACAAACGTCTTCCCCAGCAGAGGAGCTCCTGACTGGGCACAGGCCGCCTACTAATATCCCATAAATCAATTCTCCACGGGGCTGAAGAGAAGGCTGCGTCAGGGAACTGCTTTTAATCCAGACGCCTTTTATCTAATTAAAGTGTCTGAAAGAAGACGACAGGGAGTCCAGGACAACACTACTTAAACACACACGCACACAAACATACACACATACACAAATGAACAGAGAGACAGACACACTCGTGGACGGTCTATACGCAGCAATACTTACACATTCATTGGGTTACAAAAGGAGTCACAACAGGACACAACTTAATACACACACACACACACATACACACACACACACACACACACACACACACACACACACACACACACACACACACACACACACACACACACACACATCTTACTATCCTCACAAGGACCTTCAATTGATGTAATTATTAATACAGCCAACTTGCCAAATAGCCAAAACTGTCACATACTGTATTCTAATCCTTGTGAGGACATTTGGTCCCCATGAAGACATAAAAATGCGCACACACACACACACACACACACACACACACACACACACACACACACACACACACACACACACACACACACACACACACACACACACACACACACACTACCAGATGCCCACAGAACACATGACTGCACAGAGACATAGTAAATGCATTTAAAGTTCAAAAATGACGAAAAACACACATCACACACAAATACACATTTACAGATAAGCTGTCTTGCTTACTCAAGCACGAACATGCATGCACACACACACACACACACACACACACACACACACACACACACACACACACACACACAGGCTGTCAGTGTTTGGTCTTGCCAGCTGGCTGAATGTATTTGATTCTTCTCTCTGATTACAGCCCCAAACAACCCACTCATACAATCAGCAGCCCTGGAAAAGGCATCTCGGTCCTGGACCATGATAAATGAGTTGCAAGGAGAGGTAAGTAGGAGGGAAAGAAGATTAAAGGGCGGGGTAAGAAGGATGAAGAAGAATACAATGCCTTGAGAAGGATTAAGGAGAAAAGAGGAAAAAGAAATGAGAAAGGAAGAAATGGATGAAGAGGAAGCAAGAGTGTGGTGTGGTTGGGCTTACATGAAGTTATTGTACTGTTTACTATTTACTATCTATTTACTATTTAGTATCTAAAGCACTAAAGTAAGTAGGTTTACTCACTGAAAGATGTAATAATAATGAACCATCACTTCGTCAGTCACCTGTTATTTAGGATATCAATCAAGTGGCGGGGAAAAGTATTTGATCCCCTGCTGATTTTGTACGTTTGCCCACTGACAAAGAAATGATCAGTCTATAATTTTAATGGTAGGTGTATTTTAACAGTGAGAAACAGAATAACAACAAAAAAAATCCAGAAAAACTTATTTCAAAAAAGTTATAAATTGATTTGCATTTTAATGAGGGAAATAAGTATTTGATCCCCTATCAATCAGCAAGATTTCTGACTCCCAGGTGTCTTTTACACAGGTAATGAGCTGAGATTAGGAGCACTCTCTTAAAGGGAGTGCTCCTAATCTCAGTTTGTTACCTGTAAAAAGACACCTGTCCACAGAAGCAATCAATCAATCAGATTCCAAACTCTCCACCATGGCCAAGACCAAAGAGCTGTCCAAGGATGTCAGGGACAAGATTGTAGACCTACACAAGGCTGGAATGGGCTACAAGACCATCGCCAAGCAGCTTGGTGCGATTATTCGCAAATGGAAGAAACTGTCAGTCTCCCTCAGTCTGGGGCTCCACCTCATGGGGTTTCAATGATCACGAGAACAGTGAGGAATCAGCCCAGAACTACACGGGAGGATCTTGTTAATGATCTCAAGGCAGCTGGGACCATAGTCACCAAGAAAACAATTGGTAACACACTACGCCGTGAAGGACTGAAATCCTGCAGCGCCCGCAAGGTCCCCCTGATCAAGAAAGCACATGTACAGGCCCGTCTGAAGTTTGCCTGAATGATTCAGAGGAGAACTGGGTGAAAGTGTTGTGGTCAGATGTGGTCTCTTTGGCATCAACTCAACTCGCCGTGTTTGGAGGAGGAGGAATGCTGCCTATGACCCCAAGTCATAACACCATCCCCACCGTCAAACATAGAGGTGGGAACATTATGCTTTGGGGGTGTTTTTCTGCTAAGGGGACAGGACAACTGCACCGTATCAAAGGGACGATGGACGGGGCCATGTACCATCAAATCTTGGGTGAGAACCTCCTTCCCTCAGCCAGGGCATTGAAAATGACCTTAATCACTTGGAGAGGATCTGCAAAGAGGAGTGGGACAAAATCCCTCCTGAGATGTGTGCAAACCTGGTGGCCAACTACAAGAAACATCTGACCTCTGTTATTGCCAACAAGGGTTTTTCCACCAAGTACTAAGTTGAAGGGGTCAAATACTTATTTCCCTCATTAAAATGCAAATCAATTTATAACTTTTTTAAAATGCGTTCTTCTGGAATTTGCTGTTGTTATTCTGTCTCTCACTGTTAAAATACACCTACCATTAAAATTATAGACTGATAATTTCTTTGACAGTGGGCAAACGAACAAAATCAGCAGGAGATCAAATACTTTTTCCCACCACTGTAGCTACATGTTTGTTCCATTGTGCAACCCTGAAGGGAAGAAGGTCTGTTCACTTATACTTTCGTTGGCATTTTGTAGCTTGTAGCTACACTCATCAGCCATTTTACCACAAACACTTACAGTCTTAAAAATATGTAGCAGCGGCAGAAAAGGATTTTGTTAAACCAATACAATAGAAGAACCATTTGTGATTCCATAAGGTTAAGGTTCTCAAAGTGGGGTCCATGAATTACAGCCAAAGGTCCAGTTTTCTCATTTTTGTTACAGTGGTGGAAACTACAATCCACAGATTTGACGAGGACTTCTCTGCCACCAACAAGTCTAGTCCTTCTTGTTACTAATTTCTGTGCCAGAAATACCCAAGGAAGATAAACAATTTTGATCTTGCTGCAACCTTAACCCTTTTTGGATCAATTCCAAAATTCATCTGCTGGTTACAACGATAATTTCATATAAATCCTATTAACATTCAACCACTCGTTCTTGAGATATCAAAACAACGAGAATCTTGGAAAGACACAGACACAATGATGGATGGATGGACAGATGTGTGGACCAATTACAAAAATCGTAGATAGCAATGAAAATGGGGCTGGAGTTCCTGACCATGGAGGTGTACATAACATCTTTGTATGACAAACAGGAAGGAATCTGTCGAAGAAAAACAATTTCAGACATTTGACCTTGCTGTGACCTTGACCCCGTTTGTCTCAATCTCAAATTCTACTGGTTACAATGATAATTCCATATAAATCCTACAAACATTCAACTAGTCATTCTTGAGATATCACGCTAATGAAAATCTCGGAAAATTGCAAATGAGAAGTAATGGATCTGACATAGGTGTGCAGAGGGAACAGTAGTACATATTGAAGTGTGTTGATTTTATTTTATTTGCCAGATGTTAGAGATACAATAAAAATGCCAGATTATAGAAATCTACTCAGTGCTCCTTTAATTGTTCCTGAGGAGTGAATAAATAGAGGCCTGTTTCAGGGAGCAGCTCCAACGATCCTCAAACCTCACTATTACTCAACTAACTCTCAAGTACACTAGACCTAACACACTATAAACCCACTCAACTCCTCAGCAATTATGATGCTATTCCTGTACTATAGAACATAACTATATAGTAATCATGTGTGATGATTATGGCTACAGAAGTGTGAGGGAGAACATATGTGTAGGCTTCGATGTTCCTCCTCTTCGACAACCCGTGTAGAAGTTCTCCCAGGGTTTCGCCATCTGCCTGATGGAACCTCTCTGGAAATTTTTCACAACCCAATGATCACATGCTCACAGAGAGAGATGGCACGTATTACATGCATTTTTTTTGTGTAGGTGGAAGCTTCAGCTCTATTTTTATATTTAATGATTAAAATCGATGTGGTGGTGTTGTAATTGTCAGAGCAGTGCCATCAATGAGGGGTTGATCTCAGCCAGGGTTGAAGAAAGGAAAGCGATTTTTTTTTTCACACAGAACAGCACAGAAGTAGATCACTTGGATCAAGTAGCGGGTCCAATCATCATAGCTTTCCCAGCTATTCCACAACATGAATAATAACTGCTGTTATAACTGCTGTATAGAAAATTAATCAACACCTTCTGACCAATCAGAATCGAGAGTTCAACAGCGCTTTGGTATAAAAGGAGTTAACGCTGACCATGGCTGTCTCTAAAACCTCCACTTCTGCATTTTAAAAATCTGGCCTCCGGACCATTAAGGCCCAGTTCGAAAGCTATGAGTTCACAAAGTCTAAACACATTCCTTTTGATCAGCATGTCCAGACATCTTCGATTTCTTCATCCCTATTCCAACCATAACCATTCCCCTGTAACTCATCACAACCTGCTGACTTATCCAGCTAAAAATAGGAGAAGACAGGAGAAGCAACTTAGTATTAGCAAAGTTAAGTTTGTCCAAGAGGGACTGAGTAATGAGAAACGAAAAAGCTTTAGTTAATCTTATATGCACCTAATGTTAATATCAGCAAAACAGTGGTGTTCTGTGGTTCCTGTGAGGCTCTGCTGTCAGGAGGGCTAATCCCGAGCAACGCTGTAAGAGTAGCAGTTTGAAGAGATGTGGTGGCTTCACCTGTCTCAGAGAAAACACATTTTAATGTTTGCACATTTACTGTAGGTTCGTAGACATTATACAACAAAGGAATTCGCCTAATTAATAATGAGTAAATTAAAAATAAAATAAAATAAAAATTCTGATTGAAATTTCTAGAGACTGACGTGATCCTACACTAACATTTGTACTAAGATACAATGTGATGTTTGAAATATGACTCCTTTCCTCCTTATTATTGAAGATGTTCTCTCTCCATTTTTTTTTTTTTAAATAAGGGAATCGTCAAATGGTGGGCGTATATATTTCTCTACTGCAGTGGTCACCAACCGTCTTCCTTGAGATCTACCATCCTGCAGGTTTCATCTCCAACCAAAATCTAACACACCTGTTGTAGCTGATCAAGAACATCTTAAGGCTGGTCAGGTGGAGATATATGGAGCCTATACCAGGAAACTCGTGGCACAAGGTAAGGGACACCCTGGATGGGGTGCCAATCCATCACAGGGTACAATCGCACACTATGGACAATTTGGAATTGCCAATCAGCCTACAGCGCATGTCTTCGGACTGGGGTTGGAAACCCTTAAAGCACGGGGAGAACATGCAAGCTCCGCGCACACAGGGCGGAGGTGAAATTCGAACCCCCAACCACGCAGGTGCAAGGTACAGTAAATATGCCAACCAATAAGCCACTGTGCCCTCCAGGAGGGAGCTTCATGTTATGTGCTTTTGTTTCTATCCTGTTTCCATACCTGTCCTGCCAATGGTTGATTACACTAATGTGTTCACCTGTACTGTGTTAAGCCTTTGATTAGTTTGCGTATTTATGCCCTGTTGTCACCACTTCTCATTGCAAATCGCGTTCATCTCTGGGCCGTATTTCCTGTTCACATTTTTTTCGATCACGTTACTGTTTTTGATTATGTATTGTCCTGTCCTGATGATGCCATCTTGTATATTGACCCGTACAGACACTGACCGTGAATTTTGGATTGCCCGTAATAAAACACACTGAGAATACACACTTACTAGGTTACATCCACACAGCTATGTAGGATGTTGTAAGTGCATCCTAAAGAACCTGAGTCGTGTTTTTCTTTTTAAATGCAGATCTGGAATATTGTGAGTCGAGAGTCAGTTAGTCCACATATTAGCATGATATCATCAGTGATAAGCAATGTTCAGGAGTACGTGCACAAGATCAGATTAGCTTTTTCCAGGAGCTGAATGAAAACATGAACTGGCTCCTCTCCCAAACTTACTGCCCCAAAATAAACCCTTATGCTCATTGTGTTAATGACAAAACCCATATAGGATGTGTGACTCACATGATCTCACATGATCTCGAACTCAAAGGTATTGTTCTGCACTGGACACTTAACGCGCTTGGCAGCCAGATCCTGCGGCTTGATCAGAAGCACGTACACATACACATACACATGCTTATAAGCACATACACACACAGGGGCAGCAAACAGAACAATATGTGAGAGCAGCGGGGGGTTCAGGAGGGCGAGGGAAGCCGGAGATTGGGTCAGCAGTGGAGACAATATGGGACCAGAGAAACAGTACAGATGAGTAAAGGTGAAGTGAGGTGACATGAGGTATTTCTCTCACACATTCATACCTCATCCATTTGTGGATACAGATAATCCTGCTCCCGTTTTTTTTTTAATTATCAGTGGCTGCAAAAAAATCCTAATTCTCATTGTGGATTATAAATGATCTGTTTCATTGTTTATCCTAAATTCATCAACCTGTTAAAAAAATCCCCATTTACACATAAACAAAACATAACTTGGACATTACACGTATACACAAATGTTCCACAACATTTTACATAACTATAAATGAATAAAAGGTATGCAAAATTTAGAAAAAAGTGTAAACTTTGGGTCAACAAGAGCATAGCAGAGGAAAATTAGCTAAACTAGCTGATTGCCTAAATACAGCACTGCACTAGCTAGTTTTGCTAACATTACCCCCAGGTATTTGACTGAATAGATAGCCAAGTTCACTAACAAGTTAGCTAATGTTTTACTAACTATTACAGTGGGTATAGAAAAGAATCACCCCCCTTTAAAATAATCACATTTTGTTGCTTTTCAGCCTGAAATGAAGACGGAAACAGTTTTTGTTTTATCCAGCTGTATTTACTCAGTGCAACTTGTAACATCCAAGTGAAAGATATAACACCAAAATGTCAGGAAAAAATAAAATTAAAAAAAAAAAAAAAACAGAATCACTGAGTTGGAAAAAGGATCACCCCCTTGCTTTAATTTGCCTTAATTTTTTTTTTTATTACAGCCTTTAGTCTGTTGGGATATGTCTCAACTAACTTTGCACATCTAGACTTTGCAATATTTTCCCATGATTATTTCTTTCCAGAACTGCTCAAGTTCAGTTAAATTTGATGGTGACCGTTTGCGGACTGCACTCTTCAAGTCATTCCACAGATTTTCAATGGGGTTTAAGTCTGGGCTCTGACTAGGCCATGCAAGGACATTCACCTTTTTATCCTTCAACCACTGTGTGGTCAGTTTTGCTGTGTGCTTTGGGTCATTGTCATGTTGGAAGGTAAACCTTCTTCCCATTGACAACTTTCTGGCAGAGGGCAGCAGATTTTCCTCAAGAATTTGATGGTATTTTGCCCCATCCATTTTCCTTCTATCCTGACAAGTGCTCCAGTCCCTGCTGCAGAGAAACACCCCCATAACAGGGTATTACCACCTCCATGCTTTACTGTAGGAATGGTGATATTTGGGTGGTGAGCTGTATTGGCTCATATCGTTTGGTGTTGAGGCCAAATAATTCATCTGACCATAACACTTTTTTCCAAGTGGCCTCAAAATCTTCAAGGTGCGTTTTGGCAAAGCTCAGTCGTGGTTGGCTTTTTCTCACAACCTTCCCATACAAGCCACATTTGTGGAGAATTTGTGATATTGTTGTCACATGCACACAATGAATCTTTGTCATAAATTCCTGCAACTGCTTCAGAGTTGCTGTAGGCCTCTTGGTAGCCTCTCTGACCAGTTTCCTCCTGGCTCTTTTATACCGTTTGGAGCGACGTCCTGATCCAGGCAGAGTCTGTGTTGTATCACATACCTTCCACTTCTTAATAATAGACTTCACTGTGCTTCTAGGCATTGATAAAGCCTTTGACATTTTTTTGTATCCATCTCCTGACTTGTGCCTGTCCACAACTTTATCCCGGAGATCTTTTGACAGTGCCTTGCCACCCATAGTTGATCGTTTGCTTCAGTTGCACTACAAAATGCTCCAGGAAAGCTCTTTTCATGCTGAGCTAATCAAAATGACCACGTCTGATCACAGTTGAAAATTAAATGGCTTTGTGTGCCATTGAGAAAGTGATTAGCTACATCTTATTGAGTTTACCAGTCATTTTTATGAGGGGGGTGATCCTTTTTCCAACTCAGTGATTCTGTTTATTTATTTATTTATTTCTGACATGTTGGTGTTATATCTTTCACTTGGATGTTATAAGTTGCACTGAGTAAACACTAGCATTTTTGCTAGCAATGAAACTTGATAGCAGGAGCACAAGCTAGCATGCGAACTAACCTGGGTGTTTATATAAGTATTTACAAAAGAATTATTTGGGTAGGCACGCTAATACTCCTGACTCATCTGAGAAGTACAAGATGAGAGGAAGTCTGAGGTCAGAGTTTCAGAGAGCAGCCTTTAGCAAGCCAGCGACTGAGAGCCAGCCATCGACTCACGTATTTGCAAATGGGCAAAATTAAAACAGATTTTAGCAGCTTATATTGGTCCCCTTTCATGGCCTGGAGTATGTTTTTAAAAGCCATTTCTGTTTTGTCCCTTTACAGGCGAGTCTGTAAAAACAAAGTTATTAAAACGGGAAGCGATGAATGGCTCCAGTGTGCCAGGCAAAGCAGACGTATAAACCAGGCCAGATCAAAGAGCAGCAATGAGCCCATTTCCTGAGCCTCTCTCTCTCTCTCTCTCTCTCTCTCTCTCTTACTCTCTCACTTGTTTACTCTCCCTGACTCTCTTTTTCCTCAGAATCTCTCTCTTTCCGGGCTTGGCCTTTCAACCTTTCATCACTGGATAATTGGCTCTGATTTGGCTTTAGCCTGAAGGGGAATATTCATGCATTTCTTACAAGTGCTCACTAGCCACTTACTGTCTGTCTGTCTGTCTCTCTCTCTCTGCAACTGTATGGGTCAGAGTCTTTAACACTGTGTATTTCTCCAGCTTTCACTGTACGTAAGAGTATATTTGTGTGTATGTGTGTGTGTATGTATGTGTGTGTGTGTGTGTGTGTGTGTGTGTGTGTGTGTGTGTGTGTGTGTGTGTGTGTGTGTGTTGTGATTCCTCAGTCTGTCTGGAAGAGAGTCAGACAGTATGAATTGTAACACTGAAATATTTGTGGTTGATTAGGACTTCATGATTAACAGGATGTTAGTACATCATGATCTCCTGCTCTCTCTCTCTCTCTCTGTCTCTCTCTCTCTCTCTCTCACACACACACACACACACACACACACACACACACACACACACACACACACACACACACACAAACAGGCATGACTTGCCACAGAAAGGACTACATGCTCTGTCTGCACGCGCGTGCGTGTGTGCGTGTGTGTGTGTCCTTGTGTGTGTGATCAAGACATTTTTGCCCATGCTGAGACTAAAATAAATAAATAATCCATGGTCTGCTTATTTCACTTTCAGATCTCCCTTCAGAAATTCACTCAGACACACACACACATTTCACACTTACACACACAAGTGTGTGTCCATCTCCAAAGGATGAAGAGACTGATGGATAGATAGAGATTTAGACAGAGGCAGACTGATACATGGACAGACAGATAGATGGATGGAGAGGTGGACAGACAGTCAGATGGATAGATGGACAGACAGATGAACAGATGTACAGCAGACAGACAGTTAGATGGAGAACTGGATAGACAGACAGGCAAACGGATGGAGAGATAGACTGACAAACAGAAAGATGGCAAAAAAGACTGACCGATAGATGGAGGGATACAGCGGATGGAGAGATGGATACACTGACAGATGAATGGTGAGATGTACAGACGCACTGATAGATGGACAGACAGATGGAGAGTTTTAAAGATGAACAGACAGATAGATGACAGATGGACAGACAGACGGATAGAAAGATAGATGGAGAGATTTTCAGGCAGACAAACAAACAAATGGATGGAATGAGGACCAGACAGATAGACAGATAGTGAGAATAGAGTGATTTATCTATCTTGGAATATTAATCACAAGCAGTCCACTGATTTAAAAAAAAGATAAACAGGTCTAAAACTGAAAGCTGAGAGATAAACAGAGAGAGTTAGAGAGATAGACAGATAAAGATGAAGAGAAAGAGAGAAGCACGTAAAGAAAGCAAGAATCGACAGGAAACATTGTAGCCGTCGCCCTGTGCTTCGCGACACTCGCTCCTGCGC